>JAOQMM010000005.1:5138404-5158277 GCA_027563515.1 Erythroxylum platyclados
CGTTAACAAATTTCCTATGTTGATTTATTTGCTGCGCAATTAATTTTTCTACTTATACTTAGATATAACCTCCATCGATTTGAAAGCAGCGGTTTTACCATACCTGCATGTTTCCTATCAGTAGGCCGAAGAGGATGAGCCCTGATATGGCTATAGTTATGGAAAAGAGAACCTCTAAGGGATAGGTGCTGGTATGAAGACCCTGACCTAGCGTACTGTGTTCACAGATGCCAATGAGATCATCAGAGAAAGCATTATGGTGAAACTAGCTCAGAATTGTTCATTTTTTGTTGGAAATCTTCAACGATAGAGAAAGTGAAAACATATAATTATGTTATTATTATATCCTGGAGTATTGTTGACAAATTGTGCACTGTACCTTAAGTTTTGCAGTCCCCACCATAAGCAGTAAAAGAATTTAGAGATAAAAACTCTGGATGCAACAATATCTGATGACATGGCCTGCATGTAGATTCCAAAATTAAATGGTGAATGACCTTCTCCGTCAACACCGCACGTCTTGGAGAGAAGATTTTCGCTGACCCTTCGCCAATCATGGAAACCTGGAAGCCGCTTGTTCCCACAGTACAGGAAATCTATGTTACACTTTCCACTTCTGGTACAAACTTTGCGCCAGCAAGCATCCTTGCGTTCAAGGGCAAGCAAGTACCAGAAAGCTCCTGCTATCTGTGAATCAATCCAGACTGGTTTTGATAAGTTAATTCGGAGCAATTTCACTTAATGCTGGTAGGCAGCATTTGGGAAGATGAAAGAGACCACTTACATGACTAGCAAGAAGGTACCAGAGCAAATAGTAAGCAGCACCGGCCCAAGCACTATCAGCAAAAACAGCTGCACTCTTTTTGAGGTCTGAATTTAAAGGGAAAAAGCGGCCAAACCTTGGAATATATTGAAGAAAGACAATGATCAATAAAGCCTGTTTTGTAGCCAACACCTCTGAACCCTTCTTTTTGTTGGTAAGATACTTCCACACCACAATCTGCAAAGTTAAATATGTGAGATAAACTTACCTTTCCTTTCCCTCGCTATAATAGATGCATTAATCCAGGATAGACTTGAGAGAAACTATGCAACACATTTGCCAATGTGCATATACAGACTAGAAGCAAAAGAACCTGTGGTAGAGGCAGTACAGCCAGAAAATCAACAATGAAATACCGGCGCAAGTATCTAGCTGCAATGTCCGCAGGATCTATCACGAGTTCACCACGTCCAAAAACCCGTGACGACGGTGCAACATAGGCTGTTCGGAATTGAAGAGCCATGCGACTGAGATAGAAAACATCAAGTGCTGTCCTAACAGTAGTGATTGTGGCAGCTAATTTTGTGTCCATACCCAGGCAAACCATCTGATAGTTGAAGACAGGAAGATAGAAGAACAGAGGATCAATGGATACTGCAATAATGCATGATATCATAAAAAGCCTGTTCCATAAGACTAGAGATTTGTCCTGTGGATCAAATATCTTCTTCTCAGATACTCTAAGGTCCTCAGGGAACACAGCACGAGTAACCCCGGTTTTAAGGGATCGACCAAATGTTATGAGTCCTTCTGAACCCTTTTTCACTCCAAATCTGAAAGACTGTGAGGGATTCCTGTTAACATTCCCAGGAATGTTCATGAAGCCACCAAAATTGAATCCCCATCTCTTCATTCCTCCTGACTTGCTTTTCGCTGAGTAGTTAGAATCCAAATCATCCAACCTACATGTATACTAATGTATGTCAAGATCAAATGGTTTAAAACTATAAACACCTAGAAAACTGCAGTTTACAAGTTCTTGCTATATTATGTTTTAACAATATCTACCTTACAGGTAACAGATACTGAAAGAGCAACCTGGCTCATCAAACTTCTAAAACTGAAAAGAAATCAAGACTCACAATTCCAAGCAGCTAAAAACCCAGATAAATTATAGTTAAAGAGAAGATCAGATAAATTCTCCGTACCTCACAAATTTCTCCTTATGCCCACCAATGTACTGTGACTTGTAACCGCAATCAAACATTTTGCTGAATAGGTTGCATAGATGCTTTCAAGGAGAAGCAGTAACATGTGTGATAATATCAAATATCGAAATTCCTGCTAACATGAATCAAGAAAGATATCTCAGGTGCTGTTACCAACGTATTCGAGATCATAATATAAGAATCCTCATAAAATCTAAAGCTATCATTTCTTCCTTTTAGTCATTTTCATATCGCAGGAACAAAATGTCGACCCACAGATATAGTTTTACAGGTCAACTTGAATACAACCGGAGTTATGCAAATTTTCTAACAATAAAACAAAATAGGAAACGAGTTCATGCAAGCAATTCAATGATCTTCGATAATAAGACTTTCATATATACCATAACAATCAACCTCATATGTAAGACCATCGTTCTCCTCCCTCCACCAATGCCATTGGAGTTCACAATGTTAATATGAAAATTCGAGCATATGATTAATGACGATCAGAGAAGCATATCTCATTTTCACATGCAGCCCCTAAAAGTCAGAAACACTTGCGAAAATGGACACATGCATAGGATCATCAACAGATTAAAAGTTCTGTATATCCTTTCCAATAACATTAAGAACAATATATCAAAGCTCAAAGATCAAGGAACTTACAAGTAACTAGCTATCCTAAACAGATATTTCAATCCCAGAACTAATGTTGCTCTCAGAAATTATTTTTATGATTGGGAGAGAAATGTTTAATGGACAGAAAGAGACAGAGGTTGTGATTTTAGTTGGCAAGTTAGACGAGACCGTTCTGTAAAGCGATCTTGCAATTTCCTACGTTAAAACATCAAAGATGTTCCTAAACTAAATGGATAAATGTAATAAAACGACAAGGGTCTGCATGAAAGGTGACATAGTTGGTAGTTTCGCGTCAATGATGTCCTACTTAAACGCTATAACGCTGAATTTTGCACCATTTATTTCTCTAGCTTTGACACAGACACCCATAAGTTTCCACCAAAATCTGGCTATTATATTACACCAAGTTAAATTTGTAATAGGAATCAGTGTGGACTACCTTGTATACTCTCTAGCACGGTTAACCTTCACCCGTATACAATGGTCCCTCTCCAAAGACATAAAGATGCAGAAAATTATGGTCATGGTCTCACCAACTTGCCTCTGTTCAGGATGAATCCATTTGGGATATAGAGGACAACAACGGATGCAAAGATGTTATGGCTCAACAAACGTCACCAAGAACTGCTATGATTTCAATAGCTAATTGTTCATGGAGATTACAGCCCCAGAATTGAAATATAATGTTTACCAAATTAGAATCGGATATAATTCCAAAAATAAGTAATTGCTAGGCGTACAAAAATGTCTAATCATTCTAAATTTAGAGTTAATTATAATTTGATTGAGTTATGATTGAATTTTATCATATCTAAATCTCATGTTTCAGCGGAACTTTTACTGAATGTTATTATTGTTTTTGTTTTTACGACTGGAATTCGAAATTAACTATTCAAATCAATTAGACTCAAATTTAGATTCAAACTTATACAACTTCTTTTTTATATATAAGATTAATTATAAAAATTAGGGTTAATTTCGTTAATTTTTTAATTATAACCCGAACTTTAAAAAATAACAATAAAATATCCAAACTTTCAATTTTTTAATTCTAGCCCGAACTTTAAAAAGTAGCAATAAAATGCTCAAACGTCCAATTTTTTCAATTCTAGCCTGATGTTAGTGTTTTTGTTAAGTTTGCTGACGTGGCTTGCCACGTGTTTCATAAATCTTAACTATTAGTATACGTCAGTCAAAATCAATACAACAAATGAAGATTAATAAAACGACGTCGTTTAATTACATAATTAAAACGATGTCGTTATTTAAAAATGACCTAAATCAGATTACACAGCCTCGATGACCTTACACTTTGATTTCAGTTTTTTCTTTCGTTTTTAGTTTGTCCTCTCGACACCCTCACCTTTCGATTTTCAAATTACGCAGCCTCAATGCCCTCACACTAAGGATATATGGAGAACAAACTAAAAACGAAGAGCTTATTGTAATGCGAAATTAGTTTGGGGAGTCAGAAAAACAAACAGAAAACAAAAGGCTAAGGATATCGGAAGAACAACAGATAATGTCGAGCTAGGATTTAAAAAATTGAAAGTTTGAACATTTTATTATCACTTTTTGAAGTTTGGGTAAAATTGAAAAATTGTGCATTTTATTACTACTTTTTAAAGTTCGAGTTATAATTAAAAATTTGATGAAAGTTTAGACTTTTTTGGACAATTAATCCTAAAAATTAAAATAGATTCCTCTAAACTTAATAAATCAGAATATGTTGATTAAATTTGAGTTTAAAGTCATATTTCAACATTTAATTTTAATTAAGTTTGATCTTTAGGTATTTGGATTTAATTTTCAACACTAACAATTGCTTGTAAGTGAGACCACATAGATAACATCTATCCGATTAACCTCAACTATTTCTAATTAGTGAGTGGAAGACAATTATTGCAGGACTAAACAAAGATTGAATCCTCTTTTTTGGTGCTTGCATGATTAACGAAATAGGGTGTGGACTTTATGAATGGTGCGTAGGTATGCATGCACTCGACGAGAGGGATTAAAGGACAGACAGGACAGTCAGACAGACAGACATTGAAAGATGATTTAAAAAGGAGAGGTAGCCGAATAAAAGGGAAGTAGTATCCAATGTTTTAGCTTAACAAAAAGGAAAGAGGGAAAAATAGTAACCTCCAGCAGGTGGACAAACTACAAAGACCCCACAAAGCCACCATCCATATTCTTTTGTCCAACACAACAAACCAAATCGTATGTGCGGTGGACACAATTATACATCACATTCCCACAAATATCTTCGCCTTTTGCTTTTTGAAATGGGAATTGAAGATAAGAACTTATCAGCAACCAATCCAACCAACCCAGCTATATCTATTCTATGTGCCCTCGTTGCTCGTGTAAAGCAGTGAAAGTGGGGTGAAGTGGGTGCTTCCAAATGTTTGCCTTTGTGTCTCTGCCACGTGGGCTTTCTACGTGCCTCTAATGCTAGGGTTAGAATAGGAGTGATCATGCACTTTAGGCATGTAAATGCCTACTTGTAGTTTTAAAAGTAATTGATATTATGAACCCATTTTTACTACGTTTTAGGATAAAAATATAAATTTTTATTATAATTTTAAAAATATCTTTATTATTTTAAATTATAAGAAAATTCTTTTAACAATTTTATTATAAAAATTTGCTACTATTTATTAAAAAATTATAGATGTTTAATTAAAATATTTTTATATTATAAATAATGTAAATATTTTTTGTAATGATCGATATCACGAGTAAATAGCCATGTTCTTTACCCTAATTCAAATAATGGTCCAACTTTTATACTTTTATGACATTATGAAACTAATAATATCATCATAACTCCAATCTAGGTAAATTTATTAAGCGTAGTAATTTAAACTTTCCCTGCTGCTTAGTTTATTTTCAAATAGAAACCTTAAGATTGAGTAACGGAGTGTTAGGGTGGAGAAAGGGCAGGCTAATCTGAGTTTATATAGTTCAGTAAAATTAATAATTAAAAAATTCAACCGGTTTAATCGTAAAAATCTTGAATTGTTGAATTTTTTTATTAGGTTTTCAACTTTTTAGTTCGATTTACTTTAATAACTCTTGTTGTTAAAAATTGATTAGTCTATTAATTAAATAGTCAATTTTGTAAGTTAATAAGTTCTTATGAACTAAAACAAATTAGTTAATTTTTATTGATATTTTTTAATTTAAATTTCAAATTTTTCGATAGATAAAAATAATTTTTTATTTTTATTTTTTTTAATCTTTAGCTATTTTTGTGACGACTAATACCAGTTGAACCTTTTAAACCTTAAAAAAATTAAGATGAGACATTTCATTCACATCGTTTGTCAATAATTACAGATTATTGACTTGGAATGGTGTGTTTAGTTACAATTAATTACTCCTTTTAAGCTTGATTAGGGGATCTTTCAATTTCAAGCTCTATTCACACGTGATCCCGAATTCAAGAGGTTCAAATTGACCACACAAGTTTGTCTCTTCCATTTCAGTATTATCATTAGACCATAAGTTTGACTTTTGAGTTAATTAAATATATGATTGAGATTAATATAATACAATTTTAAAAAACATAATGCACACGTATTTAAGGAAAGCATTCATTTCGTTTTCTTTTATAGTATGTGTCATTTTTAATTTTTCTCAAAATTTTTACAACTTTATCAGGAACATTATATTCTGTTTGGTTGTTTCAGGACAGAAGGGGTCCCATACGCATATTCTTTGAGTCGAAGACAACACACCACGGAAGGATTCATTAACCCGTTTCTCTGCACTGGACAAAACACTTTTAAGACACTTAATCAAATAGTTAAGGATTATTATATCATAGATCAACGCGCTAATCCCATTCGATTAGTTTTGTTGCTAAATAATTTCTATTTCATCTCTAGTTAATTATAACTTTGAATGTCTAAAAAACTCAACTTGTTCGTAAAAATTTTGAACTGTCTAATTTTTTAGTTCAGTTTTTAACTTTTTAATTCGATTTATTTTAATAATAATAGTAGTAATAATAATAATAAAACCGTACAATTTTTTGGTACAATTTTTTATTTTTTGATTCGATTTATTTTAATAATAAATTATTATTATTATTATTATTATTATTATTATTATTATTGGCTTGTCCTAGGCATTAGGACTGGAGTAGTGGATTTGAGATCTGATGAGAGATCAAGGGTTTGTCCTCTAGTAAGTTTCGATTTTAGAAGAGGAGATGTTGATAAGTTACGAATAGGTTCTTGGAACATTGAGTCCCTTAGAAGGAAGTCTTTAGAATTAGTGGCGACTTTAGACAAGTACAAGATTCATATAGTATGCGTTTAGGAGACACGGTGGGCAGGGACTAAGTAACAAAGATTAATAGGTTTAAATTTTGATATTCAGGGGGTTCGAGATGGTAAAATGGGGTCGGTATTTTTGTTGTTGAGGAACTTATACAACATGTTGTGGGGGTAAAAAGGACTAATAATAGGATTATGTCCTTAAAGATTGTGGTAAAGGACGAGGTTATAAATGTGGTGTATGCGTATACACCTCAAGTAGGATTGGATGACCAACTTGAACGTCGTTTCTGGGAAGAGCTAAATGAGATAATTCAACAAATCACCCCTAACGAGTGAGTTATTCTCAGAGGAGGCTTTAATGGTCATATAGGAGCAACCTCAAATGGTTACTCAAGAACTCATGGGAGTTTTAGGTACGGTGAAAGGAATGTTAGCGGACCATTTTGTTGGATTTTGCAGTAGCATTTGAGTTGGTGATCTCTAACTTTTGTTTCAAGAAAATCGAGGAGCACTTGGTGACTTTTCATAATAGAATTACGAAGACTCAAATTGACTACTTCCTTATACGATGGAGAGATCGATCTAGCTACAACAATTTCAAGGTGATTCCTAGTGCTTGCATGTCAACTCAACACAAATTGCTAGTTTTTTAGCATTTTATTAAGGGTTGGAGGAAGAAGAGAAGCCTTAGGAGGTGTACTAAAACCAAACAGTGGAATTTAAAGGTAGAAACGATGAAGCCATTTCGAGAAAGAGTCATCTATGGTGCAGAATGGAACTCAGTAGGGGATGCTAACTAGATCTGGGAAGGCATGGCAACTCTTTTAAAGACTACAACTTTAGAGAATTTGGGGGTTTCTAAAGGACTGGAAGGTAGTAAAAGGGAGTCTTGCTGGTGGAATAAAGATATTCAAGAGAAAGTTAAGCTAAAAAATAATGCCTATAAAGCTCTATTGGATAGCACTACAGAGGTGGAGCAAGTTAGTAATAAGAAAAGATATAGACTTGCAAAGAAAGAGGCGAAGATGATAGTCTCAGATGCTAAAAGTAGAGTGTACGAGAATCTATATCAACGATTAGATGCTAAAGATGGAGGGGAGGATATTTTTAAGTTGGTAAAAGCTAAGGAACAGAGAGTAAGAGATTTTGATTACGTGCATTGTATTAAGGATGAAGTAGGGTGGGTGTTTGTAGCCGATAACTACATCAAGAGAAGATAGCAAAGGTACTTCTATAGTCTTTTTAATGAAGGCGTAGAAGATAACATATCTTTAGTTCCTCTTAGCTCGTCCGAGAGGTTTCGTAATTTTACTTGTCACCAACCGATTACAAGGGATAAAATTAAGAACACATTGAGGGAAATGAAGAGCGATCGGACTGCAGGACTTGATGAGATACCCATTGAGGTGTGGAAGTGTCTAAATGAAGAGGGTATTACTGGGCTAGCCAAGCTTTTTAATGTCATCCTTACGTCTGCCAAAATGCCAGACGAGTGGAGGTTTAATCTGGTAACTCTTCTATACAAGAACAAATGGGACATCTAAAGCTATAACAACTATAGATGCATTAAATTACTTAGTCACACCATGAAGTTATAAGAGAAGGTGCTTGAGAAGAGGATAAGGAAGGAGGTTTTTATCTCGGAAAACCAATTTGGCTTCATGTCAGGACCGTCTATGACAAAAGCTTTGCATCTCCTTGAGAGGTTAATGGAGTATTACTAGGAAAGACAACGTAACTTACATATGATTTTTCTTGATTTAGATAAGGCTTATGATAGGTCAAAAGGGAAATCATGTGGAGGTGTTTAGAAGTCAAAAGGGTTCCTATGACTTATATACACCTTATTATGGATATGTATGAAAGTGTAAAAACTACAGTAAGGACAATAGGAGGGGATACAAAGCATTTTTCTATAGATATTGGGCTACACGAAGGTTTCTCTTTAAGCCCCCTTTCTGTTTATAGTAAAATATCCAAAGGAATGTGCCTTGGTGTATGTTGTTTATTGATGACATTGTTTTAGTGGATGAGACAAAAGAGGGAGTCAATGCCAAACTGGAACTTCGAAGGGATGTGCTAGAGTCGAAAGGCTTTAGATTGAATAAGACTAAGAGTGAGTACGTGGAGTGTAACTTTTCAGGACATCGAGAGGCCTCCTATATGGAGGTAAAAATTAGTTCAGAAGTTATACCATAAAATGATTGTTTTAAATATTTGGGTTCAATCATTCATAACAATGGAGAGATTGATCAAGACATAGTCCACTAGATCAAATCTGGGTGGCTTAAATAGAGAGATGCATCTGGAGTTTTATGTGATAAGAATATCTCACTTAAGATTAAAGGCAAATTCTATCATCTCGCGATTAAGCCAGCCATGCTGTATAGAGCTGAATGTTGGCCCATCAAACAAGTGCACAGTAATAAGTTAATGGCAACAGAGATGAGGATGCTCCGATGGATATGTAACCTTACTATAAAAAATAAGGTTTGGAATGTAACGGTAAGGGACATATTGAAGGTAGCTAATATTATTGACAAATTACGAGAGACAAGACTTCAGTGGTATGGACATGTTAAGAGGCGACACCCAAACGCTCCAATGAGAAGATGTGAGAAGATAGTACTCCACGGCTGTATGAGAAAACAAGGGAGGCCTAAAAAGACTTGAGGAGAGGTAATCAATAATAATATGACATTGTTAGAACTTACCGAGGACATGACCAGCAATATAAAACTTTGGCGTACTATGATTAAGACAAATGATCTCTTATAAAGAGATTCTGGTACTTTGTATTATAGTCAGTCTGAACGTGTAAATAGGTAGTCCATATCTCTTAGCGATTTAGCTTAATTTAGTTACTCTTATCGTATTTATTATTATCATTAATCTCTTTCTTATTATTAATCTTCGTTTCTGATTATTATTCTTATTCTTCTTATTATATTTAGTATTATTATTATGATTATTGCCAGTATTATTATTATTATTATAACTACGATTATCAATGGTAATACTACCAACTCTATCACCACTACCACTATTACTATTACTACTATTATTCCTTTTATTGTTATTATTATTATTCCTTCTACTAATATTTACATTATTTTGTATTTTTTTGTTCTTCTTCTTATTCTTCTTGTTATTATTTTTCTCTCTCTATTTCTCTCTCAAGCTCTGTCTCTATTTCTCTCTATATCTTCTTTCTCTCTCTTTTTCTCTTACTTTCTCTCTTTTCATGTGGGTCAATTAGAAGCAACATCTCTACTAGTTAGGGATAAGGCTACGTATTACTAGACTTCCTCAGATCTTGTGTCTCAACGGGATTTATAATAGGTGTTATTGTTGTTGTTGTTGTTGTTACTTTAATAATTATTATTGTTAAAAATTAATCAATTTATTGACTCATCGATCAATTTTTATTAATTAATAATTTTTTATAAATTAAAATAAACTAATTAATTTTTAGTTAAAGTTTAAATTTTTCTATAGGTAAGGAAAATCTTTTTCAATTATATTTTAAATTCTTTAATTTTATTCAATTTTTAACCGATCTTATGACAATCTAATACTAGTTGAATCTTTTAAACCTTAAATATCTTATTTTACTGTTTAACTTCGGGACTAATTTTTAAAATATTGATATCTTTAATACACAACCCTTTTGCTAAGATTCTTCTTCAATGTTTTTTTTTTAATTTATCAGAAGAATTTTTGTTTCCATTGGTACATGCATTTGAAATGCAATGCATCTTTCTTGAGACTGAATTCAGGTAAGATGAGACTCTTTAAATGTAAAATTGTCACATTTTAAACATTTTTGAATTTTTAGAATAATTTGTTAAATAATCAAGAGATCTACAATTATCGTCTTGTAAATATATAATGCATAACAAGTCACAATAATTAATAAAATTACCTCTGCTAAAATTCACTTGATAAGCTAATAAATAAATTCAACGTAATGAAATTTGACAATTACTATTATTTATTAATAGATGTTATTTCAAAAATTACTACTTATTAATATTCATATTTTCAAATTTTAAAAGTAAAACTTTTGAAGAAAAATTTGATTAAAAGTGTACATTCATACGTATAGAATGCGTAGAAAAAGAAATTGTTAAAAAGGAGAACGCACCTGGAAATTGAGAAGTGAGAGCTTAACGGAAGGAGAATGCGATGGTCGTAAATGGGGATGCACAGAAGAGAGAGAAAAGTGCGAGGGAGTGTGATGACGACGATGGTCTTTCTAGTTTCTTCTGTTTTCCTGCTTTGGCTTTCATTTGACTTCATACGCAATGGGATTTTCTAAATTAAGTTCTAAATTAAGTTACTTACCCAAATTTGTAGTTTTGTAAATGAAGATAAATTTACTATCGGGGAAGAGTGATTCTTGGCTTGGGGAGAGGTCAAATATTCTCAGCCTCTGTTCTTGGGATTCCTTTTCTTTTCTCTCATCATTTTGGGGTTCATATCTTCTATTTTTATTAGTCTATTCTAACTCTGTTTTCGCCCTAATATAATGTCGGTTTATATTTTATATAGTTAAACATAAAACGATGTTATATTGAGACAAAAACAAAATTAGATCAGACTAATGAAAACAGAAGCATGAACATGCAGTATAAGTGTGAACATTGGACAGGTCATGTAATTTTTCTAGCTTAAGGATCCACTTGAATGCTCCCGTAAGTTACGCTACTTGTCATTGTTGTAATGTTTACTACAATTCTTCTTTCTTGTCTTTATCTATATACGACTAACTAACTAGATTTGCCAATTTGTTATAGAAGCACATAAATATGCATAAATGTTCCCACTTTTTCAGTTTGTTTGCATAAATTACAATCATGCAATTCTTATTGTTCTTCCGGTATAATCTTTTAAACCTATTACAATATAAATTTCTTATTTTATCAGTTTAACTTTTAGTCTGACTTTTTTTAAGTTGAAGAAAAAGAAAACAAGAACTAAGATGACACATTTCATCCATATCCTTAATTGTTGTCAATAATTACAAATTATTGACTTTGAATCGTCTGTTTAATTACACTTAATTACTCTTTTTAAGCTTGATTAGGGGATCTTTCAATTTCAAGCTCTATTCACATATGATCTCGAATTCAAAAAGTTCAAATTGACCACACAAGTTTGTCTCTTCCATTTCAATAAATTATCGCGCTTTAACAGAATATTAGACCATAAGTTTGACTTTTGATTTATGTTATATTTAGTTGTGTGGTTATTCACGGAATAGAATAAATGTAATATTATTCTTTTATTTAGGAAGCAGGAATGTTTATAATAAAATAGAATGGAATATGGTAGAAGGGGAGGGTTTCATATTACATCCTATTTCATTTTAAATAGTAAAAACAAGTTACTTCCAATTTTGAAGGTTTAGGATGGAATGTAAAATTATAAAAAACATTTCATTATATTACATTATGAACCCTTCTTCCAAACAACATTTCACTATATTATATTATGAATCATTTCATCCCTCCCAATCAACAATTTTCTAATATTACATCTATTTACATTCCATTCCATTTTATTCCATTACATTAAAAACCTTACGTCCGACCAAATATAGTATTAATTAAATATATGATTGAGATTAATATAATACAAATACAATTTTAAAACATATAATTCATGGGTATTTAAGAAAAGCATTCATTTACTTTTCTTTAATGTATCGGAGGAAATTTTTTGCTTTTTTCCATTTGAAATGCAATGCACTGAAATAAGACTGTTTAAATATAAAATTGTCACATTTTAGAAGTTTTTAGAATAATCTGTTAAATAATCAAGAGATCTACCATTATTGTCTTGTAATGCATAAAAATTTCAAATCACAATAATTTATAAAATTGCCTATACTAAAATTCACTTGGTAAGCTAATAAATAAATTCAAAATAATGAAATTTAACAATTAATATTATTTATTAATAGATGTTATTTCAAATTTTACTATTTATTATTATTATTTATATTTTTAAATTTTAAAAATTCATTATTTCCTATTACAACTTTTAGAATGATAAAACAAAACTTTTGAAGAAAAATTGATTAAAAAGGAGACAAAATCAAATAAACTAAAAATGATAAAATCAAATCAAATCATCTCAAAATGATAGCTAAAATCTAAAAATTAAAATTGCTTAAATGAAGAGTAAAATAAAAGAAATTGGCAGAAGAATTTCTGAGACCAACCTGATGTCACAGAACAGTGGAGAAAGCAACAAATTGTTTAAGTTCAAAGTCAATGCTTGTAAGCTTTTTCTTATCTTCCCTCACCTAATAGAAAATAATAAAATTATTAATGCCAAATTATTCTTTTTTTTTTGAAAAATGCTATAGCCTTTAACAAAACCACTCAGTAAAAATCTTGCTAAACATAAAATTTAAAGATTCAATATACACATTTTTGTTCTTAATTAGTAAAAAAATTCGCAGTCTTTATTTAGAAAAATCTGAAAAATAATGCAACAAGTGGATTATAAATTTTTAGTAAATCAAAATTAAAAATATAAAAATTATTTGTCAGAATTCTAATAAATTGAGAGGGTGTGAATATTTTTGAGTATTTTTATGTAATGTTTTCATTTTTACTAATTTTTTCTCTGAGGTAATTGTATTAACTTCCAAGGTTGACGCGTTAAGACGCCGTGTACGGTGGTTTGGACAACCTCCAACGCAACCGCAACAACACAACAACACAACAACAACTAGTCCTATAATCGAAGTTCCCTCCAAATTTTCTCGCTTTCCTTCTTCATCTGTCATTTTCTCATGCCTTTTGTTTCTCTTTAGTCAAAAGCACACTGGGACCCCCCACTTTCTCCCCTTCTTTCTCTAATCCCCATTTTCCTTATCACTCAAACTCGACTATTTCAAATCTCACCATCATCACTCTTTCGTAAAAGACTTTAAATTTGGATGCTCTGTCAATAACTAATCTGCTTCTAATGACATTGTCAATCATTTTTTGTTCTGATTATCCTACTTTAAAACAAACTCCAACATTGGATACAGTTTGCAAGAACTATCAGGAAAAAAAAAAAACCGAAATAAAGTGAAGAACATGAACCAAAATCCAAACTTTCTTACACCCATCCAAGAAAAACATCGGAGAACAAAAGAAAGATCCTATCTTTACATTTGCTTCGTTAGATACTGTGACCAAACAAGCATACCCTAGAGTCCCAGAAAGTGAAACCACCAAACCATGCCTGCTAGGCCCTTATCTCCAAGTCTTGAGCATCACAGACCCAGTTTCATCACCAAGACCAGAATTTTGTTCTTGGTGCTAACAGTCTCAGCTTCTGTTGTAATTATTTTTACCATTCTTTACTTTGTGTATCATCTTTGGAGGACCCTTGGCAAGTGTTCAAGAACAATCCCTTTTGATTCTGGCGCTCCTCTAAAGCTTCAAAAGTTTTGCTACAAAGAGCTGAAGATTGCCACCAATGATTTTGGTGATGGCAACGTTATTGGGAAAGGTGGTTCTGGTACTGTCTTTAGAGGCATTGCCAGAGATGGAAAGTTATATGCCATCAAGAGAATAGATGCTGTGACTTTACAATCAGAAAGAGAGTTCCAAAACGAGTTGCAGATTCTTGGTGGTTTGAGATCACCTCTTTTGGTTACTTTGCTGGGGTATTGTGTTGAAAAGAATAAGCGCTTACTGGTCTACGAGTATATGCCAAATAAAAGTTTGCAAGAACTGCTCTTTGGAGATGGGCATTTTAGTCTGAGTTGGGAAAGGAGGTTCAATGTCATTCTTGATGTTTCAAGGGCACTTGAGTTTTTGCACCTTGGTTGTGATCCACCCGTGATTCATGGAGATGTTAAACCCAGCAACGTTTTGCTTGATTTTGACTACAGGGCCAAGATTTCAGACTTTGGCTTGTCAAGGATTAAGGTGGAGGGTGAGTTTGGAGTTGATTTATTTAGCCAAGATTTAGGGAAGAGTCAAGAGCTATGGAAAAGCCAAGAGCTTTCAGGAAACTTAACTTCAGAGACACCTGCTATTGGTACTCCTGTGGAGAGTTGTCATGAGGTAGATTTTTCCCTAGCTTTACAAGCTTCTTCATCATCCAAAAATAACAGAGTTTGTTACAATGTTAGAGCTTCAAATTTAAATTCTTCAAGTTATAATGTCAATATTTCATGTGAAAGTGATGCTAAAGGTGGCGATGGAAAGGGTAAGGAGGTTTCTGCTGTGGATAATGGTGGGGATGATTGGAATTGTAAATTTGTGTCTTATGATGATGAGTTTTGTAGTACTGATCACAGCAAGGAGCTGACGACTAATGGCTCATTGGTTCTTGATGATTCTTCAAGCACAAAACAGTGGGGGAAGGATTGGTGGTGGAGGCAGGATGGGAGTGGTGAATTGTGTACTAAAGACTATGTTATGGAGTGGATAGGAAGCCAAATTTACCCCTCCACGAATCCGGATTGGGACGAGGAGAAAAGAAGCACTCCTGAGAGAACAGAGTTCCATAATTCAGTTCCGTTGGAGAAATTGGAAGATGTAAATGAACCTCAATTGCAAGAACATATGTTGGATAATCAAATTAAGAGGTTTGAGAAGAAAGAATTGAAGGCTGGGAAGAATCGTAGGAAAAGAAACAGGAAAATGCAGGAGTGGTGGAAAGAAGAGCACTTAGAGGAGATTAGCAAGAAAGGCAATAGGCTGAAGAGTGTTGAAACAAAGTGGAAAAGGAGGGTTAAAGTTCCACACCTTGACCTTGGTCGTCGGTTTCATTTTCGCAGGCAAAAGAAATTTGGGATCCAAAGTGAGAGTGACTGTAACCAAAATGGGGAGTTTAGTTTCAGAAGGGGCTGGAAAAAGAAAAGTGTGCGGTCCACTGGAAGTGAAATGTGGAGTGGGGATCTTTTCAGTCGTGAGTTAAGTAGCACAACAAGCATGAGAGGAACATTGTGTTATGTTGCACCTGAATATGGTGGATGTGGATATTTGATGGAAAAGGCTGATATCTACAGCTTAGGGGTTCTTATTCTTGTGATTGTATCCGGAAGGAGGCCACTTCATGTACTTGCTTCACCGATGAAGCTTGAGAAAGCAAATTTGATAAGTTGGTGTAGGCATTTAGCTCAAGCTGGGAACGTCTTGGAGCTTGTTGATGAAAGATTGAAGGATAACTACAATAAAGAACAGGCAAGCCTGTGTATTAACTTAGCACTCGGTTGCTTGCAGAAGATGCCAGAATTGAGGCCAGACATTGGGGAGATTGTAAAGGTCTTGAAAGGGGAGATGGATCTTCCCCCTGTTCCTTTTGAATTTTCTCCCTCGCCACCTTCCAAACTGTTCAATAGATCAAGGAGAAAACAGAAAGCCAATGCAGAGTAGGATTGATACATATTCTTTTTGGTTCTTCTTTTCTATCATGTGTGTTTGGAGCTGTTTCCTAGTGCTAAGGAGAGATGATTGAAAGCATCAATTGGGTTACACATCTGGGAGTGAAATGTCTGTACTTTTAAGGTTTTAGCCACACAATGTAAATGCGATTGATGATTTCTTCTGTCTTTTCCCTTGATACAAACATATGAACGCTCAGGTTCTTCTTCTACTTCATCTTCTTTCTTGATTTCTACTTGCATATTTTTTTTGTAACATCTAAAAGAAATCGGTAGATTCGGACCAAAGATCGTCGAACTTGCTCACAACTCTGTGGACATCTAGGACATAAATTTTTACAGATGCTTGCTCCTAATATTGTTCCTTACTTGCATTGTGTCTTAAAAAGCTCAATTGTGAATGCCAGAGGTGATATCACTAATGTCCAGTGCCATTTGTTGCTAATGCAGTAGACTTGTGTGGCCATTTGATTCATTTAGCAACCTGTTAGTGTCCTGTCCTGCTGCAGGTAAAATTTGAAAGCTTTTCTTCTAGGAGATCCATTAAGCATAGGTATGGTGTTTCCTCCTTTCCTATCTGGTAGAGGGAAATGTGGAGTCTAGAAAACTTGCTATGCTGCAACTAAGATTATACATGTGTTGAAGTTGTTGGCAATGTAATTAAGCTGCTTATTTTGGTTGGCTCTACTTTGTGAGCCTTTGTTTGTTGTGCTTACAAGATCTGAAGAAGGCAGATAGACATGAAGATATTATTGAGATGTTCCCCATTTTCCAGGGAAAGCAGTGCGAGGCCAAAGGCAGCATTAATACAATGTTGAAAACTGGGACTAAATTTACTTCCATGCATAATTCACATTCTGCTTTTTGAATGTTCTATTTAAGAATGTTGGTCCACATGACTCCCTATTAGTTGTGTACTATTTATGAGTGATCCTTTAGTTACCATTGCTTTGGTTTTGATTAGTTGCAATGGACTGCATTCGTCTGAAAAAATTTTGAAGTCCAAATCTGAGCTTAAATTAATTAAATTTTACTTATTCGATCGACTTAACATTGAGTTAGTCTGAATTCGACTGTTTTGTTAAGTCTAAACTCAAATTTAAATCCAGAATCAATTCTAATCAAAGTGAACTTTGTCTTATTCAGTACAATTCCAGACTTATCATAACCATTGATTATTATAATTCAAAGCTAGACATCCTCAAGTTACAGGGGCCAGCACAGAACTTGACCATTATTACGTTGGGATGGGGAGGAGATTTCTAGTCATTGGAACACTTCTTACCTTTTAGTTTTTACTTTTTCAGCTTTTACTTTTTGTGTATATTTATTTAGGCCATTGGGCCCAGGAGCCCCACCTAATTGTAAAAAGTCACAAAATGGTTAAGCCACTCAGTTCAAATGCCTTTGCTTTTTGCTTCTGAACAAATACTGAATCTTTTGTTATGCTCTTTATCTCATCGACTGAATCAATTGAGAATTAATAAAGGGATAGATGTTGTCTTGAATTGGAAAGGAAGTGTTAATCCATGTATAAGAAGTTAAATGCCTTTACATATTTGATAGAGCATTTACACCTTTTGATATACCAATTAAAAAGAACATCATAATCATATATAATATTTTTATATGAGAATTGGAATAGAACAATCATATGTGCTATTTAAATCATGGTATATAATATTTTCTAGCGAACTAATATTAATATTATTGAATGAGACGATAAATTTATCTAAGTTAGATCTAATCGAAAGTTAATTGACTAAGCTTAATTTGATTGTATTTTAGTTCAAGTTAAATTATTTTTTTCAAGTTTGACCGGTTATAAAAATTAATCAAATACAAATTAACAAGTCAAATCAAGTTTATTTGAGATCAAGTTTGAACATTTGGATTCAATTAATTTTGAAAAAATTTTAAGTCGAATTTGGCATGACCTAATCCATTGCATTACCATACCAAGATTTTCTCTCATTAAAAATCTCAAAATTTTGATGATGTAGTTTCATTTTGATATAATATATAAGTGTCATTATTTGAGTTTGATTGCTTTTCTATTAAGATATAACCTAGTCAAACATTTGTTATTTCTCATAGTAATAAAGAAAATTTGGTCTAATTGATCTAGGTGGCATTCGGACAAACTTACGCAATTGCCATTCAAATGATTTTTTAATCTCACATATATTGTTAAGATTAAGGTTTAATGAAATTCTAACAAGATATTCTTATATTATCCTATGTGTTAAGACTTAAGATTAAGGTTAGTTGAAATCTTAATAAAATATTTTTGTGTATCTTATGTATATCATATATAGTTACTAATTTTCTCTATGAATAGGTTGTATAGGTATAATGAAAATCAATTGAAAATAAGACTTTTCTATAGATTTTTGTTTGTACTATCATGGTATCATAAATAATGCATAATTATTTGAAATAAAAATAAAGCTAAATTAAGCAAGGATCCATACAAGGCTCGTGGAAGCCCACAAATCTTATGAAAAGAATGATTATTCTGAGGAGGTTGCATGCAAATCTCTCCTAATAAAACACAATGAAAGAAGGCATTTTTGACATTCATTAAAAAAAAGGTTGTCATTTTCAATTTGCAGCAATAGCTAATAGATTGTGAACATAGGCTAATTGGGTCATTGGAGAAAAGGTTTCTTCATAATCCATGTTATCCTTTTGTGTATATCCTTTGTCCACTAAACGAGCTTTGTAACATTCAATAAGGCTATCGGAATGAGTTTTAATGTTATAGCCAGTAGATGTTTTATTAGGTAGAAGATTAACTAATTTCGATGAATTTTTTCTAAGGCTTGAAGTTCTTTAATCATGGCTTGCTGCTAAAGAGGATCGATACTTGCCTCACGATAAAAGCGAGGCTCATGTAAAGTTGCAGTAGCAAAATAATAATGAAAATTAGTAAAATGATGAGGAGTTTGTCTTACTCGAGTGAAACGACAAAGAGAGGTATCAAATGTATGTGTAGGTGTAGGAAACCAACTGTGATCAAATCACAAGTATAACACAAAATAAAATTTTTTACAATTTCTTGAAATTGAATAACTTGAAAAACATGATTCGTAAATTAAAAAAATCATTTCTGATTCAAAATTCTTGTTGAAAACTTTTCAATGTGTCAACTACGAATTATTCAATCATCCAAACTCTAACGGTATCCACATAGCAGTTAAAAAAAAACTCAACTTTGGGAGAGGAATAAGTAGGAGCACTAGCTCCCTTACACTTACTTCCTCTAATTAAAAAAAATGAGTTTATTTTTATTAAAATTAAATATTCTAAACTTTAATTTGATTTTAATAAAATCAAACATCTCATATTTGATTCTTGAAGCTTCTCAAAGTTAATAATTGAATCTAACTTAATTTAAATTATTTTTCTTTTTAATTGCTCTTTATGAGTTACTTATTATATTTTTAATATATTAGCAATAATTATAAATTATAAACTATAATTATAATTAGATAAATTAAAACTCCTTTTAATTTATCTTTAATTCTCTAATTAAACAATTTATAATCATAGATCAAGATTA
>JAOQMM010000005.1:5179945-5191497 GCA_027563515.1 Erythroxylum platyclados
GCTTGAGAATAGAGGAGATGTGGAGTGGTTTTTGTCAAATGGTGTTGTGCCTTCAATTGCAAGAATAGAGGAGTCATCCTCGAGAGCTCCTACTTTCAGTTTTGTGTCAAGGTGGAGATTTGTTTGGATAATGACCCAAGCCTTCAAGACTTCTACTCTATGTGGATTCCTACTTTGTGTAGGTTTTCTTTCCTTATTTGACACTATTTTAAATTATTACTCTGTGTAGGTTTCCTACCCTAGGGTTTTACTACTATATAAACACCCTCTTAGGGGTCCTTTGTAACATCGTATTGGTGTACTCTTCATTAGTCCTAGGGTTGATCTTACTACTTAAATAATTTCAATATAAAGTAATTATTTGATACAAATAATTATATGTAATGCACTTTTGTATAATTCTAAGGCAAAAGAAAAAAAAGGTGTCAAAATCTCATAACATTAATGAATATGGGACTACTCTACTGGACGTCCTTATTGTTGTCAAAACTTAACTGGAAACCATCGAGCTTCACGATCATGAAGTCCAAAATACTTGAAATCAGTAAAAACATAGAGTACACGAAGTTGAAAAAGGATTTTACAAATTATTAAAAATGAACAACCAAACTCACTAGTGAAATGTGTTACAGCAAAACATATCTTATACACAACTGTGAGTGTTCCATAAATATACTACAAATATAAGAAGATTAAAGCATCACCTTTGATAGGTTTATCTCTTCTGTTATCAATGCCTGTTCAATATTGTGAAGAGTGTAATTTTTATTCGGTGAAATGACAGTAGGTGAACTAAGCCATGATCCGAATTCCAACAGTAAAGGATTGGTCTTCACTTAAGCAAGGTTAGGGTTTGACCCCCGCTTGTGTATACAGCAATGTTAAATACTCAATGGTAGTACTTTGCCACCCCTCGGGGTCCCACCCAGCACAAGCAGGGAATAGTCTAAGCGTGGTAATGGCTTAAAGGTGCCACCAACAATTCAGGCCCACCCAAGCCATCTCGCGGTCCTACCCAAAAAAAAAAGTTAGGATAAGCTTCTACGTCATTCAACTTACTATTAACCAGACCAGGCAAACCATCATTAATATTCTAGTTCAAACAATTCTCACTCGTAGGAATAGTGGAAACCGTCTCCCATCCTAGATCATAATCACTTGGGGAAGGTATCTCAAGAATAGATGACCAAATCTTTCAAAAATCGGCCATAGAAGGGCACCCAATACAATAATTCAACTCCTTAAGTCGATGACTCGAACTTGAGCACCCATTTGGGCTACAATCATAGCCTTGAATTAACTAAAAATTAGATGTTTCCATTTTTTTTTGTAAGACTATACATTTTTTTAATAATTTACTGGTATCACTTCATGCTAACAGCATATATTCAAGTAAAACATATTAAAATTAAGGGATTAAAAAGAAAAAACTTTCTTAAAAATGTTTGAATATCTTAATTAAAAACTCTATATTGTATATTAAATTCGATAAACCTATTCACTATCTTTTGTCTATACGATAACGCGTTTTCATGATCATAATTATACCTAAAATAAATGTCAGTTTTAAGTGTACCTAAAAACAAGAAAAGTTAAATTATTTAATGAAGTCCTTAATAATCATTAAACATAAAAGAAATGACTTTCTAAGAAGATAAATTTAACAATGATTATTTTTTCTAATTATAAACTTAGTATGAAATTTAAATCAATTAAGTTGATCCTTTTAGTTAAATAGGGGTATTCAATAAAAAGTATTACTTTTTGAACCTGAAAATTAAGTCACTAAGAAAAGGAAGCTATTAACAATTATTATTGGTATACAGGAAATATTATATATGATCATTTGATTATTGATTGATTTGCTCTAGGATATGATGGTTAGAAATTTAATGAGGAAGGATCAATTAATGCAAATATGGATATGGATGATGATAATGAAATTGATGGAAGGTATATGCATGCTAATATAGATGGATTACTACTTGACACATTAAGAGATGTAGATGAAGGTCTTAGCAGTTGTATAGGAGTTAGTAATGGTCTAAATGTTGATGCTAAGAAGTTTTTTAAGTTGGTAGAGGAGGGAAAACAAGAATTATATTGTGGTTGTCAAAGTTTTTCTAAACTTTCTTTCACCATTTAGCTATATCTTTTTAAGTTTATCCATGGAATTAATAATGCAACTTATACTGATCTCATGGGGATACTTAAAGAGGCCTTCCCCAATGCAAATATTCCAAATCTTTTAATGCGATAAAGAAACTTGTGAAGGATATAGGACTTCACTATGTAAAGATACATGTATGTCCCAATGATTGTGTTTTATATTAGGGAAATGATGAGAAAGCAACCAGCTACAGAGTATGTGGTGTATCTAGGTGAAAACAAAGTTGTAATAGTGAAGATAATAGAGATCATTATACAACTTCAAATGTGAGGCAAATTCTAGCCAAGGTGTTCATATATTTTCTATTAAAATTTAGGTTGCAACATCTTTACATGTGTCTAGAATTAGCTGAATTCATGAAATGGCATGATAAGGCGCACCCTAAAGATGGTAATTTAAGGCATCCTACCGATGGCCAAACTTAGAAAGAATTTAACTCCTTGTATCCTAATTTTGCATGAGATTCTCGTAATTTCATATTAGCTCTTGCCAGTGATGGATTTAATTATTTTTGAACAATGAGTATTTCACATAGTACATGGCTCAAGATTTTAGTAAATTATAACTTGGCACCATAGACATTTCTGAAATCAGAAAATTTAATATCGTCTTTAATTATACCTAACCCGACTTCTCCTAGAAGGGATATTGATGTTTTTTTGCAGTCATTGATTAAAGAGCTGGTAGAGTTATAGGAGTTAGGGATAGAGACATATTATGCTTCAACTAATCAATCACTTAAGATGCATGCATCATTGTTATGTACAATTAGCGCCTTTCCAAGATATGCAATGTTGTCTGGAGGAAGTACAATGGGATAGTTAGCAAGCCCAATTGTCATTATGAAACTTGCTTTCAATGTTTAAAACATAGTAGAAAGACTTATTATGCAATCATCGGAGATTTTTGGATAGAAATCATTCTTGGAGATGCGATAAGAGATCATTAATGGTGATATAGAGTTGGGAGAATCACCAATTCCTCTGTCAGGATTTGATGTGTTAGAGATTATTAATGGGTATCATAATGTGTTAGGAAGGCAAATAAACAAAAAACACCAAGTGATAATCCTTGGAGGAAGAAATCCACATTTTTCGAATACAAAAAACATCAAGTGATAATCTTTGGAGGAAGACATCCACATTTTTCGAATTACCTTACTAGAAGCATAATGGGTGATAATATAATCTTGATGTGATGCACATTGAGAAAAGTGTATGTGATAATATTATAGGAACTTTGCTGGAGATTTTAGGGAAGTCAAATGATCATCTTAATGCAAGGTTTGATTTGAAGTAGATGGGGACTGGAAAATATTACAGCCTATCAAAGTAGATGACTTTCATATATCCCTAGCTTGGACTTGCTTTCACATGACCCCAAGGAGAAAGAAAAATTTTGTTCAGTTTTAAAGAATATGAAGCTACCGCAAAGCTATGCATCAAATATTGTATGATGTGTTGATGTTAGTAAGAGAAAAATATCATGATATACAAGTCATAATGCTGACATTATTATGTAATAGTTACTGCAATTTACTGTCAAGAAAGCACTACCAAAAAGTTGCAGTTATTTTGATTAGGCTAGGTGCTTTTTTCAAAGGTATTTGCAGTAAAGTCATTAAGCCAAGGGATCTTAAGCATCTGGAGAAGGAAATTGTGGAAGTACTATGTCAACTTGAAATAATCTTTCTATCTTGTTTCTTTGGCATCATGATTCATTTACCTATTCATTTGCCAAAACAAATCAAAAATATCGGACTAGTGCATTGCCAATTTATGTACTTTGTTAAGACGCATTTAGGTAGGTTAAAAAGATTTGTTCATAATAAGTCAACCATGAGGGTCTATAGTTGAAGGATACTTATTTAAAGAATGTGCAAATTTTTGTTGTATTTATATGCGTCATAAGGTGAGAAAGAAAATATAATAGGCATATGGAACACAATGAGAATACAAATCTTGTTAACGTATCTTCTTAATTGTTTTCAAAAGTTGGGCATCTTATTGGAGGGAAAGGGCGAAGGAAAGGCAAGGTTGTCAGTTTTGACTTAAATACATTACATAATGCCCATCAATACATTCTTTTTAATTCAAATAACAAAGATGCTAAGAAGCACATTAAGAAAGGTACATATACATTATTTATCCATCTTAAGATCAACTTTTTTATTCCCATCATAATAATTAACATATCATTCTTTTTAGGGAGCATTACAAATTGAAAGAGACAAGCAGTAAAAGAAGTCGATAAGCAAGGGCACAAGATCATTGCAATGAATTTCCTCAATAGTTTCAATAGAGGTGATACTTATAATGACACCCTAAGTCATATTCATTGGTTGTCTAAAGACCTTAACAATATGGCAAAGAAATATTCAGGTTATATTATTAGTGGATACAAGTTTATGACTAAAAAATGGGATGCGAGGTGTAAGAGTCAAAATAATAGAGTTTCTTTGACAACATTAACTCTGAGTTTTGCAAGTTTTAGAGACCAAAATTCAAAACGTGAAAATGTGAATTACTATAGAGTAATAAGGGAAATTATTGAAGTGGATTACTAAAGAAAATGAAGTGAATTATTGTTCAAGTGTTGTTGGTATCAAGAGGAGAAAGACAATTATGGGCTTATTGGAGTAAACTTTAAAAATTTATGTTGTATGGATGATCCTTTTGTATTAAGAAGCCATGTTCATGAAGTTTTTTATGTAGTTAATTATTTTGAGGAAGGTTGTCATTATGTGGAGAAGAAGGTACCTAAGTATATGTTTAATGTACCTTTGGATGATAATGAAAATGTTGAAGAAACATATTAGGGAGAACTAAATGACCATGTTAATGATTTCTTTCAAAATAATGGTGATATGGACTCTAATTGGTCTAGAGAAGATTTACCTATAGAAAGGGTAGACATACCTCCAAATTTCTTAAATATAAAAACAGAAAACGATGATGTTGAAGATGATTTAAACTTTGATGACACTGACTAGGATTGGATGGATATTAATTAATAATTTTTTATAGAAGGACCTTATTTATTTTTCTTTCTCTATTAAAAAGATAATTGTTTTACTATACATTTAAATATACTTTACTAATCTAATTATTTATATATGATTATTAACAACAATATTCTTTATTATTATAGGTCTTCAGAATGAAAAAAAGGGAAGAAGCAAACATATGCAACCAAATTTGTTGCACCAGGGTCTATGGCTAACTTTTTAAGGAAGCAGTAGAAGAAGACTCGTTCTTATGAACTAAAAGATTCATCTAACTTGTCACAGAGAGAGGAAGCATTTGGAGGATAGTGAAGAGCTATGCCAATTTATTAAAGAAAAGGTACATGTTTTCTCATTTGCTTTAGTAATATATATGTGATTATTCTATTGTTAAATTTGATTTGCATATGGTTGATAGTTCCGTTTTTGTCCTCTTTTTAAGGTGAATGAAAAAATTTTATACTGATATAGATTAAAAAAACTTGTAATTTATTTTTTATTTCCATTGGTTTTAGTTGTTAAAATTTTTAATAGAAAGGGAAGGACTAATCTTCTAAGGCGAATGGCAGACCACAACCTTTATGTCCTTCAGGTAGAGTTGTTGACTTTTTAAGGTGGAAAAAACAAAAGAAAATTGTTGAGGAACAACTACAATTGGAACATGTAAGTCAAGGGGATGAAATATGTGAAAATGTAGTAGAAGCAGGGAAAGCGGTTGTTCGATAAGAGTCTACTTTTCTAAGATGGAAAGAACTAAGAACTAAAATTATGGAACAACAATCTGAACCACATGAAGATGTAGTAGAAGAAAATGAATATGATATAAGCATGGATATGGCAGAAATTGCTACTGCTCAATGCAAAGGTAATCATATATTATACTATTATTTAAATAATTTCTCTCCTATGTACTAACGTTAATAATTATCTTAAATATAGAATTTGTGAAGAAGAAGGGGAGAGATCTAACTTTGCTCAAGGAGATTCATACAAGAACCATGGAACAATGCAAACCAATTTTTTCAATGCTTAATCAGGTAATTGGTCCTGATGAGAAAATGTTAACTAAATTCACACTTTTCTTGGATACTGTAGCTTGTAAACAAAATCTTGCACCTTTAAATCATGTTAATTAGCGAAAGATTCCCAAGGAACCTATTTGGGAATATGTTAATGTAAGAAATCATTATCTTATTACTCCTTTCAATTTTGATTTATGAAGTTTAAATGAATATTTATTACATTACAGAAGAGATATATTCTACCCTTAGAAGGTAAATAATGGACTTTGAAAAATGTTGGCGATGCATGGAGACATTACAAGTATAGAGTGAAGTAAAAGCATTTCAAACAATATACGCCAGGTGTAGAAAGAATGGTCAATCGTCCCAACTACATAAGCAAAGAAGTCTTTGAGGAGCTCATTTCTTATTAGAACCACCCAGATATGAATATATAATAATTATTAGTACTTTTTACAAATTATTACATAATATCTAAATAATATAATGTTTTAATGTGTAGTAAATTGCTAAAATAAATATTAAAAATAGAAAACAACAAATTGAAATACACGTAGCTGGTCCTAAGAGCTTTACAAGTATTTATGCTAAGTTGGTAAGTTCTTCAATGAGCTATAATCTATCAAGAAATTGCTTAAATTTTCTAAATCATTTATAAATTATAATTAAAAATTGTTTCCATGTATAGCAAAATGAAAGATAAAACTTCACTCTATTATGCTGAAAAGTTTCTTGCAAATTATAAAAGAAAGCTTGGAAAAGTGTACAAACAATCTACCAAAGCTATAAGGGAGAAAATTGTGAGTAATGTTTGTCTTGTAATAATTTTCTATATTATTGCTACTTTTGTTGATATACCCAAATTTATTGCTTATTTTATGTGTTTTTGATTCCATTTCATTTGTTTTCTTATATTGTTGATTTGTTCTTCTTGTCAAAATGAGTTATTTCTAGTATAATTGGAATTAAATTAGTTTTTTTAATCATATATAGTGTTTGCATTCATTAGTGTAACTGCAAATTTTCTTTTGTAAACTCACATTGAAGAAGGGCAAAAGGAAAATGATAGTCAAAAGCTTGATGAAGTTGTGGCTGATATGGGAGTGATAAGGCATGGACGTGAAAGGAGTGTGAAAGCATCTAGCATGAAAGAAAATAATATGGCGAGAGAAGAAATGATGAAACAAATGTTCTCCCTCTTTCAATCTCAACTTGGGCAAGCTAACACCACTAATATAAACATGCTTTGTAAATTAATTGCACCTAGTCAATCAAGAAAGGAATCTTCTAATCCTTCAAACCATACATATCAACATGAAGAATATCAAGTGACAAATTTCCTTAATTCACTGTTGTTGTACATCATCTTGTTTTCTTTTTTGTTAAGATTAATTGCTTATATTCATTCTTTCTTAATTTGTTCATAAAAAGAATTAAATCATTATGTTGTTAGTTTTTGAACTATATTATTTGTCTTGATTCAATTGAGGTCAGAATAAAGTAGTTAGTATTCATTCTTTGGACATATCAACTTGTTTTTGAACATAATGGTTTAACAATTCTAATATACTTCTTGTTTATTTTCTTTTCTTTGTTTTTTTTAAGGAAGGTGATGATTAGGAGTGGATAAGGAGGTACTTGGTGAAGGATTTTGAAGTGCTCATACATATTAGTTTGGTTTAACATTTAGATTAATTCACTTATATTCCATATAAAATGGAGGAAGATAATGTAGGTGAATATTTTAGCTAGTAATTTTTTTAATATTTTGAATACGCTAAAGATTGAATTTTACAAATCCTTATGGATCATATAACATATATAAATGCAATTTTTTAGTTGTTTACATTTGATAATACGTATGTAATTAAGACATACATTATGTATGTATATTGCTTTTAATATATATAGATGTTACCTACTTAATGACAACAGTTTGCTTTTACACTAACATATATTGGTACTGAAAGAATAAATTGTTAATTTTATTATTACAAATTATTGTATAAAAAATCACTTTATTATTTTATAAAGACTTAAATTGATACAATATCTATTCAATATTGTTGCTATAATTTGAAAATATTATACTGCATTAATCCAAAATTGAAGCAACATTTTCTTTTTTATTACTTAATCAAGAATTTTTGTTGTCTTATGTTTACAGCTGTGCTACTTTATTTAACGATAGGATTATTGTTGTCTTGATAAAAAATAATAATTATTATATTTATAATTACGCTTTTATATATTATTTAAAAAAATTATTATAGTGGTACAAACATCTTTCACATCAGGCCTAGTACACTTGTAAAGTATTATGTTTCACGTGAGTGATGAAGAATGGTCCCAAAAGCCTCCAACGTAAGAAAAACATGTCAAATTTCTGCAGCTTGAAGCGTAATGGCGTCCACAGTTAGAGAAGGATATTACACAATAGACGGACGATGGTCACTCTGTGATGAAGAATGGTCCCCAAACCCTCCAGCGTAAAAAAAATAGACATGTCAAATTCCTGCAGCTTGAAACGTAATAGCATCCACAATGAGAGAAGGATGCTACGCAACAGACGATCACCCTCCAAAGTCAAGTTATGTTCATAGCAGTTCAGAAGTAATGCACTCGCTTATATCTTAGATTCTTCACCTACCTGCCACCATGTTCTTATAATGTAGTAGCTAGTTTAGTGAATGAGCAATTTACACGGGCCACTCATTTTTCTTTTCAATCCCTATCCTAATTAATTATGAAAGTAACACTGCACCAAGAATTAGACCAAAAAGAAAAAAAAGAGTAATGTGAAGTATTAGAAAGGGTTCAGATCACATGTTCTTATTACTATATTCTTATTCTATTTCATGAGTATCTATTCATTTATTCTTTTGGATCTCATTTATTAAATATATAAATTCTCATATAATAGAGTAAAATCAGATTAATAGAACATGTGATTTGTCCGAACAGGAGAGCTCCCCAGGGTCCCCTTCGATTTAAGTTCTTGTAATTTTTCAAGATTTTGCTAGTACATTACTTTGACTAGTACAATAACTTTTCTAATATAAGCTGATTTATAAATATTTAATAATTTATATATAATTCATCAAAAACATAGTCATTACAAATTTTTTAAAATTATATTACGAATTTTTTATTAAAAATATGGGATAAAAACAGACAAATAGAGTTTTTGTAAGCTAAATTTTACCTTACACAAACGGTTTTTATCTAATAGATAAATAGTTTCTGTATATCTTTTTATTTTTTATTTTTGAATTTAGTAAGAAATTTATTTCATTAAGCTTTTAAATTAAATTTAATTATATTTTAAATTTTATGAAAATTATAAAAAATTTCTTTCTATTTTTTTGCAATTTAAATTCATTATTAATCAAATACATACTATTTAGTATTTAATTATTGAATACTAAATATCAATTATGATTAATTTAATTATTGATATTATTTTATAATTAATTTAGAAGTTATATTTAAAAATAGAAACATTTTAAATTTTAATAACTGATCAATAAAATATATCAGATAAAGCTATTTTAAAATATTTTAATTTTAAATATTATACCAATAAATAAATATCTGTTAACACATAAAATTTTACAAAACTTTAACTTATTAACTTATATATTTGTAATAAAAATAATTATCGTATTATTTTTAGTAATAAAAAATTATAAGAGATTGAAATTTTTATACCATCAATTTATTTATAATTTTTATTCTATATTTTATATGATCAATAATAAAAGTATAACTATATTAATATTAATAATTAAATATGTTTTTATTTTTATTTTAAAGTTAATATTACAATTTTAAAAAAAAGAAGAAGAAAAACAAAAGTGTAACTATACGGCCTTTAATTTCTAGTTTGTTGTTGGGATTTCTATTGACTCTGCTGCTTTCACCTCTTTCAATCATCTGTTATCACGTTTCTTTAGCTTTTGGACTGTTCTCTCCATCCTGCTTCGGATCCTTGGTTTAATGGAGTTTTTCTGCTTTGAATGCTACGAGGTTTTGAGTTCTTTCCTTATGGCAATAAAATCCAATTAGAAGCATTCAAATCTCACCTCAAACACATTGTTAAAATTCACATTCAACACCATGAATGAGCAAGGTATTCATTTGGTACTCTTTTTCCCACTTAGTGTTTTTAGGTTCTGTACAAAATAGATGAAATTCACAAATTTATCTCCCCAACATCTTATCCTTATATACAAGAAAATCACCAAAAGTGGGTTTTCTCAAAGATGTGGGGGTCTTAACTTAGTAATACACACAACAGGCTTTACAAGTCTGATTCATGTTTAAATGTAAGGATTAATATGGGATGAATAGTCACGAATTCCAGCTCCTTCCCATCCCATCCACTCTTCCCACATATCCCAATCTGGATCGTTCATTCCCCTCATCGGCTCGTCGATTCCCTCATCATACGTCTCGTAAATTTGACTAGCTTCAGAATCACCTCTCAAATTACTCATCACAAGCTACACACAGATAATAAATCTCAATTAGATGTGAAGTTATCTACGTAGTAATGACTATTTGAAGGATAAATAAACTAGTGACCCTTTTTTAGGTGAAACCTCACATCAACAACTAAAAAACATGAAGACAATCCTCTAATAGACAGGATGATAAATGGTTCCGTGACGATGACGCCACAATGTTCCCCACATAATCAAAACACTCAGCTTTGTTCAGGAAAGAGTCTATGATAAAGAGTTAGGGCCAAAAATGAGTGATTGATATCCCATTGAAAAGCACCAATGGTAGGGTTAGGTGTGTGTCCCATCGATCCCAATTGGCCAACTTTTGCAAAGTCTATTATTGCTCAAAATCACCAAAATTTACCCACTGCATATATCAACTCTTCTCTAACCTTTTCTTATCAGAATCAACAATGGTTAAACTTCCGGGAAGAAGTTAGGTTTCAAGTCAACTGTTTAATCTTCAATTAAAGCATCTTAAGGTCTTGCATTCCTACCACAGAAACATTGATCCAGTGATACAACTCAACGATGGTGGTGGGTCATTATCTCATTTTGGTTCCTTAGGATTCCTACCTAAAAGCCTACATGACTATGCATACCCCACAACTGAAGTTCAGAAGCATATTAAATTCACCAAAACATAATCGTCTAAACAATTATTTTTAGAAAGTGATCAATCCAACCAACAAAATTAGTTTATGCCAAACGCTGAATGTTCGTCTTCTTTTCAATGTTCTCATAACATTCATCAATGTCTGATTTCTACTGATAAATTAATCAATTGAGAAACGAAGAGATAATATAACTCACATCATAAGCTTCGTTGATCAGATTAAACTGAACAC
>JAOQMM010000005.1:5194589-5213873 GCA_027563515.1 Erythroxylum platyclados
ACTTCAATGCACTTAATATCTCTACTTCTGTTGTACTATCAAATGCACTTGTAGCCTCATCACAAAGCCTAAAGGAAACCCTACCTATTGTCATCTCTACTCACAACATGAAAAATCTAAATATCTGCACATTAAAAATCTGAAATCCCTATAAGCGATCAGTCCTGTGGAAATAAGAGAAAATGGGTATTGAAACTAAAGGGTTAGATAATATATGAAAAAACTATAACGTGCTGTGGTCATGATTGATGGACGATCAACGAAGTCTCCTTGACAGGGACTTAAAGGTTTAAAAAGGGATGGCCTATTTTGTCTTAAGTATAATAATTCATATTCCAAGATAACTTCAATCAATCAAATATGCATCACTAGTTTGATTGCAAGTTTGCTAGTTTTCCCACATCTCTATGGGCTAGATATTTAATGTTCCAATATTCTATCCGGTGTTTGATAAGGCCGTAGATATTGGACCCCGTGCTTTGAAGTTATCACTATCATAATTAAATAAATAGGTAAATATGTAAATAAGTTCAAGTGAATTACGATTTTAGGGAGAAATTAATTGAGCAAAAAGAAGCGATCGGATGTTTACCTCGTAAGAAGTAGACTAGTTAGTGAGCATAGGAAATGAAAATTTCATCTATACAATATGTTCTAGCAGTGCAAACAGGAGAGCAAGAAAGTCAAACAAATAACAATTATTTTGAAAGCCAAAAGAAAACAATTATGGTGACAAATTACAGGAACCGATAAGAAATGTCTGGATCGATAAAGCTTGTCATACAGGAGCTATACAATGCAATAATCAAAGATGCAATAATAGGATTTATCTGTTTATAAATTCTGGTTTTCTAATTTTTGATGCAGGCTTTGTTAGACTTGACAATTAAGCCTATTCTAGGCCCAATCCAATCCACCTGAAATTAATGGGTTAGGCTCAGGCTGTCCGGTCCCAACCGGCAATTGCAAAACGATGGCATTTTATTTTTTTTAAATTAAAAAGTTGAGCTTGGCCAACCCTGGCCTGGTCAAGCACGGGCTCGGGCAGGACAACCTCATGTTTGGTTGGACCTCCGATTAGGCCCCAACCATTGTTAGTAGACCTGGTAGGATATAGCTAACACTTGCTTTAAAATTTATTTGTTTTTATGACATGATTTTATTATTTTTATAAAAAATTAAAGAAGCATGGTAAAAGAATTTTACCACTGCATTGGCAGCCACCCATGATTGGCCTCTTCATCAACTCAATGTAAAAAAATGCTTTCCTTCATAGTGATATTTAGGACACTATTTTTATAGAGGAACCACCAAGATTTGTTGCTTATGGGGAGACTAATCTAGTAAGTTGCCTTAACAAATCTTTGTATGGTCTAAAACAGTTACCAAGAGCTTGGTTGGGATACTTTAGTACAGTGGTTATGGAGTTTGATCTGCATCAATGTAGTATGTATCACTCTTTGTTTTATCGTCACTCCAAGGCTAGTAAAATTCTTTTGATTGTTTATGTTGATGATATTAGTATTACTAGAGATGATAAAGTAGGAATCCAGTTTTTAAAGTTGTTCCTACAGACTAAATTTCAAACAAAGTATCTTGCTTTACTAAAAAATTTTCTGGGTATCGAGATAGCAAGGACAAAGATGGGGATTTGTCTATCTCTAAGAAAATACGTCCTTGATCTTCTAGAGGAAACAGGTATATTGGGAACAAAGCCAGCTGATAGCCCCATGAAACCAAATGTAAAACTTACTGTTGATAAAAGAGAGCAGTCCAAAGATCTAAGTAAGTATCAAAGACTTGTTGGTTAACTGATTTGACTATTAGTCGTTCAGATATTTTGTTTGCTACAAGTGTAGTGAGTCAGTTTATGGCATCTCCACGAACTAGTCACTAGGATGCAGTTATTTGAATTTTGAAATATTTGAAAAGCTCTCCAGGACAAGGTCTTCTTTATCATAACCATAGACATATTCAGATTCAAGGGTATACAGATGTAGATTGGATAGACTCTTATGACCGACGGTCTACTTCAAGCTACTGTCTATTTTTTGGTGAAAACATGGTATCATGGAAAAGTAAAAAGCAGTCAGTTGTTACACATTCTAATGCTGAGTTTGAGTACAGGGTCATGACATATAATACTACATGTTAGTTGATTTGGTTGAAGCATCTTCTTGGAGAACTTGGTTTCAAGAATGAAGTTGATGTGTGATAATCAACTAGCCAGTCATGTTGCCTCGAATCCAGTCTTTCATGAAAGAACCAAACATATTGAAGTGGATTGTCACTTTATTTGTAAAAGCTTCCAGAAGGATTGATTGAGACATCATATGTCAAGTTAGAAGATCAACTTGTTGACTTACTCACCAAAGCTTTAGGAGAGTCTCACTTGAAAACTATATGTAACAAACTTGGAGTTTATAATATTTATAAACCAGCTTGAGGGGAAGTGTTAGGATATATTTATATTAGATGTTATGAAATATCTATATTAGGGGAGATTGACAGTATGATCTCCCCCTTTATTGTATGATTTCCTTTTTATTCCTAAAATCTTTTCCTTACGTAATTAGTTCATTATGAAGGTTACAAGGGTCTTGAGTTAGAATAAAGCCATCATTTAAAATATTCTCTTAATTTCATTGAAGTTAAGATGCTTCCTGTCTTTTAAGAGGCTAATTCGATTGTGGATGCTTATGCCCAGCATGGCCTTCAAAGGAAAAACATTATATAGTAGTTGGATGTGTATCCTCCTAGCATTGGTCCTCTTCTGGCTGGAGACCATGGGGGTGTTTTTGTTGATAGGCTTGTTGCTTCGTAGTGTTTCTTTGGACTTTGGCTCATCCTTATTACAACCAAAAAAAAATGTTAGGAGGTGAATTGAAAATGTTCATAATAGCTGCGTTAGTGTCCGTGTGACTGGAATTTCATAACTGGTATCCCTTTTGAATATATTAAAAATTAGTAATACACTTTTAACATTTATTTTAACATTATAACTAAGTTCAAAAGTCACTAATTCTAATGATATTAAGTTTCGTTTAAATAATAAATGAATGATATTAATATTAAGAATTTGGTTTCGAGGCATTAATTTCCTTTGTGATTTCAACAATTTCACAAAAAATTATATACTTTAATAATCTTGTAATGGATTCTTATATTTTGTAAAAATTTAAATCACAATTATTCTATTAAGTTATTTTGTTACTTATGACTGATATAGCAATATCTAAACAACACTTGATATTCAATATGGATAATCATGTTATCTCTATGTCAACAAGAGATAATTAAAAATTAGCAAATTAAATTGATTTTATTAGTTTATCATATTTATATATTATTTATTTTAAAAATATAACAATATCTATTATTTAGTATTTTAAAATTTTAGAATATTTAAACTCTTATTATATAATAATTAAAATATGACATAAAAGTTAAAAAATTGGCATTCCTTTCAAAGAATTGCGATTGGTTTTAAATATTATCTTTCAATATTTCAAACGTTGTTATAATTATTGTCTACTATAAAAAGTGCATTACAATTTTTTTAAGTAGTATAAAAAGTTTTCAATTTTACACATTTTCCAAATTATCCACTATAATTAATTATTATATATGTAAAAAAATTTAACAATTTGTCGATTTTTTTCCTTTATCTATAAACACTATTTGCATTTCTACAATTAAAGAAAGTATGAAATATATTTTTATTTGAATTTAGATTATTATAAATTTTCTTTGTGTCATAGTTATTATTAAAAAAAGTATTTTGAGAGAAGTTGATAAGGAACTTAATAAAAAGTTGCACGTATAAAAATAAAAATGTAATATATATTTTAATAATTTTGATAATCAAATATTTACAAAAATAAAAAATAAATTCATGACAATCATGTTAGCCTCCACATGATCAGAATTGTACAATTTGTATATCTCATAACATGACTTAACAATATCATGACCAATATTTAATGGAAACAAAATAGTTTAAAAGTGCAAATTGTGCCATTTGTAAACATTATGTACAAATTGGTATCAAAGATAACGATAGGACTACTTTGACATTATATGAAGCGTTAGATGGTGAATGAAGCTTTTTGCCTTAAAAATAAATTTTATAACAATTACGTCATCATTTTCATGATTAAAATTATACAACTGGTATGACACGTATTATGAGGTAACATAGGATGTGCATTCGGGATATCCGATAAGGTTAGCATGACTCCTGCGCAACGGTAACACACCACAATCGAGAAATGGTAAGTAGAATTTTGAAACACAATAAGTATAAGCAGAATTTTGCAGCATCTCAATTATTATTTATTCTGCTATTTTCTTAAAACTTTATCTTCTAAATTTGCATCAACCAATGAAAATATGTAGGTTTTTGTGTTCTTTTTTTTTGGTAATAATTATTATTTTATTTTAATTATTTATTATTACTCTATTCAAAATATTTATTATTATTATTACTTTTTTTATTTAGTTATTTTATTACATCTTTTATATCTATTTAACTTATTTACTTCGTTATTTTATTTTATTATTTTGTTTAGTATATATATGCATATCTATTTGTAATTTTGTAGTATCTTTATGACGCATTGTATATGAATCTATCAGAAACAACTTTTCTACTAAATAGGGATAAGACTGCGTACTATCGGATCTTCTTAGACTCTATGCCTCTGTGAGAATTTAATTAGGTGTTGATAATAAATGTCGCGACAGAGATTTAATGAAAACCTAATAAAATTAAGTTTGAGGATATAAATCGTGTCATTGTTTATATGTTATAGTACAAGTTAAGTGATATCTACACGAACTATCTTAGAGATTTTGGAAAACTTTATGAGATAAATTATATCATTTGTCTAAATAATAAAGTAATCAATTCATATTGGAAGAGGAATTCTAGCTTTTGACGTTGGTGAACTAGAAACTAAGGAGACTCAATATTAGTTTTTTAATTTTATTTTATCTTTCGGATCTTATATGTTAAAGGATAAAGTTCTAAAAATATATACCACAAACTATATGTTAGAAAAAGTGAACAATAACTTTATCTTTTGGATCATGATTAGATTTGATAAATTGGTCCAATTAACCTGACCTGACTTGAAATCAACAAATCAAATTCGATCTCAAGATTAGCACAGACTTAAATTGTGGCTGATTTAAAGAAGGATAGGTATAAAAAAAATTGGCATCATTTTATTAAAAAAAGATATTTATTTTTATTTTTAATTTAAAAAATTAAAAAATTTACATCAAGTCAAGTTTTAGATTACATCGTTTAGTCAAATCAGGCTCAACCTTAGCTGCCTCAAGCCTGACAAAAGCTCCTATTGTCACTCCTAATCATGATTAGTGTAGGAATAAAAAATTCCAAACTTTACACTGTATATTCCACCAAATTCCAATAGATGAAATTTAATTCAAAAGTTTCCAAAAGGATTCGTTTTTAAGTGTACTTTATCGAACAAGATGTCTTTTCCAAAGTAGTAGAACAATAAACTATCATAAGTATTCTGAATTATCGCAAGCTTCGTGTAGCTATGGCACGTTGCCACCACAATTTTTTGCGGTATGTTCAATGATGTCACTACTTTGCCCTTTATTGAAGATTTATGTTTTAAAGATTAACCTTTAATAGACGCACAAATTTAATAAACGTCACATCGGCCGACAAGTTGGAACTTCATAACTATCAAAATACCTAAGTCAAACAAATTCTGCGAAATTACAAAAGAAGGGTAAATAACAATGCATCAAATAATGAAAGAAAAGAATCAATCGTAATTTTCTTAAATTATGATAATATCGATTTTTAATTCTTAGCAAAATTAAAATTATAAAAAAATTTAACAAACAAACAAATTAATTAGGTATCTTGTATTATTTAACTACTAGTTAGGAATAAAGTTGTGTATTATTAGACTTTTTCAGACCTTGCGTATCAGTTAGACCTGCTCTTAATATTTTATAGGTCCTGAGTAAAATAAAAAAGGACCCTATTTATTTTACCTCTATTTATTTTTTATAAGTTTCAAGAATGAGCTCTTATAAAAAACATAATGAAACAAAATAGGGGCAAATCAAGAATAGGCTCTGGGTAAATACCCTGCCTAGCCTTTGCCCATGACAACCCTAGTATCAACAAAATTTTTATTAAATTATTGTTGTTGTTATTGTTGTTGTTGTATCTCTCGTCTATTAACCAACACTTTGTTTATTGAAAATGATTTAACTAAATTGTATTGTTAAATTACTTTTTTTTTTACAATAGAAAACATATTAATAAATTTGTATATATTTAATTTTTAATGAATAAACCTAAAAATTAATATACTAAAATTTATTATCTTAATAATGTATTTAAAAAAAATTTCTTTCGATATGAATACATGAATTTAACAAAATTTAATAATGTTATAAGTGAAGCAATAAATAGTTCACGTGCAGGACGCGTGGAAGGTTCTTGGACCAAAGTGAAATGAGGATTTTGAATTTAAACCCAAACAAGCGTGTGGATGTGTAGTCACTTATATGACGATGAGATTAGTAATTAGTTGAGATTTTCGGACATTTCTAATTTATAATAATAAGAAGAAGATAACAGCAACAACAACGCCAAAACCATTCTCTTCATATTTTGGAGTCAGTGTGCGCTTAAAAGTTGAAAACCATTCTCTTCATATTTTGGTGTCAGCGTGCGCTTTAACTGTACGGTCTCTGCAACTGACAAGTGAGTTTTTCACTTTCTCTCTCTCTCTGTTCATTTCATTTTCCATTCCAGAATCCAGACACTTACTCTCGCCTCTTGCTGTGATTTCTTTTTTCTCCAGTTTTTGCCTCTTTCTTTGATGCTCTGTTTTGTCATGTACAATCAATCTACTATTTTTGGTTATCTTCTTGTGTTTTTGGTGTTTGATTGGAGATCCGTTTGGTTTCCGAGAAAGGTACGGGAAAATGGAAACGGAATGGAATTTGTTTGATTGTTCGCCTGCTGTCAATGGATTGTGTTAGATAAGGCTGGAATGAGACTCTTCGCTTTATCATGGTTTTGCTCAATTTGAGGCTTGATTTGCTTCCAAAATATTCTTTTCAATAATTGTTTTTGTCTCTGTTGTTTTTTCCTGATCCGGAATTTGGGAATTCTTTTCGTTTGTTTCTTTGTGATTTCGTTTTCATCTGTTAGATGTGGCCAGTGAGTAGCTGGATCTTGATTTAAAGATTGGTGTTCACGTACGTGCATGCGTGTTGGAAATTTGTATTCAAACCTGATATGTGGTTAAAATTTTGAATTCAAGTGGAAGAATGCGAAAACATCAGCCTGGAATTTAGTACGATATAGGTATTCGAGTTTGTTTGAAGTGTGCTTGTGAATTAGCCTGCTTCGCGTGAATTTTGATGCTTGGATGCGCGGAGATGGTTCAATAGAAGTTTTTGTGAAACAAGAGAAAATTTTTGAAGTATCACTTGTGCTCTCTGCCCTCTTTCTGTTTCTGTAGATCATCGTTTGTATCTGACGTAGATTGTGATTTGATATAGGAAACATGGGGGTATACCTCAGCTCCCCTAAGACAGATAAGGCATCAGAAGATGGTGAAAATGCTAAACTTCGATACGGCGTCTCCTCAATGCAGGGGTGGCGTTCAACAATGGAAGATGCAGTTAGTATTTTTTATTTCTTCTTTCACTTTCTGCTCTAAACATGCTTGGTATGAATATCCATTCTGCATGATGCCTCTAAAGTTTTAAGATTTATCTTTAACCAGTGCTGACAAATATTTGGTTTTCTGTTTGTACTTTCGAAAATTATCAATTGTAGGCAATATAGTTAAATTTGATTCGGCTAATCTCATGGTTCTTCCAAAGATCAGAATAAGGATCCTTTTCGCAAACATAAAATTTGTAATGTGGTCAATTTCTTTAAAATAAGTCCCAGTGGTTTGGTTGTTGAGTTTTCCGTACAAAAAGTGAGTTTAATAGAAGATGTCAATGTGTCTGTATGGTCAGTGGTCACCCTCAACAGAAATGTTCAATGGAATGATGACAAATTTGCTCCTTTTATATCTGTTACTACAGCATATCCATTTGAGAATTAGTTTGATGCAACTCAACCGCTGTTTACCTGCCTCAAGGACTTTAAACAATTCTGTCTTTCTTCGATGTTCATGCGATTATGGTTTATATGTCATTGCAATTACAACTACTTACGAAGTGGATATTGTAGCTATAACATAACTCTCTAGATTTGGTGAGTAAAGTAGCTTAAGTAAGATTAGAGTCTTAACTTATTATTAACTATTATACCATCTTAATTATAGTCATAAGACTTGTAATCAGTGGACCACACTAAGTGTTATTTCTAGCATATTCAACTTATATGAGGTGTTTAACAGCATGCAGCTTATCCAGATTTGGACGCTTCTACATCTTTCTTTGGTGTTTACGATGGCCATGGAGGTCAGCTCCTTTATTCTGGTTTTTCTTGTTATTACGTTAATGTAATGACTCCTATGATTTTGGTAAAATTTCTTGCATTCTGAGTTCAAATTTATCGTGTTTTTGTGGAACTTTAGTGGCAACCTTGAACCTTGCCCTAGTATAATGTTGGTGTATATTTTCTAATTTTAAAGTCATAACTACTTTGCATATCCTATTCATAATTCTCTGTGAGTTGGAACTCTAGATATGCAAAAGATTTATTACTTGGAAAATTTATATTTGGGAAACTCTGAGTGATAAAGGCTTGAAAACAAGGATTTGAGACTTTGGCTATATGATACTGAACTTGGGTTGGAATAGTAGGTAGTGATTGGTTTGATTTTTAACAACAAAAGTTGAGTGGAATTTGGACTATAATTTCTGGAAATGTATGTAGTTGAATATTGCTAGAATAATGATAAAGGAGAAAAGACTGACATATTCCACAATAAAGAATGATAGCAAATTTTTTTGAAGTTTTGTGAAGCTTGAAATACCATTACATTTTAAGCCTTCTGTGGAGTTAGTAGTGAGTAGCCATGCTCTTATTTTACCTTTTCATCACCTTCCAGGACAAGCAGTGGCTAAGTTCTGTGCCAAGTATCTTCACCAACAAGTGCTCAAGCATGAAGCATATTTAGCTGGAGATATAGGCACTTCTTTGGAGAAAACTTTTCTCAGGTAATTTGATTATCTTTTATTTTAGTATGTCCATTAATATCTGATTTTAATTTATTACTAGTGCGGAAGATGTCATGACATGGAACCTGATATGTGTTTCTGTAGTATGTTTCGGCATGACACACTTATAATAGCCTGCTCAATTTGACATTGGCAGTATCATACTATGTTATTGGTATATAATTATTGCCGATAATTATATCAACTGTCAGCTGATAATTTCCATTCTGGAATTGGTAGTACGATGATTACTTTCTTCGCTGTGTACTGTTATTGTTTCCTATCAGTATTGATTTATGCCTCTACTATTTCTAGAACCTATATGGTCTCATGCAATTTGAGTATCCCTTGATGTTGGTTCCTGCAGAATGGATGAGATGATGCGTGGGCAGAGGGGATGGAGAGAATTAGCCATTTTGGGTGATAAGATGAATAAAGTTTCTGGTATGATTGAAGGGTTAATATGGTCTCCAAGGAGTGGGGAAGCCAATGGCCATTTTGATGATTGGCCTTCTGAGGATGTAATTCAATGAGATATTTTCAGTTTTAAGCATCTCATTTATTAATGTAGGTGAAAATAAGTGTGACATGAGGCAACTTTGCTTTGCAAATCTAGGGACCTCATTCTGACTTTCATGGACCAAATTCTGGAAGCACAGCATGTGTAGCAATCATTCGAGACAACCAACTAGTTGTTGCAAATGCTGGTGATTCTCGTTGTGTTATTTCAAGGAAAGGACAGGTAATGTATTCCATTTTTGTTTGATTTAAGCTTTCAGCTGCTGAGCTCCTTTTCAACACTCCTTTGCCCCCCAGGACTGTCAACATAGTAAAGTTGATTTTAATAACTGTTCCTATTACCTTCGCTGCACATATACCCTTAAAAAATCAAATGTGGGGAGTTTATTATGCACAAATGTTAGCACACAATCATTCACCATTTTTACTAATATCATGATTTAATTTCTTCTCTCAAAAATATTGCTTTGAGATCAGGGATAATGTCCATGCCACATCTCTCCCCTTGTTTTGAACAGTATATACTTATTTAATGGCAATCATAGTTGTTCTTAGTTGGAATGTTATTGAAACAAGCTGTGAGAGAAATATAACCAATTGAACTTGGAGAGAGATATCAAATGTAAGAATGACTTATGTCGTAGTTGAACAAAATTTAGAGTATGTATTAAATTGAGAGTATGTATTATCGTTGCTTTTTTAGGGAAATAGATAGTTAAGTTGATTAAATTTACACCTTAAAGGGTAATTTTACCTCTCAATTTGAATCTTGGTTGTCTCTCTCTTCCCTATTCTCTCTGTCACCATCCTTAAGTGCTGGTCAACATTCTTGTCACATCCATTTGATGCATCACTGTCAGCCTCATCACACTCCACCAGTCAATCATTGTATGGACATAGATTTATCTGAAAGGAATTGTTTAGAAATTGTGCTGTATCCATCCTCGCTGTTAACTGAATAATTTCAAGGCCTAAAAGGCCAAACTTTTTCTCTTTTTTTTTCTTGCAATTAGTTGCAAGAGAGGGATTGGTAGCTGAAAAAGATAGACATGCCTGCTGAAATCTTGCCTTAAAGAACTTAAAATTGACCAAGATAATTGAAATGTCTGGTCCTAAATCATTTTGATGGTCCTATTTTTTGTACCTATATTATATAGAGAGCCTAAAGCCTACTAAGGTGTTGTACTTGTATGTATTACTGAGTCTGTCTTCCAATGTAACATAAGATGGTTATTACCAAATAACTTCTCTTTTACCAGATTCCGTTTGTTCATTGTCTCATGTGAACAGTTCCTTGCAGGCATATAATTTGTCTAAGGATCACAAACCAGAACTTGACATTGAGAGGGATAGGATTCTGAAGGCTGGTGGATTTATCCAAGTGGGGAGAGTGAATGGAAGTTTAAACTTGGCAAGGGCAATTGGTATGTGACAATGGCGCAAGTTCTGTAGGAGAAAGTAAGGGGACTTCTCTGCTCTGTTCAACTAATCTCATTGTGTCATATATAATATTTGCAGGAGACATGGAGTTCAAGCAGAACAAAACACTACCTGCTGAGAAGCAAATTGTTACTGCCTATCCAGATATAACCACTGTATGTCATTACTGCTGCAACTTCATTCACTTTTCTGATTGTTCCTTTTTCCCCCCTTTTTCCCCATCTTTGAGTGCATTGTTTGGGTTAAGATGTTGCAGAACCTTCAATGGGTGCTAATAGATCACATAAAGATGATTCTGTGTATATTTCGTTTGAGTTTTGGTGCCATGTGAACATTATATGCTTGTGTGGTTCTGACTTCAAAATATAGTAGCTCTTACTTCATGGTTTGCCTTATAAGATTGTACTAATAATGTCATCTGAAATGGGGTTCACATCTCTATTGGAAAAAGGAGGCCTTTACTTTGAATTCGTCCAGTCCCCAAATATTTGTCTGTGTTGTGCTTTTTTCCACCATAACTATTTTCTTATTTTGCATCTATACTGACTGAACAGATTGAACTCTGTGAGGATGATGAGTTTCTTGTTCTTGCTTGTGATGGGATTTGGTAAGTGCTATCCAGCAGTATATTATACTTGCTTTTTTCGTTTTTGTGCCTCTCTTGAGTTGTATGGCAAATGATTAATGAATAATGTTAGAAGTTATTTGAGCAAAATTGAGAATCTTTGGTGGGACTCAAAACCTAAAACTGTCAGTTCATAGAACTGTTATTTCTCTGTGTGACACGCAGATGTGTAATGATAAAGAGGGCCAAATGGGGGTTGTCTAGATTGATTCAAATGATTGGGTTAAATATCCTTACACACTAGGTTCAAAGTAGATCCTTTTCGGTAACCAATTTGTCTTATCATTCATTAATTGAACAATCATTCTTGACCCTACCCTTACAAGCTCATGCTCACACCTTAATTACTATTACACCAGTGGTGGTAGTACTGCTGGTATCACCAAAGATTGCTGACTCTGTTGCCTCTGCTATTAGCTACTTTAGCCCCTGTTCCCTTTCACAAAATTGAACCAAGTCGGAAATGACCTTTTTTTTTTTTTGTCTCAAGTCTGGACTTGGAAGCAAGCAATTTGTTATCCTAGAATAGCTCTAAATCATCCATTTGGAACTAGTTGGAAGGCGTGATTAAGGCATTGAGATGATCCTGCCACCTTTACGAATATGCATGAAGTTACTGCCAATTCCTAAACAAAACTAGTGCAATGTTTCATAGCAGCGCCATCCTTCTGTATCTCCCACACACAGTTAAAAGGCTCCTTGCCCACCTAAATAGCGAATAAGTGCTGAAAACTAGTAGTTTAATAATTGATTAATTTGCTTCTGTAAATTTATATCTTAATTTATGCAAGCTGTATCATTTAATATGTCTGACAAAGCAGCTATATACCAGGGATTGCATGTCCAGTCAACAACTGGTGGATTATGTGCGGGAGCAGTTAAACACTGTAAGTTCTGATGAGAGTTCTTAAAGCTTTATGAATATGCAATCCGTTAATGGTTCATTTCTCCTAATCCATCCAGGAAAATAAGCTCTCGGTAGTTTGCGAGAAAGTATTCGACCAGTGTTTGGCACCCACAGCTGGTGGTGAAGGATGTGACAACATGACCATGGTCCTGGTGCAGTTTAAAAAACCTGTCCACACAACTGCTTCTGAGCAACAACAGCCTTCTTCTCATCATTTACAGCCCTCTTCTAGCAATGCTTCAGCGGAGACCAAAGATAACTAATCCGGAGTTACTGTGGTGAGCCAATTGACAAACCATTTTCTGCCATAGAAGCTCGAGCTCAAGGATCGCAAAGCCGGAATTTCCACGCAGGAACTGAATTCTTGTGATTGTAAATGATCCAGTTTTCCAGTACACCTTTTCTATAGGATTCTGTAAATACGTTTTTGTGGCTATCTAAAGCTACCCTCTCAATACCACAGCCTTCACTTTATGACTGACGACGCACGTTTTTTCCACAAGTAAGAACCAATGAACTATAGATTATTGAGAACAAGTAGAAATTTCCATTGAACATTGAAAGACTTGAAAACCCTATATATTGCATATGATGGTTTGGTGCCGCATTTGAAAAAAAAAAGTTTTCTCGAGTGGTATTTCATCAGTAGTTGAGTGTGTTTAAAATTGCTGCTTTTTGCCTTACTATTATCTGAATCAGTGGATTTTGCTAATTTCTGAATATAGACTGCACCATTCGAGATTTTGGAATTATAAGCGGTTTTCTTTATTTGAAAATGTTTTAAATTGCGAAACAAAAATAGTCTTCTAGAGAAATGTGACCTATTTCACCACAAATTGAAGTTTTGAAGTTATGTTCCTAAGATTTCATGTTAAGTGCTAAATTTCTGAATTCAAAACTGGGTATGAGTATTAGCACAGGATGAAGCTGAAACAGAAGGCAAACAGAATGAGCATGCAGCAACACGAAAATGGAACTAAAGTAGGTATAGTTACAAAATAAGACCTGCATGCATTGAAGTACAAGACATGCATGCAAAGGAACGTCACTTGTAACGACAAGAATTAGCTCTGTAAACCAACATCTTCTTCCCTGAAATGGCGGCGTCTGATGAAGGTGCAGCTTCATGACAACCAGAACCGCTACCTCCACTGCCCGGCACTGTGATTTTTCTGGATAAGTTGGACTTAGAGCTCTCTAACGATCCAAATAATGTTAGGGTAAGATTTCTTGATCAAATTAAGCACATATAATATAATATAATATAATATAACTCCTTGTATTTTGCAGACAGTAAACATACAACCTCATTTTGTTCATGACAGGCGCTTCTTCTTGATCCCCTTGTTTGTGTTGGCACACACGCTTTCAATAAACCTGTAAGTGGAAGGAGGATACTATAGATTCCCATTTCTCTTTTCCTCTCTTCAGTACTCCCATGTTTTTCTTTTTCTGTTCACGCGGGAATACATCAAGCTGTTTACTAATACTTATTACGAGGTTAGTAACGACGGGATATATTTCCATCCTCAGACCAACAGACCGATCTGTGATAGAATTGGTGACAAACTAGCCATCAATGAAATGCATACCGCATTTGATTTTCGCTTAGCACGTAAGTTTATCCTTTTCCTCAACATTGAGTGTTTATAATTATAACTCCGGTTTTGGACTATACATATATGTATATATATGTACAGAGTGTGATTCTGGGAGTTCTTGGCATGTCAGTATTGAGGAGTATATTCAAAGTGATCGTCATTCTGCGTTTGTGGTATGTTTTGCATCTTCACTGATTAATCAACATATATTATCAGTACTACACTTAGTGTCTTTCAACTAATTCTGAGTTATTAGATAGGTTCATATGACCAAAGCTTGGCAAGACTGGTGAATGACTATGTGGAAGGTATGTGTGCAAGTGATTATATGTTTTGCTAATTAGGCCTTCTTCTTAGTGTTCTTAGTATATAATCTTTTCATTTTGCAGTTCCAGAAAATAGCAATCGACCTCCCTTGTTTTTGGACAGCTTATTGTCTGCATTGGCACGCAAATATGGTGTTGGGGTAGAACCATAGTGAATGTGAATAATGTTATTAGGTGATGATAGAATAGCTCATCACAAGCGCAGTTGTTATTAGATAATTAATGCTTAGACTTAAGTACTTTTACTTTTATGTTGCTTTAAAACTATGATTGTTTTAATTTCGGATGTTTAAATTATTATGGGCATGAATTTCAAAATTGATTACTTGGTCTTGCCAATCTAAATAATTATAAGTAAATTACAAATTTTCTTATTTATTTTTAATAAATATACAAAAATATTTAAATACAAATTATTTAATTATTAATTTAACCAATAATCCGAGCAACATTTAACAACAAAAACCAATTCAAGATTGTTAGATAGTTGAGTAATCTATAACAACAATAACATCCAGTATAAATTTTGCTGACATGCAGAGTTTGAGAAATTATAGTAAATTGTAATTTTACTCTCAACTAACAGAGAAATTATTTTTAAAATATCAATTAGTTTAGAATTTTGTTTTGGTTCACTTAAGTTAAAAAAATGATTTTAGTTCAAACAATTATGATTTCTAAATTTTCAAAGTGTGAAACGATAACTTTTGGATTATTCGTCTCATATGTATAGAAGAAGTATTTTTCACTATCTTTTAAAGCCATTATCCAAGGGATTGTATCGTGGATTATTATTTATGCAAGCAATTAAGCAATGTAAGTCTTGGTAAGAGTTGTTAAAGCTCAAGAATCAATCATGAAACTAGAATTATATCTTTCAGTGTATAAGTCATTAAAAATAATCTCTTTATTAATTAGAAATAAGTTTGTACTTTTCGACCTTTTCAAACTTTACTTTTTAATAAAATTTTTATTAAAATATTGTTGCCGTTGTTTAGATTATAAAAAATTGTATTAATTCTTAAGTTTGGACTCACACTTTGTTTGTATTTGACCCTTTTAAAACTACCTAATGATACACATATTAGGTTAAATTAACAAACACATCACAGTATAATATTTTTTTTAATTAGAGTATTATTAATAGATTAAAAGAGAAAGCTATTAGTGATTAATTTAAGTGCAAGTAACATTACTCTTTTTTTTTTTCTTCAGTACTTTATAACCTTCTTGAAAATTATGTGATGAATGAAGGTTTTGGCAACGATCATCTCATTTGAGCAAGCATCCATATTGCATGATGGATGTAAATCCAAATGCAAATTTCAAAACATAAATTGTTTACAACTTCAACAGAATGCCAATCATGCTTCTATACCAAATGCAAAACCTACAAAAATAATGAAATTTCTTTCTGATATCGTAATTGACAAAAAAAAAAGAGAAAGAAATGCATTTCAAATGTGTCAAAAAGCAATGAGTTAGATGCATAACACAATCACAACTGCATGATGAAAAAGCAAACCACAGTGAGTAGAATCACACTGTTGCTGCAGCTATTCTGCTCAGAATTGAATTGGTAATACCTTGGAAGTAATTGTTTAAAAACCCATAGAAAATCAATCATCAGTTGCATAAGTATAGTAAAGATGAAGTTGAAGTTTATTCATATCACATTCTAAGAAAGAGGTTTAGCACATAAAAGAACATCAATGGTGGAAAATGAATGATCATCATTACCACATCACGCTGGAAATATGAAAGCAAACAGAATAAGGATCAACCCAGAAATGGAAGTAAAGTGGGTAATAGTACAACACAAGATCAGCATGCTTTGACAGTACTTGGCGATTGTAAGCAAAAGGGTATATAAAAACAAGAACACGCAATGAAAAACAGAATGCTAATTAGATTGCAGGGAAATAATCTCATTGAAACTCTTCTCTCTTCTCCTATTTTTCCTCTTCCTTGAAATGTCAACCTCTGAAACAAGTGAATCTTCATCTTCTTCACCCCCACCATTGCGACCTCCATTGCCCGGCACTGTAATTTTGATGGATCAGTTGCCGTTGGATTTCTTTAATAAACCGGATACTGTCAGGGTAAGCTTTCCAAATTAAGCACAAAAAGTAAACTCTTTTGTATTTTGCTAACTCTAAACATAAAACCTCATCTTTATTCATAACAGGAGCTTTTTCTTGATCCATTTCATCGTGTTGGCAATGAAAATGTCTACAAACCTGTAAGAGAATTTGTGCATATTATACATTCCCATTTCTCTTTTCCTTCTTCACTCCCTTGCCTTTTTCCTTAAACTCTGTTAGTGCAGGCTTACTTGAAGATGTTCACCAACACCTATTATCAGGTTAGTAAAACGAACTCTGAACGTTGACCAATATATCACTGTACACCTCATAAACTATGCAGATTAATGTATATAGTTTGTTATTTACAACTTGTGTAGCCATTGATGAGGATACTGAACAGCGCCATGCAAAGGAATGGACTTCTGCTGTTCACGTACATGAAGTTTGAAAGCCATGGTTGGTATGTTATGACAATGGTAAACAGCGTCATGAATGCTCAACTTGATGAAACAACTTTCGAGGAAATTTTAGGTATGTGATTCCTCTCCCTCCTCAATAGTATATATAATTAAGTGTGTTATACTGCATAGTTTATGAGTTGTAAAAAAAGTGCAGATGTGCTTTTTCGTAAAGGGATGTTTCATCACCCTCGTACCAATGAAGTGATCAGTAACAAAGTTGATAACATTAAAGAATCCTTGGATCTATTGCATGCTCAATTTGATTTTCACTTAGTAGGTAAGCCTGTTCTTGTTCTTGTTCATGTTGTCAGAAATTGAGTATTATTACCACCTATTTTTCTTGCCATCTTTACCATATCTATATATAACTTGTGTTTTCGGAGAAAGTACAGGATGTGTTTGTGGAGCTCTCTTTGATCGCTATGAGACTGTTCGTGATTATGTTCTTGGCGATCGTCACTTTGCTTTTGTGGTATAAGTATTTTGCAGCTCCAGTAATTATCAACAATATACTTAGTCTTTTACATTTATTCTTCTTTCAGAAAAATCACTTAACTCTTACTTTCCCTGACTACTTAGGTAGGTGAATATGACGATGAAGACTTGGCAGAAATTGTGACTGCCTACGTTAAAGGTATCGTATGAATGCTTCAATTCGTCATTTGTACATTGAAACATCTGTCTAAGATACACTTTGCTTTGCAGTTTCAAACTACAACATACGGCCTCCATTGATACTGGACGTCTTATTGTCTGAATTGGCATTCAAATATACGGACGACTAGAACCAAAATCATTTCAGTTGCTATCATGCTTAACCTTATAGTTTGATTTACGTTGATTTAGAGCCAAGGATGTTTTAATTTCAGATGTTAATTAATGTTAAGGCTGCTCAGCACTTTCTTTTGCTTTAGTTTGCATCTCCACTTCTTACATCACTTAGTCGTTGATCTATATTTAGCTTAAATTTATTATAGTTATTGGACAATTAATAAAAAAGTGCAATATATCAGAAGAGGCAAAAGAAATAAAATCAACATAGAGCAACTAAAATAAATATAATCCCAAAGAAATGGAGAAGTTTTATATCTCTCTCTTTTTTAATTACAATATCCAGCATATAAATTAGTATAGGGTTAATTACTAAAAAAAAGCCTAAACTTTTTTCATTTTTTTAAGTATAACCCGAATTTTAAAAAATAACAATAAAATATCCAAACTTTCAATTTTTTTCAATTTTAGCCTAAACTTAAAAAAGTAACAATAAAATACTTAAACTTTTAATTTTTTTCAATTCTAGCCCGATATTAGTGTTTCCGTTAAGTTTGCTATCGTGACTTGTCACGTATATCAGAAACGTTAACTATTAATACCCGTTAGCTAAAATTAATACAACAAATAAAGATTAATAAAATAACATTGTTTAATCACATAGTTAAAACGATATCGTTGTTTAAAAATGACCTAAATTAGATTACGCAACCCCGACGACCTTACGTTTTGATTTCAATTTTTCTGTTCGTTTTCAGTTTATTTTCTCAACACCCTCAACATTCGATTTTCAGATTATGTAGTCCTGACGTCCTCACACTAAGGACATCAGGAGAACTAACTAAAAACGAAAAGTTTACTGGTGTAGTACGCTGTAATGCGAGAGTAGTTTGGGGCATCAGAAGAACAAATAGAAAACAAATGACTGAGGATATCGGGAGAATAATAGATAACCTCAGGCTAGAATTGGAAAAAATTGAAAGTTTGAGCATTTTATTGTCACTGTTTACTATTTTTGAGTCTTATTACAAGTAGTAACTGTTTAATCCCAATGTGATGATGTTTATAAATATGATCAATACATAACCATATTATCTATTACATTATTTAAGTGTTAAGAAAAATGTTTAATTTTTAAAATAAAAAATTTCAATTGCATAAAGTCAAATTCTGACAAGAAAAACCATGATTTTAAATACTAAAAGGAAATAGTCTACTACGAAAAAGAAATTAGAAAAGATAACAATATATATTCTCAAATTAGACATAATATATTTGTAGATGAATTTCATGACTGTAATGTTTAAATTTGATTATTAAATGAAATAAAATTATCATATTAAAGTTCTCTCCAAGAT
>JAOQMM010000005.1:5238824-5249280 GCA_027563515.1 Erythroxylum platyclados
CCCGGCCCATTGCCATTCCTACCTTGAGCCTCCCACTTTATATCACATTGCTATTCTTCTATCATTTTTATACTTTTTTTATATTCATGTTGATACCGAGTCATCACTACTTCCACTGTATCTATTAAAATTTATGTAATACACTAAATATATTTTTTATAATATCAAATAAATAAATAAATAAAATTTACCTTGAATAATATTCATTGATATGTTATTTAGGTTTATGTCATTGTCAGAAGCAATGTCACATAAATCACACATATATCTAGTTAGTTAAAGCTTTCTCTTCTAAGGAATTAAGCATTATATCGAAATGAGTTATATTTGCTCTAAATACATTTAGGCTTAATTTTGGTCGAACAGTCTTTATCGTTAGATTTGTTGTCATTCTCTCAAAGTTTTGGGGCACATTATAGCAATATAAGCTTTGAGACAACAAGATGGTTATTAGGGCATGAAGATACATAAGGCGTAATTTTTATAGTTTTAATATGTTAACAACAAATAAATAGATTTTGTGTTTAAGAAAAGAACACAAATTTGAAAGTTAAAAGGATTGTTGGGTCACTACTTAAGTTTTCTTGAGCCTATCTTTTTTTTTTCAATTATTTATTTATACCTACTATGTGATTATTAAAACTCTCACTAAGTTCTTAATAACAAAAATTGCCATGAAAAAGAGCTACGGTCGTCAAATAGAAAAAAATATTAACACTAAAAGGAAAATGATCTGATCTTTCTATAAATATCATAATCGAATCAAGATCTAAGCTATGATGATAAGCAGCTGTGTCAGAAAGAACGAATGGAACTCAACTAAAGGCCTACTCATTGTACTTCATGAATTGATGTTTAAGGTATCCATATATACTAGTGCATGAGTCTTAACATTTCTAGATGTATATCTTTGTTGCATGCTATGTTAAGAAAATTTTTAACATCACCTTCAATCTTCATTTCTAATAAAAGATGTTTGACACAATAGCTATGTGAAGAAAGTAAAATAATGTTTCAACTTTTATTTATTCACTTTTCTGTTTAGTACAAAAGTTATGTGAAAAAAGTATACTAAATATAGTTCTTTTCAGGTGTACTATCCTAGTGTGAAATATTTCTATCTTATGTGTTAATTGTTTATATAGTCACAGGCATTTCCAATAATTTTGAATTTTAACTTTTTTGCTATGAGAAAAAATAACATATGGCTTACATTTTTGCAATTTAAGATAATTTAATTTATTTAATTAACATTTTAGGAAAAAATGTCAATACTTATTTTATTTGATTTTATGATATGGTAATAGAATTATTTCTTATGTATTTAACACTTTCTTATTAAATAATTTTATATAAAGCTTGCTTAGTAATCAGTTAAATAATATTAATACAAAGTTAAAGGACTCATTAACAAAATAAATGCAAACTACATAGATTACTACATCGGACCTCTTGTTTTGTAACACATATTGCTATTCTTTACCATTTTGTAATACTTTGTTTATATCATTTTATTGACGTTAAGTCATTACTACCTATACCATCTTTATTAAAATTTAATGATATATTAATTATATTTATTAATATCAAATAAATAAATAATTAAAATTTATCTTAAATGATAGTTATTAATGTGCTGTTGTAGGTTAATGTCGTTACTGCAACAACTTTTATTTAGTCAGTCCTTTTGATACAAAAATTTTATGAAGAAAGAAAAATAAATATAATTTTTATTTAATTATTTTGTGTTGATTTATTATTTATTGATTAAGTCATATATATTTATAATTTGATTTATATTTCAACATCAAATCTGGCGTATTAAAAACAGTGTAAAGGATTCATTGTAATTTTCAACATGTATTCACTACAATAACATCTCTCGCTTACATTGGTTAGTGCTCTCTTCCATTATGGTAGTGAGGTCACTTTGGTGGAATACAGCCATCCATTCGACTGTTCGGACAAAAGAGGAACATGACTCGTGTCATGTACCTTTGTTCCAATCAATAAGGAAGCAAATACTAACGACACAGCCATTGAAGTTAAGTGGGAAGAGCAATAAGTCTGTTTCCTTAAAAAGTTGTGGAGTGAGTTTTGAAAGGAAGGTATCCGTCTAACTGATCTTTCCTCGTGTCTCATAACTTAAAAAGAGAACTAAAATAAAAGACCTGTAAATCAGTTTTTATCAATTATGCTATCTTTTCCTCTCCTAGTTAGGACTTGGTCTGGAGCTTTTCTAACTTTAGCAAATTCGACCATGGAAGTGTCTTACCTTCTCTGCAAAAAATCAAGTTAATTTCCCGGAATTAACAACAGAAACATAACTTGGAGAATCAATGGCTTTGCAATTTATGTACAACATATTTGGAAAAACATTAGCCATCCTCCATAGTTGAAGATGAAGTTCCTAGAGAGGAGGCAAATGTAGCAGTAGCGTCTCCATTGAGATATTTCTTTAGCCTGTTCAAATCATCAGCAACATCAAGCATTGTAGGCCTAATAGAGGGAGAGACCTGAGTGCAAAGTATACCCAATTCAATCAACTCTGATACTGCAACTTCCCACATCTTCTTGACCTCAGGTGGCTCATTTCTTGAAGCTCTAACTAGGGATGAGTCTATCACTCTTTCAACTCGCCCGCGGTAGTGATTTTTCACCCATTTATGCAGGTTCAGCCCACCAATAAACATGTCATCCGTTGGTCTCTTTCTTGTCACCATCTCAAGAACTAGAATCCCAAAGCTGTAAACATCTCCCTTTGTTGAAGTGGTTGATCCAAACCCATATTCTGAATCATAGAAATTTCACAGTAAGGTTTATGACCTGTTCTTTGTATCAAATGGAAAAGTTGCAAGCCATAATTACCAGTAGTTGCTGAAAGAAGGAAAAAGTGTATTATTGGAAACATAACAAGGATGTTTGACCGGAAAGACATAATCCAGCAATAATTATGACTGGTAATTCATTCTACGGGCATCATAATTATGAGGGACATTCTTAGGCAAAGCTCAATTCAATCATCAATTTCTGCTTGAATCTTCATTACTATTCATTTTCCTAAAGGCATTAGAGCACTATATGGCTAAAAGAAGAATCTTTAACACGCCCGTGTTCCTGAAACTGCTTTAACAAAAAACAAGGGACAGAATAATGAAGATTGTTTTTCAGTTCTTAAACAAGATGTAATTCTGACTATTTCCCACTTTGTTATTGAATTGAGTGCGACTTTTCATTGAAATTTTGTGTCCTGGTTTTCTAAATTCTGAAAGCTAAGGAAGATTTAGTACCTGGTGCAATATATCCAATCGATCCACATAACAAATTTGCTGTAGAATTCCCCATTCTTTCAGCAGCCCCACCGGTTCCACCTCCAACAGTCATAACCAGCTTTGCAATACCAAAATCAGAAACCAAAGCTGTCATATCATCATTGAGAAGAACATTGCTTGGCTTCAGGTCACAGTGTATAACTTTAACAGGCGAGTGGTGATGCAAATAGGCCATTCCTTCAGCTATGTCACTACAAATATTCACCCTTTGGGTTAGAGTCAAATCTGATGAACCAGAACCCAAATTATCTTTCCCTGAATGCGGATAGAGACGACCGTCCAAGCTTCCATTTGCCATGTATGGAAGAACTAGAGCTTTGAAATCGGGAAGACTACACGCTGTTATAATCCTCATTAAGTTTCTGTGTCGAATCCTCTTCAACACTTGACATTCCCTGTTGAAGCTCTTTGTTGAGTTTCCAGTTTGTAAATGCAAAACTTTTACAGCTATAACTGTCCCATCTGAAAGAGACGCTTTATAGACTTGTCCATAGCTACCTGTGCCGATCAGTCTCTGAGCATCGAATCCTCCAGTGGCTTCTGATAACTGTCTGTATGTAATTCTTGGAAAGTTATGAATCAGTTCAGGGGCTGCTGAGCTTTTTCTTGCCGTCTCCATTTCCATTGTATTTCCAGATGAAACCATTTTCATTCGACGAATTGCAATGACACAACATACTGTGCTCAAGCATAGCGATACAACTATGCCCAAGACAAAGATGATCAAGAACTTCTTTGAATTGAACCAATATTTTTTCTGAGAACAAGTAAACTTGCCAGAAACTGCAACACAAAGATGAGGATTTCCAGTTAAAGACGCATTTTTTATAGAGTCGAAGATGCCACCAGATGGAATTGGCCCTTCAAAGTCGTTGAAAGAAAGATCGATGAAGGTGAGGGTGCGAATCCGATTGAGGCTTTGTGGGATTTCTCCAGATAGTTTGTTAGCTGAAACATCTAACGTTTCTAGGTTTCTTAAATCTCCCAGTGATTCAGGAATGTGACCTTGGAGAAAATTACGGGACAAATTTAACATCCTTAACGCAATGCAGTTTGATATCAGAGGAAAGATACTTCCATTGAAGTTGTTGGATGAAACATCAATCTCCAGAACATTTTCAAGCTTGCTGAGTACAATAGGTAACTGTCCTGAAAGATAATTGTGTGAAAGATTGAGAAATATTCTGATCTCACGTAGTCTAGATATTTCAGGAGGGATGCTCCCTGTCAATCTGTTGTAAGACAAGTCTAGCTTGTACAGATCGGTGCAGCGTCCTAACGTTGAGGGAATGTTCCCCGAGAGCTGATTGTTGTTGAGAAACAACGAATTCACGCGTACCAAATTTCCTAGACTTTCTGGGATTTCACCTGAGAATTGGTTGTAAGATAGATCAAGAAGACCAAGATGGGGTAGTTGGCCTAATGCTGCTGGAATTTCACCTGTGAACTTGTTGTGTGACAAGAAAAGCTGCTCCAAGTTTGACAACTGGCTGATCTTAGGAGAAATTGTTCCATTCAGGGAATTGAAAGTTAAGTTCAGTACAGTAAGATTGTAAAGATTTGCTATACCAGGAGGAATGGATCCAAAGATCTGGTTTCCATCTACTAACATAGATGTGAGTGTGGTGCTAAGTCTGCCAATTGAATTAGGAAATCGTCCTCCAAGGCCCATGCCAGCCAATTCAAGCTCCTTCAAACTAGTGCAATTCCCCAGGGCAGTGAAGAAAGGTTCAAGATTGGTGTTGTTACCATGGCTTATCATAATGTTATATGATAAGTGGAGCATGCCAAGATCCGTCATTCCTGCCACAATCATTGCAGGCAATTCACCAGAGAGATAATTATCTTCCACATCAATGTAATATATTGAATGATTGGCTAAAGAAATGGGAAGTTGTCCAGTAAATCGATTGCTGTAAATGCTGAGGCTCCATAGTGGACAATTTCCAACTTCTTGAGGAATTTCTCCAGTGAAAAAGTTGTTGGATAGGTCTACAACTCTGAGTGAAGTGCAGTTTGAGAAGAAGGAAGGTGGAAGCGTACCTGTCAATTTGTTAAACCCCATAGTTATTACCTTCAGATTGGTAAGAAGAGCAAAGGACTCAGGTATTGAGCCCTGCAGGTTGTTAAAGTCTAGATCCAGAAAACGCAGATGTCTAATATAAGATAATTCAGGTGGGATAATGCCAAAAAAATAATTGTACATTAGTTTAAGTGATCTAAGTCTGGTGAGATTGGAAAGAATGGGTGAAAGTGGCCCTGAAAGTTCACAGTTGCTCAGGCTGAGTTCCTTCACACGGTGATTATGTTTCCCACACTGAATACCAGTGAAGTTGCATACATGAACATCCTCACTCCAGTTTTCTAGCACAGAATCTGGATCAGAAATAATAGCCTTCTTGAACGCCAGAAGAGCGGCTTTATCAGTAGCCAAAGAGTGGTGAAGATTCCCGTTATAGTGATACCCTGAAACTGCAAAAGGAGACGTTAAAATTGAATGCTGGAGCAGCAGACTCAGGATTACTCCATTAAAGGCCATTTTCAGTGTCGTGTAAGTGCTAGATTCTGTTACTTGAGCAAGACCATTTACCATTTTCATCTTGTTTCATACTAACAATAATGTTAGTACTGAATCAATGAAATAGCAACAGCAATGAAACTGGAAACTTTTAAGAGAAATAGGAAGGAGGTGGTAGTGGTGGTGGTGGCTGATAAATCTCCTGTCCATGATAATTCAGTGCAAGCCATGATTTTTGGAGGGACTAAAAATCTGTATTCACCATTCTCCACATCATGTGCTTAGAGCCATGATGAGTAGATATTCAACTACATAGCTGAATGGACACACTCCTCATTGAAAGGACAGTACTGGAGGAACGTGTTAGGCGCTAAAGATAAGATGATTCTGGTTCAACCTTCACTGTTTGAGGTCGCAATGTCACAAAAAGGTAAAGTTAACAGTTGACATTTGATTTCAGTATTGCCCATATTGGAGCAATATGAGTTTTTCACTGGAGTTTTGGAGCCACAGCCACCCTTTTTTGCGTTGACAATTTATGGTTTTCAGCCAACTTGGTGTATGTAGAAGGCTTCAGTGGTTGACATGTTAGTATGCTTTCTCTGCATATCTCAGCAAATCCTTTCTAGCACTTCCATCAAATAATCTCACTTAGTTTAGGGGCACGATTCCTAGGCTGAAAGGGAATAAGTTACTGCTCTAGTCTGTATGCGACTTGAGACTCAGGTCACTGCCTGAGTAATGTGATGATGCTATTGGTGAGTCGTGAGAAAATTTCAAGGTGGATTTAGTATTAGTAGGATTATCCCTTTTCAGGATAGTGAGAGCCAACTTACACGGGGTAACTCCTTTTTCAGTTACGTGCTCAACTTCAAACCAGAGTATATAATGTACAAGCAAGCATGATCACTAGTATTAGTGGGAACAAAATTATACAGGGTTGAAATATCAAGCTGCCTAGTTTTTTGCTCTGTCAATTGCTTTGTTTTGTTTTACTTTGTTAAGAGTGATTCAAATAGTATAATTTAACATCAAAATTTATCACTTAGTGTACTCAAATTGAGTATGGGCAGATGTTTTCCCACATGTATTGCTCTTATAATTATTTTCTACCTTTCGTATTTATTCTAATAATAAACTGTTTTTATAGGAAAAACATGGAATTCTGTCGTATACTTTTAAGTGAATTTTGTGTAAAAAGGAATTTTTTAGATTTGAAGAGTTACAATCTAACGTAAAATTGATTAAATATTGAGAAAGCTAAAGAATATATTAATTTTTGTTGTTAATTTCAAACTTTGTATTGTTTAATCATTTATAAATTATGATACTTTCTAAATTGTGATACAAAGTTTTTATTAATTTATTCGTTCAATTTACATAAATACGAATAAATTATATGGTCGATTTTATTATTACTATTATTATATTATAATCACTTTATTATCAATTATAAACCTGACTTTTTTAAGAGAACGGATTAAGCGATAAGATTTTAAAAGATTTTTAGTTAAAAAAAGTTGAAATTTTGAATAATAGTGAAAAATGATGCAACTTAATTTAAGTTTATAAAATATGGTTAATTAAGAATAGAGACATGATATAACCAATAAATGCCACAAAATCTCTTAGCCGTTAATTTCAAATATTTTATCATATCAATTGCACTTGGCAAAGAGAGAAGAAAACATAAATGAAGGAAAGGAGAGGAAATGAAAGGTTAGTTCATGAAAATCATCTCTAAATACAAATTTGGTTAGAATTCATACTCCACTAAATAGCAGTAAAATATCAATATTTCATTCATATATTAGATGACATATTAGATGAGTTACATAATTTTTGTGTGCTTTCAAAAATTGAATTAGAAAGTGAATATCGTCAAATTAGGATAAACAAGAGATGAATAAAAAACAGCTTTCAAAACAAAATATGATTATATGAGTGGTTAGTGATGTCTTTTGGATTATCTAATGCACCTAATATTTCTTGAGGTTAATGTATTTGCATGTTTTTATTAAAAGATATATAGTTTTTTATTTTGATGATTGGGTCTGAAATATGCAACACTCCAACCACCCTAAAATGGTGTCATTTTAGACAGTTAAATCAAAACAATATTATTTTCAAGGAGGGAGCAAGGACTGTCAAGTTGGCCCTCCTGGCTCAAACTCGGTTTGAAGCCTGATTAATCCAAGCTTAGATAGTTGACTTCAGGTAGAGTCGAGCTAGGTTGGGCTTTATTTACATCTATTTTTGATTCAGACATAGACCTAAATCTATAACTAATTTAAATAGTTTTCACAATTTAGTTACTTTTTACAAGAGGTTTATGAATAACATTAGTGTGCTTTTAATTTGATTAAAAGAAGGTTATATTCTGGCCCTTTATTAGCTTTTCTTAAATTTTCTAAAAGCTTTTAACATAAAGTATGATGCTTTAAGAGTAGTTATTGGTGATGTTTTAATGTAAGAAAATTAACCAATTATGTCCTTTATTGAGAAATTCAATAGAGCTGTTCTTAACTATCCAACTTATGACAAGGAGTTATATACATTAGTACAAGAGTTGAAGACCTGTCAACATTATCTATGGTCCAAAAAGTTTTTTATTCATGTTGTTCATAAGTCCTTAAAGTATCTAAAAGAGAAAGGAAAGTTGAATTGACAATGTCAAGTGGACAGAGTTTACTGAGACGTCACCTATGTGATTCAGTATAAGTAAACTAAGAAGAAAGTCATGACTGATGCATAATCCTAAAGGTATGCTTTAATTTCTACCTTGAATGCTAAATTATCTAGCTTTATGCATGTTAAGAAGTTATATGAGAATGATGATAATTTTGCATCTAGGGCTTGTGAGAAAACAGCTTTTGAAAAAAAATTTAGGCATGATGAATTTTTATTTAAGAAAAATAAATTGATATTCCTAAGAATTCTTTGAGAGAGTTATTAGTACATATGGCCTATGCGAAAGGATTGATGGGTCATTTTGGTATTAAAAAGACTTTAGATATTTTGTTTAAGCAATACTTTTGGCCTCATACATATTATGATGATGAAAGAATTTATGATAATTGCATTACAAATAGATAAACTAAGTTTAAGGTTATGTCGCATAATTTATATTCTCATTTGTCAATCTTTAGTGAATTTTAAGTTATATTTCTATGAATTTTATTTGATTATGCCTAGATCTAAAAAGGATAATGATTATATTTATGTTGTCGTTGATACGTTTTTAAGATACACATTTTATTATATGTCATAAAATTAATGATGTAATTAATAGTATTGATTTATTCTTTAAGGAGACAGTACATTTTTATTATATTCTTAAAAGTATTCTATTTGATAAAGATGTTAAATTCCTTACTTATTTTAAAAAGATTTTATGGTAAAAATTGGGAATTAAATTCTTGTTTTTTACTACGTGTCACCCTCGTACAAATGGTCAAATAAAGATAGTAAATGCGGCTTTGACTACTTTATTGCATGTTGTCATTCAAAATAATTTCAAAAATTGGGAAAATTGTCGTTTATTGAATTTCCATATAGTAGAATTATCTATAACACTGCTGGTTATTCACTTTTTGAGATTATTTATGATTTTAGCTTACTAACTCTATTAGATTTGATTCCTTTTCCTATTTATGAGAGGAGAAGTTTGGATGGTAAAAAGAAAACTAAAATGTTGAAGCAACTATATGAAAATATTTATCAACACATTGAAAAGAAGAAGAAGAAGAAGAAGACACATTTAAGGCTAGCAAAAAGAGAAAGAAAGAAAATTACCTTTGAACCAGGTAATTGGGTGTAAGTGCATATGAGAAAGAATATATTCTCAAATCAAAGATCTAAACTACAATCAAGAGGAGATAGTCATTTTTATATTGTTAAATGGATTAATGATAATACGTATAATTTAGATCTTCCAGATGAGTATATTATAAGTGCTACTTTTACTGTTTCTTATATAACTCTTTTTTATGTAGGTGATAATTTATAGGCAAATCTTTTCAAAAAAGGAGGGAATGATGAGAATCAAGTCACCTTTGATCTTATACTTTTTTAAGTGGACCAATTATATGAGCAAGGAAGAAAAGGTTCTAAGATGTGCTTAATGAAGTGGTGAAAGAAGCATATGTATTTGATCATGTTAAATCGAAGGGCAAGTATTAGTAAAATTTATTCAAGCTAAAGTTGGAGAATACTTGGAATTGAACACAGTCGTTTATTAGTTTATGTGACTTAAGAGGTAACTCAATTATGAGACATGGTCTCCAATACAAGCATGGCTTAGATCATGTCTACTTTCAAAAATTATAATTATATCTATGATTCATATCCATAGGCATGTTTTAATAATTCTTTGGAGATATAGTAGGATCCACAATGACCAAACAGACATGGATGTCAGTCATGTAGTATTAAAGTTTCTAAAAGCAACATGACCTAACTCTTTAGTAACTAAGTCTGTTAAAAAAAGGGTAATGATCCTTTGCCCCAATACGTATTTAAGACTTTGGTGATCATTTTGCACCTTAGATTGCTTAATGGTTTTAATAATTGTGAGAAATTCCTTTTCATATATGGAATGTCCCAA
>JAOQMM010000005.1:5258760-5269914 GCA_027563515.1 Erythroxylum platyclados
TAGATAGTTCTGTTTGGGGGGGAAAACACACCCCATAATTCGAAAATATAGTAAGATACTTGGATTCTTAGGCCTGGAATTCCAGGAGGGGGAGTAAATCTCCAGAACCTCTTGTATACCATAGCTACATTCTCATAATAAATAAAATCTCTACCGAGATCTTCTATCAAACGTGCAGATGGTTGTTTATACCTGTAGACTGCCAAGTAAAGCTTCTGTTGATGAAGTTCGCCCAGAATTAAATGCATTTCAGTTCTTGCTGTAAAATACAGGATCACTCTGACAACCATTACCAGACAACCCATATTTTTCATTTATAAAACTCCATTATCTTTTGAACTGTAACACTTTCAGTGAAAATCTAGTCGACTCTTTTGACATTTAAATCACATTCTTAAAAGTAGAATGTTAACTGAAATATGCTAAAAACAGCTGCTCAGGCCATAGCTTTATAAAGTCAATCTATAATTGCAAGCTCAATATTTAGTCAAAGTTGATATCTTATATTCACACAGAAGGTACATTCTAAACAATGACATTTTCTCAGAAGAACCTCGTAATTGATAACTTTGAAACACTATCCATGGATAAATGGGACTATGCAAAAAGAATAAGAATGTAAATAGATATAGAATTAGTAATATGTAATATGAATGAACTTAATTATCAATATTTGCAGGAATTAGAATTCTCAATACTTACAAACTCCATTTCTTCAAAAAAAAAAAAAAACTTACCAACTCCATCCACGCTATATCAGAGTCAAGGTAGTCATTTGAAAGGAATGCATCAGCCTTGCTATGCAGTAACTTCTTTAAACTAATAGTATAAGAACAGATTCAGCTAATATCCACAAGTATTATGGAAATCATTTTCAACGAGCAATAAAGAGGTAAGAATGACACAAATTGAGCAAAAAACCATACCTTGGTGAGGTGGACAAGTCTCCAGCTTTATATAGTAATTCAGAAGCTTTTGAGAGCAGAGAATTGTACTCTTTAGAGTATGGGACACTATACAGGTCATGACCACCCACCAAATTCTTACTTCCATCAACAATGTGATCAGATAAGGAAGAGTCCAAATCATCCTCATGGTGCCTTTTGATAACAGTGAAAAAACCAGTTACATCTTGCTGTTGATTCTCTGTCAGATTGCCTTTCCACATTTCAAATTCCTATGACATTAGCAAACCAGTTGCATGGTCACCAAAATAGAAGTTGGATATTATTCAAATAGGATGAAAACAAAAATGGCCCTAAAACTTGCTTTGAAATCTTGTCAGTCAGTCCCAAGCCTGTTATGAAATATCTATTGCATTACATGGGACTTGGTAAGTAGAAGTTAGAAACTATAGAAGTTAAGAAGTAGCGAGTAAACAGAGAATGGAAGATGTAAGCAATATGGCAAGCAATTTGTGTTGGTTAGCATGTGAAAAGGAAGCGTTTGACAGCTGATGTAAAACCATAGATTTGACACCTCATAATGTTAAAGAACTCCCATACTGTTTTCTGGAAGTGAAGGTAATGAAGCCAGGTAATTCAGCAAAGGCAAGTTGCTGCAAGGTATTGAACGTTTTGTTGATCTTTGGTGCAAAAATCAGCATGGTGGCCTTTGTATTGATTTATTGGGTAAGATGGATTTCAAAAATGGTGCATCCTCAGCAATAAACCTTGTGGTAGATATGTAGGGTAAGGATGGTTGATATGGCATGTTGCTGTAATGTTTATGGCATGGTGACCCACTGGCAAAAAGAAGGAATTACACATTAAGGAATGAGCATTTATACGTGCTCAAAAACAGAGAGATAGAGAGAGGGAAAACAGGAAAGAAAGATCATACACAACTAAGATTAACATTATAAAATTGCAAAATATCAAGTATGATGTGGCATTTACATGACATATGTAGCTCAATAATGCCTTGTCCATGATTTCTCTTTTCTAGATAAAGCCTTATCAATAGTTGAATACCGTCATAAAGACAAACTATCAATATAATGGACATCTAAAATTTCAGCTATTAAATTGAAATATGAAATAGGGTAAGATCTGAATTCGGAAAAAAGGAAAAGAATTCAAGGAAAATGGCTGTAATTAATTTCATAGCATCATTTTCACTTTATTGCTAAGATTCCCAGTCTTTACCCTCTTGTCCATGTCTGGAGGATAAAAGTTTGCACCAGGTGGTTTGACTGTAGGGAATGCAGCTCTATATTCCAGACCTCTCCATCCACTAACTGGCTTTGTAGCTTCAGGTAGCAACTTTATTGCTGAATCTGCAGTTGTTAAGAATGCCTCATTTTCATCAAGGCAGGACCTGTTCACTCAGGGAATCATGATTGGCAAAAGTTCTGTTTCAAAAGTATAGCTAGTAATATACATATAAAGCCAGATAAAGATGTCTTGTTACGAGAAATTAACATCTAAGCTTGTGTTCCTTTGGTGCTCAAATAAACATATCTTAATTAGGGTAGTTTATAATCTAACAATAATTTGCACAAAAGTCTTCCTTGTTCAGTTCTTGATGTTTCCTTCTGACCCATTTCTTCTTCTCTTATGTCTTATCTAATGTTTCCTCTATTTTCTTCATTTACCTTCTGTTCTCCTACACAACATGTTTTCATGAAATTGAACATGACAGTCATCTTGTTGAATGAAAATTGAGGTTCATGCATAAAATATAGCCAGGGGCAGACAGCCTGATAAAGTGTTTGCATGAGAAAAAATGAACTAGGGAAGACTTGCCATGGGTTCTTATTGATCACATAGTACATCCACTTTAGCTTGTCTAGTTCTGATGCATCTGCATGATTCTTCAACCAGTCCCTGAGAAGAGGATTGCTATACCAAACCTGTTCAAGCAAGAATAAAGAGTGAGAATAAACAGAATAGAATTTCAGTTTAGTCTACTGCAAACTCATGCTGAATGTTAGCCTGCTCTTCGCATGCTAACAAGAAAATTCATTCGTTTATGCATATGGGCACATGAGAAAAACCTGCAAGTAAAAGATTTCATCAAGAACTCTTGCAGCTTTAATAAGTAAACTCAGAACCTCCCTCTCCACACTTGATAGGCCTGTCAGCTGCAGAGAGAAGGAAAGATGTAATGAAATTACACATGAAAAGGAAAAAGAGAAAAAGAAACAAAGTTATTCATAAACAGTAGTATCAATTTCCCTAATACACATTATTCAATAGAAGCACAAAAACTTTATCGGTATGGCATACTCCTAAAATGTTTATATCATGCCTTATATATCAACATAAAGAGATTTTTAGAGTTTTTATTTAGCATGAAATTATTTTGCATTCATTAAGTATATATCTACCTAAATAAGAACAGCATTTTGCCAATTATGATAGTATAACTCGAGCCATAGAGATAGTCTTATCAGCATGTGCGTCATTCGTACATGAACTGCATCTATTCTATTTTCAAGTTAACAAAATTGCTAAGTAATTTACCATTTAGTTATACATTTAGCTTTTTCAATTAAGCTATTATTTCAACTTTAGTCAAACTAGTGTCCTGATAACTTGTCCATTATCTAGGTTATGAATTAGAAAGACCCTGAAACCTGTTATTCTAGGTCAGGCAGAAGTTCATAATTCAGATGTCTAACAGAGATTAAATAAGTTATTTTACAGAGAACAAGTTAAATAGAATAACGAGCATCATAATATGTAGTCCCAAAATTCACATTATAGGTTTTACATAAAAGAATAAGCAATATGTGACGATTTCATTCCACTAGCATTTAAAAGATGTTTGTGTTTGTTTAAGTTCTGTACATCTTTTTTTCTTTTTGTGCTGGAAAAGATATAAAATTGTTAGCTGATTGGGAATGAGGGTTCTTTGAGGAATGCAAGGAAAAAAAAATAGTACAGAGGTACTGATGTAGGACAAACGAACAGAGAAGAAAGACGCAACGGGACAGAAAAAAGATTGAGAGAAAACCAATAACAAAACAAGTGAAGACAAAAGAAAAACTAAGAGGAAAGGAAGATGAATGTTATTGAAAGCTGAATTTTGGAACAGTTTTTAGAAGAGAAGAATATGTAATCACTTTATTTAACTCAAGGCAAACTTACATGGTATATATCACAGATAGCTAACAGATAGAACTTTTACAATGCTGAGATCACATAATTAATAATTTAATCGCATTTTTTAAAACATTCCTTATAACTTAATCTACAACACAATCAAAGGGGAAAAAAAATTGTGAATAACAATTCTGATTAATATAAATGAGAAGAGAAAGTTGACAACCTCTCCAGTTAGAGAAACAGGAGTATATCGACTAAGTTGCTTTTGCAGAGTCAAACTGCGTGCTACTGAGTTTCCATTGTACCTTTAACAAATTTGATATTATCAATGGCATAATTAGCTAAATTTCAAAATACTCAAATTTCCATATCAATTAAATGATTTTATTCATGTCGCCAACATTTTTTGCTATGGAAGATCAGTATGAAGGTGTCAAAGAAATGCCTTCCTTAGAATTTTCTCTTGCGCTGAAGAACAAGCAGATGGAGAGTAGCTCTAGCCCTGTGAAACCTCCATATGGAAAAGCAACGATGCATTTCCAAAGAAACAGCAATTTAGCTCTATCTTAAGGATATAGGTAACAACAAAGCCAATATCTACATCAAATTTCTTCCATTACGAATTATCTATAATAGATTACATGTTAAAGTGATATATTTGAACTTTACAACTTTATTACTATCTAACGTACCTTTTCTCAATTATGTTGAAGAGTTGTCCATATTGATCATAGATGTCATAAGGGACGTAATGAGGATCTTCTTTGGATAGTAAGCTTTTATATTCCTCGTTTGAGATATATTTAACAGCAGAAACTTCTAATTCCTGTTACAAAATGAAAGCAAGATTTAGTTTAGCTTCTTGCCCTCTGATTGGTGATATTAACATTATACGCAGAAAAGATGGAGCTTCTGTTTCCATGAAGAAACAAAAAATTCAGTTGTTAACAAGCACCAGCATCCTTACCTGAAGACTGAATGCTTCCAAAGGAATTGGATCTAGAGTTGTTACAAGATACACATCATTATATTCATTGTTGATAAATTTTCCATCATTTATGACACTGCATTCAGTTGCAAAGATCATCAATTAATAGAGGATAACGAAATGAAAAAGGAATTGTTTGATAAACAGGAGAAAACAACATTAGAACATAATATAGCCTAAGCACCTACATAAGGAATTCGGTGGCATTATCATTCATTCATTTGACGTTACTGGTCTACTAAAGCCCACTGCTTGCATTTCTCATGTTTTCATGGTTCCTATACGAACTCTTGCTAAGAATGGTCAAAGATATGAAAACGCCCTACAATAAGTTTAAACTATTTCATCCAACTGTAAGGCTGCTTCTAGATTTGCAAACTGAATTGCCAATAAAAGTTGCACCATAGAAACAAAATCACTCCAGCCATGACCTTGGAGCTTAAAAAGAAAATGCCACATTGTGGGGTTCTCATAATTGAAGGGAGGAAAGAAGAATATGAAGAATTAATTAAAAAAGATGATTAATTCATCATTTAAGAAAACAAAAGAAATATAAAGAATTAATCAAAAGCCGCATAAGAAAAGGGATATTCTGATTTACTAACCACTCTTGAAGGAATACAAAAAGCAACTCAAAAGCATCTTTTGGGAGGAGAATGCCGAGCTCTTCGTGAAGCTCCCTCCTAAATGCATAAGACAAAAAGTTCCAATAAAAGAAGCAGCTATTTTGAACAGCAAAAACTATCCAGATGGACAAACATGATACTATATCTCACATTAAACATGCAACGAAAGCTCGGAGTAGTTTGATTTAAAGAGACGTGGAGAAGATCATTTCCTCTGCTTAGGATACATAACATAGAAAGAAAGCATACAACAAGATAGATTGAAACATAAAAATCCATACAAACAAATAGCATATCATCTGTCTTTTAAGGAAAAGAACAACATATGCAGTGCAGAACAAGAGTGCTAATAACAGGCAGACATATTTTATTCACCTAGCAGTTACAAGCGATGAATCACCAGCTGAAATGTGGCCAGCACTGGAGATATCCCACAATCCAGGCCATGAATCCTTGCAATTCGCACGCTGCTGGAGAAGCAGTTGCTGGGTCCTCTCAGCGAAAATACACACATGAACTGCTCTGTGGTAATCTCCATCTCGATGAACAAGTCCTCTACAAGAGAAAGCAAAGTACTCAAAAAACGATTATCTAACTCCAGGCATTGCATTATCTCATATTTCACCTCTTAAAACGTCCAAAGCTTACTGAGGAACACCAAATGTTCCTCACTAAAGACTCTACAACAATGCCATACCATTGGTAATAACAACAATAATATAAAATACCAAAAACTCATCTAAGATTCCATTTAATAACGCAGCATAACCTTCACAGCTAGAGTTCACTCATGATTTATGTTCTTCATTCGGGCAATCCAAAAAAAAAAACATCATTACGTGCCAAAAAAACACGAAACTGAAAAGAAAACCCAAAAAAGGCTAAAAACGAGAAATCGATTTTGATCTTATAACCTCGGTTTGGAAATGCCGGTCTTTTCTCCGGTTTTCTCAAGAACATCAAAATACTCCTCAGTTTCCGCCATCACTAGGTAGTACCTCCAAACACATACACTGATACCTTAAAAACAGACGGCGACTGTACAACTCTGCGTTCAGACAAAGCAAACAACACTCTTGACTTTCCTTCAATATTCCAATCTTCTCTATCACTAATCACAAAGGTTCCTTGCTCTATTATTATTCAACTTATTTATGATTTTTTATGCAAATAAAAGCTTATCAGTAACACAAAGATCGAAAGACTTTGTTTATCCAATATTCTCTATCACTTGTCACAAAGATTCCTTGCTCTTTTTTTATTCAACTTAATTATGTTTTTTTTAATATAAAGAACTAAAGACTTTACAACAACAACAAAAACACTTAATAAAAATCTTGCTGATCAAGAAGTTTATAAAAGTTCAATAGTATGCAACTTTATCAATAATTAATAGAAAAATTATTTCTAAATAAGCCCACTAAAAAGAAAAAAATTAAAAGATTGAAAGACTTTATTTATCATAATTTAGAAATCAATCCAACCCAAAATTTGCCAATATAAGTTGATTATAGAAAATGTCTAGCTAGAAAAATTTTGTATGTATAATGTTGTTGATGCTTCCGTTAATATGTCTATATTGAAATGACTCTTACATGTGATTTTATTTATCAAATGACTTTACAAAAAAGAGTATATCGTGGAAGGGCTAAATTTCATAGCAATTTAATCAATCCATATAATAATGTAAATTGTGGATTATGATAACGGTTACAAATTGAATATCAATTATATATGTCCACTTAATACAATCAATTATAGGTAATTTGCAAACAATGAATTAAAGAATAAGAAACAATTATTCTAGGCTTAATTTCTTAGAATTAGACCAGAGTTTAATAAACTGACATATTAATCAATCATTTTTTAAAAATATCAAATAAAACTCATGTGTTTTAGTTAATATATCTTTCGTCTCCTTTACCATCAAGTTATTTACGAACCATATTTATACACATAAAAACGACTATCAATGGCAGAGGTTATGGCAGAACTCACGCAAATCAGTCATAAAATTAGCTATGTATATAGACTTAATTTGTGCACATATACGTGCTTAGGTTAGAATATTAGTAATTAATTCACAAGCTATATGTAAGATTAATTAGTTGGATATTAGAAATTAAGGCACAAAATAGATTGTACAGAAATTCTATTTAACAGAATGAATATGAAGAGAAATGATTAAGCCATTTGACTTAAAACTTGACATGGTATCAGAGCTATAACAATATTTTCAAATTATAGTGATTTTTTTCTAGTTTTTTGGGTTGATTATTTTCTAATCAACATCTTCGCTTTGAGATTTTTTTTGGTCAATCCACTTTGTGGTTTTAGTCGTGCATAAAGATTTTGTCTCTTTGCCTTTGTATCCATTCAAAATGTCTTCAGAGGCTTTGGCTATCAAATTTATTGGAAAAAATTATGTGGCATGGGAATTTCAGTTTGGAATGTTTCTAAAAGGGAAGGAGCTTTAGGGTCATATTGATGGGTCTTCTGAATCTGCGAAAGAACTTAGTCAATGGGAGGCAAAGGATGCTCGAATTATCTCTTGGATTTTAGCATCTGTTGAGGCTGATATGGTGAACAATTTATGCTCATTTGGCATAGCTTAAGAGATGTGGGATTATTTGAACCACATATATCATCAAGATAATGCTGCCAGGAGATTTCAACTTGAACTTAAGATAAGCAACTTTGGTCAAGATAATCTTTCTATTGAGCGATATTATCTAACTTTAATAGTCTGTGGAGCAAATATTCTGGCCTTATCTACTCTAAGGTATCTAAGGAGGTCTTAACCAGTCTTCAAAAGGTTCATGAAGAGAGTATGTGTGATAAGTTCTTAATGAAACTAAGACCAGAATTTGAAATTGCCTTGGGAGGATTGCGGAATAGAAATCCAATTCCTTTTATGGATGTATGTCTAGGTGAACTATTGCGTGAAGAACAACGATTGACGACACAATTTGGTATAAGTGCATTTAATGCAACATTAGAAGTTGTCAATGTTGCTTATGCTACAAAAAGGAGAAATAGAGAAAAGGGCCCAATGCAATGCTATAATTACGAGGAGTATGGATATATTGCCCGTAATTGTGGCAAGAAATTTTGCAATTATTGTAAGCAGAGTGGACACATTATCAAAGATTGTCCTACACGGCTAGAAAATAGGCGAGCCTAAGCTTTTCAAGCTATTGTTCTAGTTTCTTTTAGTACTGGCCTTACCTCTACATCCACTGGCACCAAGGATACTAACAACCAAGTTGTTATTACTCCTGAAATGGTTCAACAAATGATTCTCATAGCATTTTCTGCCCTTGGTTTGCAGGGACAATGTAAGACTTTATCTTGTACTTGGTTTGTTGATTATGGAGCATCTAATCATATGATTGGTTCACCTGATTCATTGCAAAGCTTGCGACAATATACTAGTGATCAAAATATTGAGATCGCCAATGGCAGTAAGATTCCAATTACAGTCATTGGAGATATTGGACCTTCTTTTAGGCATATTTTTGTCTCTCTTAAGTTGTCTACTAATTTAATCTTTGTTGGTCAGTTAGTGGAGGATAACTGTGATGTTCATTTCTGGTGGTTGTCTTGTGCAGAATCAAGTGTTCGGGAACATGATCACTAGGGGGCCTAAAGTGGGCAGATTGTTTCCATTACAATTTACTATTCCTATAACTTTATATTTATCTTCTGTAGTTGCTGTAAATAAGGCTGAAGTCTAGCATAGACAATTAGGCCATCCGAACCGTTTAATTTTGTTTAATTTAATGAAGCGTGGTTTTCTTGGTAACAAAGACCAATGATCTCCTCAGGCATTGTCTCTTGATTATACTATTTGTACATTAGGGAAGAGTAAAACCTTACATTTTCCTAATTCTGGTGGTTGTGCTAATGCCTGTTTTGAGATTATATATAGCAATGTTTGGAGAATTTCTCCTATCATTTCATATGCACAATATAAATATTTTATGACATTCATTGATGACTACAGCCATTTCACATGGATAAATTTTTTGCATACCAAAGCTGAGGTGTTTACTGTTTTCAAAAATTTTGTGTCATATATTGAGACACAATTTGCCACCTACATTAAGATTTTACGATCTGATAATTGTGGAGAATATGTGTCACATGAATTTCAAGAATTCTTGCAACTTAAAAGAATTGTATCTCAATGAACTTGTCCTTATAACCCCTCTACAGATTAAGGTTATTGAAAGAAAAAATTGTCACTTGTTGGATATGGTTCGAATATTACTTTTACCATCTTTGATGTCATCTAAATTTTGGGTTAAAGCTTTGTCAACTGCAGTGTATCTGATTAATCGTTTACCTTCTCCATAATTGAGTTTTGATTCTCCTTATTATCATCTGTTTGGGTATATCCTAATTATCACATGCTACACACATTTGGTTGTGTTTGTTTTGTTCACTTGCCACCACATGAGTGCCATAAGCTTACAGCCCAATCAGTTAGATGTGCTTTCATAGGTTATAACACTACTCATAAGGGATTTTTGTGTTATGATGCTGTTGCTAATCGTTTCGTATTTCTAGAAATGTAATTTTCTTTAAGCATGAGTACTATTTTCAACAACATGTTTCCTCTTCTAGCACGCTGCTCCTTCCTTACTTTGATGATATCTCTCCACTACCTCAACAGTTGCAACCCAGCATTGTCTATTACCAACGATGACTCCCTTCTCCACTATCATCATCACAAAACCTTCCCGACCTTGATCCAACGCCTACTCCAATAATTCTTCGCAAATATTCTCGTACCATTAAACCTCCTGATAAGTATGGCTCCTCTGCTAATTTAGTTGATAATGTTGTTCTTACTTCTTATTCTCAAGCAATAAACATGCATGTTGGGTGAAAGCTACGCATGAAGAACTTCAGGCTCTCCAGGAGAACCATACTTGGGACATTGTTTCATGTCCTAGTGGAGTTAATCCTATTGGTTGTAAATGGGTATATTCCATCAAGCTATGGTCTGATGGGTCACTTGATAGATATAAAGTAAGGTTGGTGGCACTCAACAATCGATAAGAATATGGAGTAAATTATGAAGAGACATTTGCACCTATGACAAAGATGACAATAGTACGACTTGTTCCAACTATTGCTGCTTCTAAGGGTTCATCATTGGAACAAATGGATGTTAAGAATGCTTTTTTACATGGGGATCTTAAAGGAAAAATTTATATGACTTCTGTAGTAGTAGTTCCAGTTTTTCTAACATGCAGTAACACTTACCTATGCCAGGAAATCCGAAGACCCAAGATCCTTATGAGATGAAGCCAAATCTTTGTTCGGTTTCCTTCTTTCCTTGTAGCAGCCACAGATACACGAGTAGTGTTGCAAGAGCCCGTCAAATGCCTCGCCTCTACCGATATCCACACCCACGAAACTGAACAATCAAATGTGGGTGTGCTAGCACCCTTTGTAGCCTCCTCTTTTATCAGTTAAA
>JAOQMM010000005.1:5324275-5335084 GCA_027563515.1 Erythroxylum platyclados
AACGTTGATTTTCAGGTTCAGAGGAGAGCTAGCTAGTTTAGTTGAAGTAGCTTCTGCATTTGGACATGGGTCAGTGTTGGGATCAGTTGTACCTGCAAATGTCTTAGTCATATTGTATCAAGTATTGTACCTCAACTGCCTGTATATTGTACATGTGAATTCTAGAAATGAAATGACATTAGAGACTGTATATGTTTGTAAAAGAAATGGGATAAATGATTGTGTTTGAATGTGATTGTGAATGAAATGATTCAAAGTGAAGAATTGAAATTCTTTGGTCTGAAATGATTAAAATATGTAATGAGTTGATATGTGATGCTTTAAAAAAATATTTAGAAGTGAGATCATCTTAATGTGCCATTTTCATAGAGTATGTTCTCGAATATCCTTTGGTATGTCGGGCATGTACTCTATGGGAGTGGTATGTTACATACATTAATATAAATCTTCCGAATTAAGGTCAAACCTTATAGTGAAATTCATAATCAATTAGTGCAATTTTGGGGGATTTAATTATAAAGAGATTTCAATAACTTAACCTAGGATTAGGAGTTAATAGTCTTGAGAAAGGCATTAACATAATTGAGGAACTTCTATAGTCCAATGAACTATAAATTAAATTGATTAGTAAAATTATGATTAGATGAGAAGTCTTAGGAGATTTAAATTCTAGGTACCACCACCTTCTTTGATTATTTCTTAGTTTAATATTTATTCTAGTTAATCAATTCTGTTGACTTATTTTAGTTTTTTATAATTTGATGAATCACCATTATTATAATTTGTTAGACTAGATAATATAAAGATAGTAAGTATTAGTAATTTTATTCCTTGTGAGAACTCATTATCGTTAGTGCTAGCTACAGCTCTACTGTGTGCTTACAATAAAAAATAAATCTTAATCAATTTTTCGGTGCCATTATCGTGGACTGCAATATTAGAAAATTCTTATTTTTATTAATCTAGTCATTTTTTTCTAGATAGTTTTTATTTCTTTTCATTTTATATTTATTTATTTATTCTTATAGCTCTTTTATTTTTAATCTTGTGTTTATGGATTATTTGCTAAATTTTGGGTATTCATAATTATAACCACCAAAGAAAATGGAAGGATGAGTAGTACAATATTCTCAGGGGAACTAATGGCATGTTATGGCATTTATAGGAATAACCACCTCAATCTTGAATGTCAAACTCCAGACTACATATAGGGGCATCCAATTTGTGAGAAGAACTGGCCATAGGACACCCTATATAGGAATACTTATAATCCATATTGGTGTAGTTATTACAGCTTTGCACCGAATGATAATTGTTATGTTTTTAAGTGATTATACATTTATTCCATAACACTTAGTGATTAATGACATGAAAATGCTTAAGATACTCACTTTAGTTCATATTTGATTTTATGCACAATTTAGAAGTGAAAAACCTAAAATGACTCAAAAGTACCATATTTGAGCTGTTTTCTAGAGATTCACAATCCTTTGTCTTCATGGAGCAAGAATGAGAAAGATTAGAGCAAGTAAAGACAAGAAAATGCATGAAGATGAAGAGTATATGTGAAAAAATAAGAGTGCTGGAAATTTCTCACCAGCCACCACCTGTGTCACCATGGTGACACATCAGTCACCACTTGTGTCACCCCGGTGACACATCAGTAACCATGGTGACACGTTAGTCACAGCCGCGACAACCCATGCACCACTGTGACAAGATGGACACCTCACCATTATAATCCTATGTTTTTAATATAAATGAGAGAGGGGGCCGACGACAAATGTATGTTTTTGTTTGGGAGAAGCATTTTTAAGGGTGACCTCTTAGTTTTGAAGAGAAGAAAGGGCAAAGTTTCATTCCTTTAGAGACTCCTAGAGAGCTAGCTTCCCGACGTCGATTCGGAGGTGACATCGACACCGAAGAACCTGGTTAAGCATATTTTTCATTATGTTTGTTATTCTTACTCTCTTTTTGGATTGTTTACGTTATCTTGCATTCATAAATTGGGTATTGTGTAAGAATGATTTTGATGCTCTATTGGGTTGTTTTTCATAAGAACCCATTGTTAGAACTTTAAATACAATACGTAATAATCGTGTTTGAATTCAGTTGTAGCAACTAATGGTATTATATCATTAGGGATAACGTAACCTAGGTTAAATAATCTGAGCTTATGAGATTATTGCTTAGATTAGTCTATTTTTCTCATTCGTAAGACGATTATCCGATTAAACCTCGAGAGCGTCTCCTAGGTTATCTGATAATTAAGGTTAATTAACTATGACCTAAGTAAAAACTGGGATTAATAGAACTTGTTGTTAATCTACAACCAATAGTTCAAGGAGAGGTATAAGGATAGCAATTCAATGAAATATGTTCAACTAGGTGTAGGCTGAGATCGAATCAAAGAACCGAATCCCTAACAAATTCATCAATTTCATCATTCTCAAATGTTTTCATTAGTTTAGTTTTACTTTATTTTATTATTAAACCAAACCAACCCCTCTAAAAAAACTAGGCACTGATTATTTTCATTTCAAAAGCTTTACAAACACTCTTTGTGGGATCGACCTAGACTCACCACTGTTATAGTTATAGGTCTAGTTATTTTGAGTAGTGTTACGACGTGCTACGTCAATTATGCTTCATTTATATTTCTACAACAACAACAGTAAGAAGAGTATTAACAACTTGAATATGTTCTTATGAAATTTGTTGCTTCAATTGAGGCTGCACTCTATAAAAATAAAGGGATAGGTGTTTTATTTAGATATACTAAACCATAGTTGAGGGAATATGTAAATACTATAACATTACAGAGTAGAGAGGAATTAGAGGTTGAAGATTAGAAGGAAGTTATTGTTCAAGGAAAGAAGGAAGAGGAGACAAAGGAAAATGAAAAGGAGGAGCCAAATAAGAAGGCTATTGAGGAATTATCAACAGTCATCTTAAGTACAAAGGACTCTTACTTCTCCTAAAAAAATTGTTGGAATCAGTAGCAGATCTACGGGTTTTATTATTCCTTGTTATATTGACAGCTAGTTATTAAAAAGAGAATTATAGAGTTACTGAATTTTTATTAATTTCATAAAATATGTCCTTATTATCTTGTAATATGTGGCCTATTTGTAGGTTAATGAACCCTTAATTGAGAAGAGAGGTGGAAGCAATCTATTGATTATAAATCTAGATTGAAAAAGGACTCATGGAGAAGTCCAGCAAAAAGGCTTACAAAGAAGCGCTATTTTGGAGGCAACTCAACAATTTGGTGTTTTTATTTTGATTGAGTAGTTTGTAGAATTTTCATTTTTTAGTTTAGTTTGTTTTCATATTTTTAGTCTTTGGTTTTGATTTTGTTACTTGAATTTCGCATGCTATGAAGGCAATATCACTCGAGTAAAGAATACTTAACTGCTGGATGGATATTGATGACATTGGATAAGGTTGGAAATGTTTTACTATCAATAGAGTACCATTTATCCTCACCCCTTCCATTATTTTTCATATTTTTCATTGTTCTTGTATGTTTTGTACATAGAAGAAAATGTATAACTTAAGCATGGGTGAGAGATACAGTAATCCAGCTTTTCAATTTTGTTATAATTAGCTTAATAATGAATATTTCAAGAAATTTTTTTAAAGGTTGTTGATCAAGTTGATTCATTATAGGTTTGGTTATGAATGTGATTTATAAAATAGACTTTTTTTTTACTTCATCAAGGACATATAAAATATTATTGACGATTCTGGGAGGAATCAACCAAAAACAATTGCGCTATATGTCCAATTATGATTGCTTGAACCATCGAAAGAAGGAAATTTTGCCTTGAATGAAGTGTGTAGGGATCATATAGTGATGCATCTCTGGATTAACAATCGGAATTGTCATCTACGTATTCTCCTATCATGTGCTATAGGAGACCGACGTTAAGATTGAAGCTACTGCATAAAAACATACTGTTGGAACATCTCTTGAAGCTCATTCATCTTCTGACCTTGCTTCAGCCGCACCTCCCGAAACGTAGATTCAGCTTCCATCACCTTTGTTTCCATTTCTTTCATTTGATTGCAAAGTAATTCTTGAACTCTTTTTTCAGTTCAAGTGCAAGAAGAAAACGACTTGGAGAGGAGAGACAAAATTTGTTAAAAACTTAATGGTGATTCTTGTGATGATCATAATTAACATTGATTAAATTAACTACACATATTATAAACTTTTTGTAAGTCATCATAACCATAGAATTTGGTATCAATAATGAATGCAAACAAATAATATCTGAGCATTCTCTAATTACAAACTTGGCATCAACTCTGTTGGCACTTTATCCCGTAAGAATATTCATATACCTCAACCCAAGGAGTAATCGTGAATTTAAACAAGAAAGACATTTGCATGATATTTTTCTTTCTAAAAGAAAAGTCAAATAGTTCCAACTCCAGAGTGCAAGATCCGGGAACTGAAAGTTTGTCCCGCCTCCTGAAGAATGTTATCTTTTCCAAAATCTTAATATCAAACCTCAAGACTCCCTCCACACCCCAAGAAAGAAAGAAGGAATGAAGAAAGTAAAACAAATGAAAACCATCAAACGACTAAAGGCTGTTAGTTCGAATTCATATTTGTTCAACAACATTAAGAAAAGAAACATAAAGCATTTTAATGTTTTTCCTTGAGTTCGATGCTCACATACAAACATTCAAGATGGGGCAAGATAAAAGCCTGCAAATAAAGTAAATTTGCCAAAAGCTTAGGATGCCAGTCTCACCTAGACCGCTTTTCTGATCCAACAGAAAAACAGACCCATGTATCGCTAGTAAATTGAACAATCAACACATGAATGAAGCAACAACAGAAAAAAATTTGTACTTGATAAGTGGTTGATATTCAAGGGAGCTCAGTCATTTGACAAACAGCAGGCATATTATTCCACGAACAAGAACCGAGCCCCCATCCTTGATTTGATGTAGACGCTCCAGAAGCCATCTGTTTATAGTCATTGCTCAAATCATCCCCAAGAAGTGTTACTATAGCATCAGTCATGGTCACTTGGTCCTTCATGTGAACAGAACTCTGCTCAAACCATTCTGAAGTAAGAAGTCCGTCAGGGTCAGAAATATCCAACTGAACATTGGTTTCTTTTTCTCTATCTGGGGTCCGAATTTCAACTGGTTCTGATTTTATATAATACCCTACAAAAGACTCAAGCATAAGATAATCAACTCCAATTCCAGTCCAGGTAATGCATGCAGAATCAAGCCTGGTTATGAACAACTAGCAGTGGAACTTTATGCAAGCAGATCCTAGACTAGATTTCCTAGGATACATCCAATATAAATAGATAGCAAAACACACATATCAAATAGAAAGGCATAAAGAGTTGTACTGTCTCTCTAAAGCTGTTAAAAGTTCAGGAAATATGCCTTTATCAATTTGGAGACGGAGATTTTCTGAAATGCTTCATACACAACAAAAAGAATCAACCTTGACAAGTCTTATGAGGGATATGCTCACCTGTGAAGGTCTCACCAGGCGGATGTTCATCTAGAGAACTTCCACTGGCACTGATTGGAGTACATTCATTGAAAAGTGAAGATGACGTGTGACCCAATGGAGAAAGGGTGTCTCCATAATCTTCCCATTCTGTCTCGCCAACATTCAGGGCAGAACTGTCAGCAATATCACCAGGAGTAACAGAAGATGAATTTGAACTCTTGGCTGATGATTGATTCTTTCCACTGTTGAGATTTTTTGCCTCATGGAGTAAAGCATCTAATAGCCCACTGTTGCGTGGTGATGGACAATTGGACTCAACTAATCCAGCAGGCGGAGACTGGATAAAAGTATCAACAGATTCAAGCAAAGGCTGTGGGGAAGATGTCCCCCAGCTACCTAAATCAGTTTCTGGATATTGGAGTGAAGGGAGCTCCAACTTCATGGCAGGCCTAGAAGCGGAGAGTTCGTGACCAGAAAGGCAAAGGCCATCTGGATTCTCATTGAATGATTCTGAATTTTTTACAGTAGGATCAGGATCAAATGGAAAAGACAAACTGCAGGAACGAGAGACCCTATCACAAGTGCCCTCCTGAAACTGGTCAAATGAAGGGAACTCAGTTTTCACATTGCTACCGTAACTAGGTAATAAGGTCACTGTTTCTCGAAGACGCTTTTGACGATGAGTTGTAGGTGACAAGAAACTACCATACTGAGAAGAACCAAGGCCTTTCATAAGCATACTGCCCACAGCAGTATCAGGTAGTTCAGCTGCATAAGGTATGATGCCTTGTTTGGACTTTAGACTGTCAAAAATGACATCAGGTATATCATAACTACTGGTCTGCAAGAGGTCACAATGACCTTTATCTCCACCATCTATTCCACTAAAGTTCAGTCCTTGCTGATTTTCATGCATTGCTTGAAAAGATACTTCAGGAGGGTACAACGGGAGGCCAGCCCGTTGGCGTCTCTTAATTCGGGTATTCCAGTAATTCTTTATCTCATTGTCTGTACGACCAGGCAACTGAGAAGAGTAGAAGAAGAAAGAAAACAAAGCTTGAGATGTGGCAAACAATCGTCTTCCAGAAAACAAACCCAAAAATAGTAATCAAAAACAGTAAAGCAATTTCACAAGCAAAACAGGATGACTCTTATCTTTATGACATTGAAATAAGTTTATGCCAAAAAATGCAGTACAATGTTTTCCACATCATCCTGAAAAGTTTGTTCCCTTTCATTTTTCCACGTATTTCATATAATAATCTCTTAACACAAAGTTGAGGCTTTAAGAAAATAGTCCCGACTGCATTCTTAATACAAGCAATATGAAGTTGAAGTTATGATAATTTAGCTTGGGATGCTTTCAGTGACTGATTCTTTTAGATTATTAAGTACAACTGGAGCACCTTCCATTACGGCAAATCAAAATTCTACATGACAAATTCTCTACTTCTTTTAATGGTATGGTTTTGCTATTAACTACAATTTAACTGTCCAGATTTCATCCTTTATTTCAACCTAGTTTGAAGAAGTGCAGATAGAATAACAATTTCACATTAAAATTGTTGCAATAGCACATACAGTATATTTTAGAGGGAAACGGAGATTTCTAAATCATGTAAGGCTCTCAAGCACATTGAACCAATTTTAATTTGTGATCATGGTCCCTACTTTAACATATTTCAACAAAAATATAAAACCCAACAAAAGAGCAGATTATTCTAAGTGCTAACTATATCCAAAGAAATAAATTAGACTCACATGTGCAGCCATGCGTGCCCATTTGTTTCCCATTTTTGCATGGAGTTCTATGATTAGCTGTTCTTCCTCCTGAGTAAATGCCCCTTTCTTTAAATTAGGCCTGAGATGGTTGGCCCATCGCAACCTACAGCTTTTGCCACAGCGGGAAAGACCTGAGTGCTTCTGCACAGCATTCCAGTTCCCTTCACCATGCTTTTTTACGTACTCTATCAAAATTGCATCTTCAGCTGTTGTCCAAGGTCCTTTCTTCAGAACAACTCCTCCATTCACACTTCCACCACCATCACCTTTCTCAGTCAATGGTGACTCAATTGGATCCTCAGAAATCACTGTATCTTCCCCATCACTTATCAAGCGAGTCATCTCCTTGTCACAAGCCAATTCCTACCAATCAGTTCATTACCATGGAATTGAGAAATGAGAACCCAAAAATATTGAAGGTGAGGAAAAAAGAAGTTGCACAAAGACAAACAACAGTATGAAATTCTTTGTTTTCCAACTGAATATTATAGGCATGACTAACTAATACTCAAACGGAAAAGGCAAATCTAAAAAGAAATTCAAAAGAATCAAAACAAAAATAAAGCATGGAACTAAACAAACTACATTGGATAGCTTCAGCTATATGAAGCATATAATACGGAATACATTTCACATGCTCAAAAATCATACAGTTAGTAGCTAACTTATTGCTAAATCAAACACATCCTGAATATGGACAAACCAATAAAAGGCATAGATCTTCTAAACACAGAAAAAAAATTTCACAGAAAACATATTCCAAAAAGCTCTCCAAGCTGGAGAGTAATACTATATATAGAATAATGGAATCGGGAAGTGAGTAAACGCTCCTTATTAAATTGAAACTGAAAACTTTCCACTTTATAAGAGAAAGGAAGTAGATCTAACACAGGCTCCTATATATTTCGAAATACTATTTAAAGAGATTGAAATAAATCAATTACATGCAATATAATTTGTTCCCCAGCCAATAGCCCACAAAACGATTGGTGTCATTTATTGCAAGATATCCCACATTAACTACTACACATGCCTCGATTAAACAATAACGTTTCGTTTTCAGTCATTCACATCCGTACAGATATTACAATACAATTCCAACAAAAGCATACAAAAACACCAAAGAAGGCAGAGAGAGAGACTCTAGCAAAGAGCTAAAATACCTGAACCGGGGCAAGATGAGCAACACACAAATGCTAAACGCCTTTAACTTTTGATTCACCAAACTTCAGAGTTGAGATTGAATATGCTGGCTGAATGAACTAAGAGCTGTTAAAAGGGTAAAAAAAGGTATACCTGAAACAAACAAAAAATAGTAAAAACCATTAAAACGCCATGAATTGTACAATTCAACAGCAAAAAAATTAAGCAACCAGACTTATCACAATTCATTAGTAGATTCGCAAAACCGATCCCTAATTTTCCCAAATAACAAGAGAGCCCACTTTAAGCTTAAGCAGCTCATAGTCAATTAATTACCAATCTAGATCCGTCTTAACAGAAACCTTAAGCATCCCAATTGCCCAAAAGACAACAAAATAACAGAAATGAGAAAGACCCTAACCGTAATTTGTGAAAGAGCACAAACAAGATCTGACCATAGAAAGAGCAGAACATTGGAAACGGATCTACAGAATCCAATTTCACACCCAACCCAAACACACCTTCGAGAAAAACCCAAAATGCAAAATGACGAAATTGTTGTCGCAGAGAAGGAGAGGGTGTTGGGAGCGTGTAAAAGCAAGAAAAATGACGAGTTTTTTACAATGGAAGATTGGTGTTTGCATACAGGGAAAGGAAAATGGAAAACAGAAAAGACTTTTAGATCACACACACACACACAAACAGAGAGAAAAGAGAGAAAATGTGAGTGAGCTGAGAAATGGCAAGTGGAGAGGGAGATTAGGAGAGAGAAAGGAGGAGAGAGTTACATCTTTTTCTTTATTTAATTAATTTCTACTAATTATTCTTCACTACTAATACTTAATTACTAGTTTAGTTCTCATAATTGCATTTAAGAGGCTTCAACACTTGTAATTTTTGTTATTAAGAAGACTTATTTCCCAATTATGGAAACCAAACAAGTGCTAGAAAAAGTAATAATAATAATAATAAAGTAGTACGAAGGAGGGAGAAAGCTGACTTGATCAACCAAATCCTTTGCCTTGCTTCCATGCACCTAAACATACACATATATATGTGTGTGTATATATATATATATATATAGTCCATTTGTATACCTTCTAAATATGAGAGGGTAAAAATCTTTCTTTAAGAAAGAGAGGGGACAAAGACTCGTTATCTGGAATAGATCATCTGCTCTCGTTATTCTATGCTTATTTTATTTTATAAGTATTTATTTATTTAATAAATGAGATATAAAAAAATTAAATGAATGAATGCTCATAAAATAAGATAGACTCAAGATAATAAGAACAGATAATTTAAACCCCTCGTTAACTCAATTATAACAACTCAATAATATGACAATTTGGAGAAAAGAGTTATTAACTTATGTGCTGTTATTTAATTTTTTGGAAAGATTAAAGTATTAAAAGTATTATAATATTAAAATTGAAACAAAAATTTTTTATTAAATTAATTTAAGATGCATTATTTATTAAGAAAACGATAAAAATTTATAATATTTTTTATTTTTTTAGAAAAAAATATTTAGAAAGTGTTTCTTTCTATGGGATTGGTAATAATTGAGGAAGGGTACTAGGGTAGGGCTAGTGAGGGAAATGGACGAATGCATAAATCATAATAGTTTTATGAGGGAGTTGAAGTAGGATGGGACCCACTAGAATGCATGTGATGTGATAGGGAATTTCTGGGTTAAAGAAGAAGCGTGCAGTCCACGCCATTAGGTAAGGAGGTGGGTTTGTCGTGATGAGCTATTAGGATTTTCTGATTGGGTCTTGCAGATTTTTATCATTTCCTTTTGTTATATTAAGTAAATAACTAAATAACAATTTCGGTATCATTTATTACTTTTAGTCTTAGGGAACATATTCCAGCCATGAGCCATGTAATTAGAAGTTTCATTTGACTATAATGACTATATGAAATATATTCGGGCAGATAAAAGATAATTTTATTTACTTTTTTATATACATATTCGTGTCATATCTTGAAGAGCATAATTTAAGTCTTTATAAGAACCTAAGAATGTATAAAATTAAGATTATCACGAGAACAATTAAATTCATTAATAAGTTTTAACCTAAATTTAATGCAGTATGAAAGCAAAAGAATAATACAACGTTATACACTTGCATATTTTTGCTGAACATTAATTCTTTAAAAAAATTTCAATTTAGTACCTAAGCTTTTAAAATTTACAACTGAGTTTTGAATGTCTAGCACTATTTTATGATTTTGGATGATGTCACAAATAACATCATGGTAGATAGACATTAGCTCTAAAAAATAAAGACTAGAAGGGTCATCTAAAGATGTGATCTAGATATTTGAGTTTAGTTAGAATTCTAACTTAGCTAGCTCAATTGAGCCTTGCTCCACACATGATA
>JAOQMM010000005.1:5340755-5353020 GCA_027563515.1 Erythroxylum platyclados
ACTCACAATGACTGTTATTCATATGTGTATATCATTAAAAGATTATATGTATATAATAGTTCATAAAAAAATACATTCACTATTATATGTGTATATATATACACATAATAATAATTTATAAATTATATATTTTAAATAAATTATTTTAAAAAATAACGAACTCAAAATTAAGTCATAAGATGTGGCACTGTATGATCCAACTTATCTCAACCATTAACTCTAGACCAACGATACAAAATTGATAGAAAGATGAGACACTATGTCTCAATTCTCAGATATGTACACACAAACTTCTCGTGACAGAAGTCCAAAGGCGTTTCGTTTTCTTTTTTGGTTGGAAAATGCTTTGGAGTTTGTCACTATCCCGTATCCCTAGGCTTCTTGCATATAAATCATGTAAGCAATTGTCAGAAACCAAAGCTCATTTATTGGGCGACATTTTAAGGGGAAGGTCTTTCCATTTGCCTTAGCCGAATATTCTGCGGCTTCTTCTTCTTTTCTTATTATTTTTATGACATGTGCAAAGGGCCATTCATTTCTATTCTTTTGGTCTCTTTTTCTTTAAAAATGTCTTTTTCCACATTATTATTGCAAACCCCAATAGGAGATGCGTGAATGGATGTGTTTTGGTGACCTAGCCGAATAATAATGAAGCCCTATTGATGTGCGAGACATACATATATGGCAGGATATAGGCTGTCCTCCTCTTATGAGTGACGTTATAGTCTTTACATTCCTGCATGTGCCATAATATTTCTCACCCACTTACCAATTTGGGTAACCCAAGTCAGCAAATAGGCAAGCACTTGGTTGCAAGGTCCTGGACTGTCCTTATGGGAACTAGCTAATATCTTCAGATAGAACAACTACTACAAAATTATGTTGCTCCGCATCTAACCTGTCTTTACAGGTGGAGTGCAATTGAAGTTGTCGACGTTGAATAAGACACTATCATGTTTTTCTGAGGAGGTTTGCGTGAAGGGAATGGGAGAGGGAACGGAACCCTATATCTTTTGTTGAATTCCACGTAGTACAATACAAAATAATGAAGGTTAATCAGATACTCAACCCGATTCATTTTGAAAAGTATGACGTCCTGCCTTTGGATAAATCTTGCGTGATGAACCTGTAGGCTAGACAACTTCACAATAAAATCGCAATAAAGTGAATAAGCAGCGTAAGTTATCCAAGGGCAACAATGACTGATGGGTTGCAAAGACACAAGGATTTTAGTCTCTCCGAACCACACCAAGAGGATGGTCGTGCAAACCCGGAAGAGAGACCAAAAACCAACTAGAATTCACAATTGCTTTGCTGCTCATCGTCGATTGTGTTTCATAATTGCTCTATGGACTGTAAAATCGCGGCCTCTTGGCTGGGATACTTTAGATGTCACCTACCAGATTAAGAAGAAAAATGCGTTAAGCAATCAAGTGAAAACAACACTTATTCAGCACTTATTCCTTAACGGCAAGAATTGCAGATGAAATAGCATCAGATTTCTGCACACCCGATTCCTTCCTTGAATATCTTTTACTTGAAGACCATTGATTGAATTCTTGAAGCAATGGATTTATTCTTCCGAACCAGCATAATTGTTTTGAGAAGAAGAAAAGTTATGAAATAGCACGAGGAAACAGCCAACAGGAACTATCAACAAACCTTAAAGAGACGCCGATCAAGAATCACAAGTGTAAATATGCTATTCCATTCCTTTTTCTTTTCTAACAAAATACACAGAACATATGATATATGGAAGCTTATGTACAAAACATCTGCTTGCCACCTCCACCTCCGCAACACAACTTGGGTAAATGATGTACATCCTTAAATCATCTAAAAAGAATCGATAACCTATAATGAGTTTCCAACCACCCTTTAACCCACCACTCGGATCTGCAAACATTTTGGTAACGCCCTTGGGTATATTCTACAATCTGCTTATGTAGTCACTCGCCTCTAAACACTTAAAGGTTAGAAAAATTTAGCACAAAAGAAATATGAAGCAACCACTAGATGAAACCTGTACATCATAAAAGGTACGGGAAATCATACAACACCCCTATCGGAGCCCACTATCTTCTCTTCATATAGGCTTCTCCTTAGTTCACGGAACAAGATCTTCAACACGCAACATGACCGGATCTTTTCCACGTACCTCAAGACCAAAGCAAAAACAGGACTGGTTCCTTGGTGGGTATATTCAAGCGAAGCGCTTGAAGCTATTTGATCCGAAATTCATGCCTAAAAGCAGTCAGATTCTGAGTAAATTTGTCCCTATTTCTTGAATCTAAGCTTCGAGTAACATCAGCCATCAGTTTGTCAAAACAGAGTGAGAGGCGCTGATGATGATCAGCTGGCTGCAACATGAAGCATAACAATATTAAAAAAGGCTGACAAATTAATGGCTCAATCGATGAAAAAGGAAATCTGAATGAAAAACTAGCTACTATCAAATAGCTCATTATTTTTAACAAGGAAAAGTGTCTATATTAAATTCTCAATAAAATAGAAGACCTAAATAGTAAAATAGTGCAGCTCATTAAATAGTCATTTTATAGGCTGGGGAAAACTTTTGTACATCTAATTGCTGGCTCATGAACAAAAAATATCCTACAACCAACCTAGCATCAATCTAGAGAACCCATTATAATATGTATTCTAGAGACTGAGATTTTTCTCTGATGCAGCTTTTGTGATTCCACAAGGGGTGATTTCAAAGGGAATCAACATATCTTCTTTATTTTGGTGATAATAAAATCTTACTTGGCAGTTAAAGTTGGAACAAATCCCACCTAGCTGTTATAATACACAGTGTAACATTATCATTTCCTCTAAATATCATGATTTAATATTGTCACTGTCAAGTGAACATCAAACCCAAGCCCCCAGCATACAGGCTACAGTTAGACGCTTTATCTGTGGTGCCAATGATATCCCTAAAAGAAACAGCTCATGTACATACACAAACTGGAAGTTATCATTTTGATTACAGGACAAGTTTTTGTTTGAAGCAAGGAACTATTCATAAGAGAAGGCAGAAGCATATACCTGTGAAGCCAAAATTTGAGCTTTCAAATCAGAGAATATCTGCATATGGAAAGAATTTCCTAATCAACTCTCAATTAAAACGTAAAACTTTTTCTTAAACAAGCAACTGAACAAAATGTTTGCAATTAAATTACTGATGCGACATGAAATGTTATTTGCTTCAAAATGTAGTAACCACGAAATAGGGAACTTGGCTGCATTTCAACAATGATCAAACAAAACCGAAAAGGAGCATGTAACAAGTAGCTAGTATAGCATAGATGCAAATGCACACAAACTACACTTGGGAAATATTTCTTCTAATCTACAGATTTGGAAAAGAAAATAAAAAATTGATATGGAACACCACAGGAGTAACATCACCAACAGAGAAATAGAGAAGTTGCTGAAACTAAATCTGACACCTAAGTGATATGAAACTTGGACAAGTGAAATACCTAGAACAAAAATGTAGCAAATTACTAAGTAAACAAACTACATAGATGTGAGAATCTGGAGTCAAAAGAGCGAAATAAAGCATTCGTCACACACGTATTTCAACTATATATATTAATAAAATCCATTTTCCATATGAAAAGAATCAAAATACACTAAGGAGACAAGAAATTTAAGGCAACCTTTTCTTGCTCAAATCCTAGTCTGGAATATTTAATTGTCCAGCCCACCTTTCTCATAAGATAACACCACATTATCTCATCTTACCACGTTATCTCATCTATCATATGTGACAACCAAGCAACCAGATAGATTGCATTTTGCCATGCGTATTATTACATAAGGATCACAGGGAGAAAATGAAAGCCTAAAAGAGAAGGGCAAAGTACTAACAAATGAAGGTTTTATATTAATATGATATGAGCAGGCATGCATCAAGCCTTTTCATTACCAAGATATTAAGCTGGGATGTATCCCAACTATTCTTACCACTACATTTCAATCAAAGCACCCTTCAAATCAATCAAATAAATTCTAAAATGCTCACCAAAGACCAAAGGATCTGATTCAGAGTAAGTATGGGAAAACAAAAGAGAAGTGAACATGCTTCATGTTGCTGACTGATCATCCATCAGAGCACACATTTTGAAACATTGGCCAACAAATTAAACAAGATAAATTTGTGACTCTATCCGTGTATAAGCTGAAAAATAACAAGCAAATTGGATGGACACAAATTTGCAAGTCATATAGCTTAAAGGAGATGTTAGCACATATTACCTGCTCGCTAATTAGAATTAAACTCAGCATAGGTCTACTAAGACTCCATTGATTGCCACAGTCCTCAAATAGAACAATCTCAAACAGCGTCTTCAGAATCTGACAGCGGCGCAAAAGTATAACCATTGATATAACACAAGAAGTATACATTGCCTTTCAATCAAACAATACAAAAGCAAAGGAATATAGTGTACAACCAAGAAACAGTAACTTACTTCTGGAAACAAATTGGGACAATCAGCAATATGCCGGGCAAGATTAATTGAAGCAGGTGAATTAGGTGCCTCACCCATTGTGATATTGTTGAAATAGAAAGCAGCCAAATTATCAACCGCAGATGCGCACTACAATAGTTCAATCAAACAGGTGATAAAAGTAAAATTCAAGGGACCAGATCAGAAGCCATAATAAGTGTGAAGTCAATTGATGAAATATGTGAAAAGACATGTAGAAGATTGTTAATAACATTCATAATATACGTATCTTAAGTTCACAAGCTCATGCAAGGTGTTATATGTATTTGCATGCAAAAACAGCCATTGCTACAGAGAAAAGTAACAGTAAACTTAAGAACTGATCAACCTGTGAAGAGATATTTGTATCAAGGCCTTTAAGGCCAGATTCAAGCGAACTAGCAATATGCATGAAGGTGTTTGTATCTAGATTCAATAAGAAAGCTATGTGGCCGCTGAAGAGAACCTCCAGAAATGAGAAGTAAGCCGTTGTTAGCTGCAATAAAGCGAATAAGGACATTAACTTGCTAAAACAGGTAGAAAAACTGAAAATAGACCCAAACTCAATGGCTACAACATGATGATTACAATCATAAAATCAAATTCATCCATAAACAAAACTGAAAATGAGTACAAGAACAAACAAAAAATAAAAAGTTTAAACAGCGAAAAATATAAGAGGATTTAAAGAAACTCCTCTTTACACCAGTACATCCACATCCATACATTACACAGCCAAACTATTTCTGACTACTTTTCAATAAATATCCTAATTTCTTAACTGGTCTCTTATTTCTCTACATCACAGAATTTGCCTTAAGCATGTTCATATTTAAGGCAGACTGTTTCGTGGTTCAGTTAATTTTTGCAGTCAAAACACCAATAGCCTGTGCACATGAATGGGACAAAGAAGTTGTAGACATTTTAATATCAAGTTTCAGTACAATCAACTTTCATCACATTACAATGTAGCAACATCAGTATAAAAGTAAAACTATCTTCAAACTGATTCTTTAACTTTGTTGGCAGCAGCGCTATCCTACTATCACCATGTTCCAATGTCCTTACTAAAATATTCCCACATTAAGTTCTTTGGTGCATCAAGTTCATTGGCAATCAACGCTAACTCAATGTACGCGACAAACTTTCTAAAAACCATCTTGAACTAAATCCATTCCAGAGCTCCTTTAAACATGAGCTGTAGCCTATTCCCAACTTCCAAAATTAATAAATTTAAAATTTTATAAAAGAAAAGGTTCTGAGTAAGTGCTGTCAGCTAAACACGTTAAATGTAGCTTCATCACAAATTTGAGGAAATAACCTTTGCTTAATTGTCCTCAGCAATCAAGGTGAACAATCCTCAACAGAAGAATATAGCAAAACGGTAACTTGATCACAAATTTGAGGAAATAATCTTTGCTTAATTGTCCTCAGAAATCAATGAGAACAATCCACACATCATAACAAAAAATCAAACACAACCTGGAAAATATATAGATGCTTTATACGCACATGCACACACACATATGATGGAAAAGATGCAAAAGTACATAATCCACTTGTGGTCACATACCTTCCTATATGCCAATATATCAGCCAGAGGTATCGACAACATCATCTTCAGAGCAACTTCAAGAGCATCTGAAAGAGCTCTATCACCATAAAGTTCAAACACACCAAAGTTTACATAGTTTCCCGCAAGAGCTGCCAAATGTGATAAGATTAGTTCAAGAAACAAAGCTCATGCAACATGTTTACAAGGAAATTTCTATTCAATGATCCAACAAAAGCTCATACAACATGTTTACAAGGAAATTTCTGCTCATTGATCCATTGCTACAATACCATATTAAACCCACTGCAGCACTTGAATTTAAACAAATTTGCAAATCAGTGAAAATGCTAGCATATTTAAACTTAAAATATGTAAGCAAGAAACATGGACACTCAAAAAGTTAAAAACAAAATAACCATCAGTACTTCTGTAGGACAGCTGGTTACTAGTAGATGATATGGGTAATTATCTTCCATAAATCCCCAAAAGTCTCAGCTATATTTCTGTTTGTGAAGATAAAGTGCTAATCACACGATGAGTTTCTAAAGAAAGAAAGAGGATCAACGTCAAATATCATATTAGAAACTGCTGGAGGACGTTTTACAAACAAAAGAAGAGCATGATACCTAAATATTTATAAGTTAAACATGTGCATATACAGATCTAAAAAGGTCACGAAAGATTCACAGAATGATCAGAAAATGCAATTTGAGACCAAGAGGCTTCCATTTCAACAATGTACCAGTAAGAAACTTTAAGCAACAAAGAGAATCCAGCATGCCAACAAAAGAAATGGAAGATTCAGATTCCAACCTCTAGTGAGAATAGTTAAGCAAATCCATATTCCCTTATATTTGTAGGCATATATATCAGCAGCATTTGGAAGAGCTAAAATTCTTGTTCCATAGGCTACTATCAATTTGCTCACTTCCCGAAAGAGAAGAATGCCATTTGGAGAAGATGAATCAAAAGTTAAACGTTGAGCTTTGTTCAAAACAAACTCTGCCATGAATTTCAGCAGTGGGGTGGTAACCTGGAAAAAGGACGTACAACTATTCAAGAAAAAGATACTATTCATATGTAAGATTATTCAAGAAAAAGATGCTTGGTAATATTAAGAACAAAATGTGTCATATGACATCATCCAACTCCAATGAATAGCCATGCAAGTCAAGAGTAAGTTGAATTCTCAGAAGAAATTTCATTGTTCAAATGCAAAAACAGTGTTACTCGGTAATTTTTTTATCATTGCCAAGGAGCAGATTTAAATGCCAAAAAAGAACATGGAAAACTATTCAAAGAATCATGTAAGAAACTAACACAAGACAAAAGCTTAGTAATTTTCAAAGAATAACGTCACCAAGATGCATTAGATGTCAGTAAATCAACAAAATAAACCTTCATACCTCTGGTGTATCAGTCCAGTGTGAGATGCCCTTCAAGAGTAGTGGCAAGTGTACAGGATATAGCCAATCAAATAGAAGCCCATACGTCCTCCGACTGAATGAACATAGAAGAAAAGCATTGAAAATTGAAAACCACAGACATATAGATAATTTCAGATATCGTGAATATAAAAACCTGTTTGTGGCCATCGCGATGCCCCTGAGATCTCTCATTAACCCAATTAGGGCATACTTCACGGCGTCAGTTCGAAACATTGATTCAGGAGTTGATTCCAAAGTTAGAAAAACCTGGGACACCATAAATATATCTCAACACTAGGACACCATAAATATATCTCAATACTAGAGCTAAAAGTTAAATCCATAAATGCACAATTAGAGCAGCAAACACAACACCAAAATACACTGTAAAGATAATGAATGAATTTCAGATACTCAAGTTCAAGAAAGTACAGAAGTGTAGTCAGGACTGTTGACAAAAGAATTTAAGCAGTTTCACTCATGCACTTCAAAATAAATATCATTCATATTTTCCCCCCAAAATACATTGAGAGGAGTCTTCCCCATCTAGGCAGAATATAATTCCCATATACTCTGACAATGTTATATTGGCAAACACCGAAGAGAAAGAGAGAGTACTTGTAGAAGTGGTTCCATCGAAGACTTGAATTTCACAGGACTGTCCTCCATAAATATCAACCAACCAATAGTGTAGTAGAAGGTTGTCCTGCTACGAGAACATCTATACTCTTCCAGGAAAGGAAAGTGCTCTCTCTACAAATTAAGAGTTAAATCTTTTATATTTATGATCCAACATAATTCTATGAAACAAATCAAAGAATAGTGAAATAAATCAGGGAATATAGAAGCCAAATTACAGTATGGTTAGCAACAATGAATTTAGTCGTATCCAATTTCAGAAGCAGCTTGCCGGTCATATAACTGTAACAAAATTTAAAAAGAATATATTAAGTGAGTGCCAAAGGCAAGAAATCAACAAAAAGGAGTCGTAGAATCTGTTATATAATCAACACATCTAATTTGTAGCCAAATAATAAGCTCTTAGCACTGACCCAGATGCCAACTCCAAGAATAAACTTAATGTATGATCAATGACGTCCTCGCTCTGAAATAGGAACAGAAAAGGACTAAGATGCCAATGGCACAACAAACATATGCAAAGAGGCAAATCAAAACAAAACTGTTACCTCTGTGTAACACTTGAGATTAGTAGCAATCTTTCCAACAATCACATTCAACAGTAGTAGATGGTCGTGAAGTCCAAGAAGCTCAGACAATCGGGCATATAGCTGCTGCAACAGATAGAAACAAGCTCAATGAAGAAAAAAACAATCATAAACACAAGGAGGAAGTTTATTACCTTGGATGAGTGCACAGCCTGGTCACCTACATAAGACTTTCTAAAATGCTGAAAGAAGGTAAGAATTGCTCGATCAAGTCTTTGCTTACTTAATTCACCGTATCTCTGTTAAATGACACCAGAGTCAAAATCATATCAATAGGACAGCCTAAAATGGTTTCCAATAACCGCTTTAAATTTGCTTCACAAATAACAATACCACAGTCACTTCCTTCTCAATTACAGAAAAACAGCCCCACTACAAAATTTCTTTTGATGATCTACTACCTGGGTATGAAGACCACTGTCTGTAACATTTATCAGTTGCAGAACACGAGCTGAAAGTTCTGCATCAAGCACTTCTTGCGACTCACTACTGCAGGAGAGAAATTTAATGGAAAGAAAAAAGCTAATTGTAATGCACACGCAGATGAAGAAATTATACGGCAACTGAAAAGGACGAAAGATGAAAATGATAAGAAAAGATTACCTACAACCAGTGCATTGTTTTATTTTAAGAATAGCAGCAATTATATGAACAATCCAAGCAAGTTTTGCCTCAATGATAGCAAGTTCACTTCTGTCAGTAGCCTGAAGTCGTGCTATGTCCTATCCAAGTGATTCAAAAGCATTAATCAATTATCATGGGGCTGTTCTCCAGAATAGTACCCTCACTCATTCAGGCTAACATACCGTGTATGATTGCAGAATAGGCTCCATTATATTTATTATGTACACCCCACTGCTTTCATACTGTACAAAGTAAATCAAGGAAAAGAAAGGGGACAAAATCATAATCCATTAACTTGAATCCTTCACAAGCTTGTGAAGTCAATAGCTTGGTGTACATGCAATGTAGTAAAAGAACAGTGACAGTAGTTAATATAGAACCTAGAAAGTTTAAGGCAGTAAAACTAGAAGGTAGACTTGGCAGCTCAACCTGGAATCTGCAAATATAGGGAAAGCAATCTAGCTGATCCTGAAGCAGCTCCACATTGTCCAATGGATTGTCAGGAAGATCATCTGGAAATCCTGCCTATAGAACACACACCAAAAATACAATCACTAAATCCAATCTCAATGCAGTAATTATCAGTCAGAGAAGAAAAGTCTACCTGAACCGAGTTAAATCTTGATGTAATGAAGCCTTCAGTAATTTTAGGCACGAATTCATCAAGTAAACTTGGAGTATCACCCTTCAGGTATGGTACAGATGTAACCAATCTGGACCATAGGCCTAAAAGGTAGTACACACTGCTGCTAGCCCACTGAAGAAAAAAAACTAAATCAGCAACTAAGAAAGTATGGTTAATCTAAAGCCAATTGATTCAATGCAATATCGAAGAGAAAAATAAAACCAAGACAGCAGCACCTTTTAACTAAACCCCGCACAGCAAGTAACATAAATAGCATGCATAAACAATTTACATCAAACTTCAGGCAATTATCTACACACCTGCCAAGAATGCAACGACTTTAAAGTGAACTCTGCTACCAATTGTATCCAGTCACTATAGCCTTCCACATTCACAAGTTCTGACAACTGTAATGCAATTGTACAAATTAGTCATGCTAATGAATTCAAAGGCAGATTAACTAAATCACATCAATTGAAACTTATAACTAAGCAAAATCATAATTTATGAACTCAATGCCAGAATCCATCAGTTGAACAACAATAACAAATTTTGAAGAACTGAAAAGGTAACATGCACATAAAACACAAGAAGTAGAAGCATTGTAATTTAACTACAAGAAAACGTGTATATAAAGGAATGCAGAGCATCAAACAATATGAGAGCATGGAAGGAAGGTTCATATATTTGTTTTTGTTAGATTGGGAAACATGATTATACATAATTATCACATACAATGTGTATGTTTACAGAACTCCTGAGATTCACCAGATTCAAGTTGGTATTCATAAACTTGATATGTAACAACAACATTTTGTGATTTTTATGCAGAATAGGAGGCATAAAATCTAATCATTGCAGATAGGCTGATAGGTGTCAAAGTATTAGAAAATATAAAATCCATCTTCGTAATGCAACAGTATGAACTGAAGTAGGAAATCAAGATGCTAAGAGAAGAAAAACAAGAAAATTATAGAAAAAAGAAAGAAAAAGGCATAAGAATTACAAGATGATGTAACAAGCTAAGAGAAGAAAAACAAGAAAATTAAAGAAAAAAGAAAGAAAAAGGCATAAGAATTACAAGATGATGTAACAAGTTATCATACATACCATAGAAGGAAATAAAAATCAACACAGTATGTCAGTAATAGGTTTTCACACACTATGAAAAGCTACAAGATGTAAATGCGTGAAAATTAAATCTTCAAAATAATTTGCATATGGCATGACCAAAAAATAGAGAGAAAGAGAGAGGAGAAGTGCAAAATGGAGACATAATTTCATAGAACAGAAACCTGATAGTTCACTTTGAAGCGTCCAAGAAGACGACAAAACTCATGGTAATTGTCATGATCAGCAAGACCTGATTCCCAATAGTACATTTATTAAGCAAATGAAAATAAGTGGAGTGAGAAAAAGAGCTCAGTCAGTAAACTTTGATTAAAACTTTGATTAAGGCTTAATGCAGAAATTAGACCAAAAACCACTACAAATTCAATGAGAGCAGCTGTCTCAATAAAATCATACAAGCTTCATTCCATAAGCATCTTGCAAGTAAGCAAATTATAGAGCACAATGTTATCCAAAGAACAACCTCAAAGTTTAAAAGAAACAAAGAAGCAAAGGAAGAACAGAAAAGACAAGAAAGAAAACATGGACCAAAAATGACAACCAAATAGAGCATGGAATACACAGCACCACACCTCATCATGCTTTTGGGGAAATATTTTTAGAACCTGAAAACAGTAAAGATTATATGTCATTTCCCTAGCACCCATCACCACAGTTTAATAAGTTAACCTTTTGCAATCCAAGAGTGATGGCAGACTTTAATTTCCAAACTAAAAGATGGAAAGGCATCATGTTTTGATTTCTGTTAAGAATCATTAGGACAGCAAGAATTTTACTGAAGGTTTCAAGTCTATAGTACCTTGTCCTGTTTGTAGAATTTCTTTTGTTCCAGTCATCAGATGTGCCAAAAACTTAGAACGGGCAGCATCATTTGCAAATAAAGAGCGCCTCACAGATGCTAGACGAACCAAACACTCCAATGCCTATAATGGAAATTTAAAAAAAATGAGTAGATCTCACACACAAAATGCACACACCCGTGAAAAGGAAAGGGGCCTAACATGAACTAACCTCCTTTGAAAGAGGGGCTCCTCTAAGAGCATAGTAATCAAAGAAAATCTGCAAAGTTGAGGGATCCTCAAAAACTGGCCTCCAAGATGAAGGAATCTGTAGAATTAACAATTGAACCAATCGCCATTTCACACTCCATCCAATAATAATCTCATAACTATTTAACT
>JAOQMM010000005.1:5365146-5378710 GCA_027563515.1 Erythroxylum platyclados
ATTGAACTGGAAATATAGAAGTGTTTCTTTTGTTTGTTGCAGGTTGTCTTTATATTTTTGGCTAGTTAAAATACAGCTGTTGTGCTGTCCGATTTTTTCTAAACATGTGAATGAAATGTAGTGCGAATGATACTGGTAAGCCTTGCATAGTCGAGTTAAGGGTACCATATGTACTCTTAGCCCGGATATGCGGCGATTGTCACGGGCTCGACGTGGATTCGAGTCGTGACATTAATTACAAAAAAAAACTTAAGCTTTGCTCAAATTTGTAATTATAGCCCAAACTTTAAAAAGTGGCAAACAAAATGCTCAAACTTTCAATCTTTTTCAATTCTAACCCGACATTAGTGTCTCCGTTAAGTTTGCTAACATAGCGTGTTTCAGAGACCCAAAATGCTTATACACGTTAAAGTAAATTAATATAACTAATGAAGATTAACTAAACCATGCCTTTTGATAACATAACTAAATTTGCGTTGTTTTTGGGAATGAAATCCCTAAATGACAGATGCAGCCCTTCGTTCTTACATCTCACCAAGCTACTTTGTTTGTGCTCACATCACACAACTGCCCTCTCACTCTCTGTTCTCTCTATCTCTCTCTCTTTTATGAATCTATTTGTCCGGATTTTGAGAGAGAGGCAAAGAGCACCTTATAATCTTATTTAGGGAGAATCGTACCTTTAATTTAATAAGACATCCATAGGAGTTAAAGGTTCGCGCTTTACTCATTTCACAACAAAAAACCACTTACGATTTGGTCTCTGATTTGCAAATACTACTTAACCAACCCAGTAACATCAACATCCAATTTTAGTGTCCCTTTTAGTCGACTGTGTATTCAGTTCCTGTGTCTCTGTTCTACGTCTCTTCTCTCTCTTTTATGTTTTATGTCTCATTTTCATGGCTGCCCATTTCTTCTCTTTTTGTTAAAACCCTCCTGTTGTTATTTTAAACCCTTAGCAAGCTTTCCCTTTGTCTTTGATTCCTTTCTATTGTTACTCTTTTTAATGGGTTCTCACCAACTTTGTTAGTGGAACCAACCAACCGTTATTGCTAGATAGGCTTCTTAGCTTATCCAAAACAGTTGTAAATTAATGGTGGATAATGTGTTATTGCTTTGCTTAAATGAAGGGAAGAAGATGTCTCAACTGAATCTCTCATTGCTTTACCATGCTAACCATTCCTTTCTCTAGGTATCCATTTGTCTTTCTATATTTCTTCTATTTTGTTTCCTTGTAATTCAACTTCTTTCATAGAAAAAAAAGTTTCTAAATCACATGCATTTGTTATCTTTCTCTATAAGTTATTGAATGTTTTTTTGCCTCCTTTTGTATCTTTAACTCAAATTCTTAGTTGCTGATTCTATAATCAATTATTTAAATTTCACCTTGTTGTCTTGCATGTTAAAATACCAAAACGATGCAGTTTTAGTTATGTTATTAAACGACGTTGTTTAGTTAATCTTCATTAGTTATGTTAATTTAGTCTGACATGTATAAGTATTTTGGGTCTATAGAACACGTAGCAAGTCACATCAGTAAACTTAAAGTAGACACTAACATCAGGCTAGAATTGAAAAAAATTAAAAGTTTGAGTACTTAATTATCGCTTTTTAAAAATCAGGTTATAATTGCAAAATTGAGAAAAATTTGAGACAAATTTTTTTGTAATTAAACCAAAACCGAGAGATAAATGGGAGGACTTCCTTAAATATAAGGGGGATAGAGAGAGACAAAGTGAGCATTTATGGAGTGGGGGGTAGGAAGGTGTGAACCTTTAGTTCACGAAGAAGGGCATCATCTTGTACTTCATACAACTCATTTTATGTTCAATTCTGTCTAGGTGGGCTGGAGCAGGGGAAGAAGATAGAACGTCTATTAGAGGTTGCCTGCTAGTTGATAAATCATCAATCGTTGCCCTATTATGTTAAATAGTTCGAGAAGAAGGTAAAGTGGTTAGACTATATGGCACAAAGCTAAAAATGCCATCAGGTTGTTGTGTGATGATACCCAACCTGCATGAATAATGCAAATTTAGGGGTTTCATCTCAAAGCTATATCCATTACTGTTAGTTATATCAAGCAAACTTAAATTTAATAGCAAGTTGAGTAATATAATATCCTAAGATAAAATGTTTATTTTTCTTTTGTACCATAAATTAAAATTGTATAAGCAATCAATAAGCTAAGACAATTGAAATTTCTGCTCCATAGACCATAACGAATAAAATTCAAACATAGAGAAAATTCATACATTATCCCTTATACCTAAAAAATTATAAGCAAAAAACTACTGTAAATATTTAAGTACATTTTTCTTATGGCAAGAAATTTCTAAAGCATTAGGGTTGTATAGAGCATAATCGATAGACCGTCCATGCTACAAATTAGTAGGTTTAAAATCAAAACTGTAATCACACTTCAAACTCATTAATGGCTCTCTTTCAGCATCAACTTTCTTTACAAATCCCATGGCAATATTAAACTCGACAATTGAAAAGGAAAATTCCCTCCCCATCATACTAAATTCAACTATCCCCTTATGTTTAAATGTGTTGCAAATGTTTAGGTTTTAACATCTTTTATCCATTATTTCTCAACTGAACATACAGTCACATTCTAACCCAAACTTGTAATAAAAGTCCTTTTTACTTTATGCATGTGTATACTAGGTAGTTTAGAATTGGTGAATAAGGAAGCATATAGTGGAATGTTTGCATTAGAATAACTTAAGTGAAACACTAAACCATTCAACATATAAGTTGCATGACCAACATAATCATAAGAAAGTTCACTAAAATTTCATATGTGTTTCAAAATGAGATTGCCTTAGTTTATCTTTGTATATATAAGAATTAGACCGATGGAATCATTTTGTTTATCTTAATTTATTTTCTTAGTTTTAACCGTATTTTACTCATGGATGAGCGAAAGATAAGTGTAGGCAAATTTAATTAAGTTGTTAAATGTTGTTGTTTTGACTATTAATTCCCTTTTGTTTTGTGCAATTTTTGGTTCAATATAAAGGATTTGCTTTTCTTTTGTATTCAGGCATTATTTAGTAGAATTAAAGCTAAAAGGAATAAAAAAAAGTTATAACTTTTGGTGCAATCAACAACACTACCAAATTTTAACGTTGTTGTCATGAAACTAATAATTATTTATATATATCAATGATCTTTTTGGCAAGGCGATTTGCAATATAATTTGGAGATTGAAAGAATCACTCATCGTTTAAGAAAAGAAACAAATATTCAAAAGCAATGCAATACTCCAATTTACAAAATAGTGAAAATTATGGCTACCAATTGGACTTTATAAGAGCTTGATGCTCTAAGTTTGAGCCAATAACCTCATTGCATTACTTTTTGAAATTTAGATGTTAACGCTAGTTTTGAGTTAAAATTTGAAGTAATATATCTTTTACCTACTTTTCGTGGCTTTATAAGTGAGGATCCTTATAAGCACTTAAAGGAGTTTCACGCAGTATGTACAAGTATAGGATTAAATGGAGTATCTAATGAGCAAAAAAAAAAAAAAAGAGCCTTCTTGCTTTTTTAAAAGATGATGCACAGGAATAACTATAATATTTACTTATAGGAAGAGTTACAATATGGAATGAGATTTCTTGGAGAAGTTTTTCCCAGGCTCAAGAGCCAACATCATCAAAAAGGAGATTTGCGAGATTATGCAACACAAAAAAGAATCTTTGTACAAGTACTAGGAGTGTTTTAAAAAGTTGTGTGCAAATTGCCTATGCCATCAAATTAGTGACCAATTCCTCATTCAGTATTTTTATAGGGGTCTTCTATCAACTGATAAAAAAATGATTGATATTATTAATCGTGAGGTATCAATTAAAAAAACGCCTAAAACAGCCTAGGATTTAATCACCAATATACTTTCTAACTCTTAACAATTCGTGATTAGACTAATCAATTCATCTCAGCAGATAAATAATGTAAGTATTCTTCCTTTGAGAGATAATTAAATGAACTAACTTCTCTCATTCTTTAATTGGCTATAGGAGAAATGGAAGCAGTTGAAGCTTGTATATTCAATTGTGGGGCACCTAACTAATATCTGTCCAACTCTTCAAGAAGATTTAGTGGAACAAGTTAATGATGAACATCAATTTTCGAGGCAACCGTAGTGAAATTATAATCCTTTTTCTTATACCTTTAACCTAAGTTAAAGGGGCTATTCAAACCTTCAATACGGTAATGCAACGATAAATCAACATATAAACAATTTCTAGCATCCTTCTAGGCAGCACCCACAAACTCAAAATTATGATTCAAATAGATCTTTTGAAGACATTGTTAAAATTTTAACTATTAACAATGTTAAATTTCGATATGAGATTATAACCAATATTTAAAGAATGGAGAGTTAGATGGATCAAATGGCTACTGCAATCAGTCGTTTGAAGGTGTAAAATTACGTTAAATTACCATCCTAAATAATGATAAACCCAAAGAGGATGTTTGTGCAATGGTATTGAGAAACAGAAAGGAGGTGAATTGCCAACCAAGACACCATCTGCATTAAAACAAAAAGAAAAGGAAGGGGTAATCAAAAGTAATTTTCTAAATGAAAAGGTATTGACAAGTAAAAATTCTCCTCTAATTAAATAAGAACTTATTCCTCCTTTTCTTAAAGCCGTAATGGAAAATCGAAAATTTGAGTGCAATTCAAGCTCATACAAACTTCTCCAAAATATGATCTAAATATTCCACCTTTTGATGTTGTTACATAAGTTACTTGTAATACTAAATTTTTGAAAAAGTTGTATACAGTAAAAAGGAATAACTTAAAAGATGTGAGAAGATTAAGGTAGGAGAGAGTGTTTCAACAATCATTTAGAAAAATCTTCCTAAAAAAATATAAGGATCTTAGTATGTTTTTCTTCCCTTACATGATAGGTGACACTAGAATCGAAAAGGCCATGTTATATTTTGAAGCATCTATTAATATTATATTGTACTCCATCTATTATGTTCTAAATCTTAGACCATTAGCAAAAACTAATGTAGTAATTCAACTAATTGATCGGTCTAATGCATATCCTAAGAGGTTAATTAAAGATGCCCTTATTTAGGTTAATGATAAATTGATTTTATTCGACTATTTTTATATTCTAAACATAGAAAACAATGATTGATCATTAACTATTTTATAAGGAAGAGATTTTTTTAAAATTTCAAAAACAAAAATTGATGTTCATAATGGTACACTAACTATAGAATTCGATAGTGAGTGTGTTCAATTTAATATATATGATGTTATGAGATATCTTAATGCTAATTCTCTTATGTGTTCAGTTGATTTAGTTGATTCTCCAACATAAGATATTTTTGAATTCGAAGCAAAAATAAGTTAGAGGTGGCCAATCATGAACATCTTTTGGAAGAAAACGAAGATTTGAAGTTAAGTTTCGAATTATAGGATGTAATGGTGGATTCGAATGAATTTGTTAGGATGAAAAAATTGGGTAATGTGTCTTATATTGAATTGCTAGTGATTAAAGAACATCTTTTACCATCTATTTTGTAGGCACCAATATTGAAATTGAAATTGCTTTCGACCCATCTTAAGTACATATAGTTGGGAGATAAAGGAATGTTGCCAATCATTATTTGTGACAAACTTAATGAGAGACAAGAAGAAAAGTTAGTAAAAGTGCTCATAAGGTACAAAACAACCATAGGATGCACATTTTCGATACAAGAAGAATTGATTTCTCTACCTATATGCATTTAATTTTGCTAAAAGATAGAGTGAAACCAATTAAGCAATTGCAAAGAAGACTAAATCTGCGTACTATGGAGTTAGTGAAGAAAGAAATTTTAGAGTTTCTTCAAGTTGGAGTTATCTATCATATTTCAGATAGTAAATGGGTAAGCCATGTTCAAGTTGTTCCAGAAAAGATTGGCATTATAGTGGTAAAGAATCAAAACAATAAATTAGTACCCCCCCCCCCCCAGTGGTGAGTTTGTATTGATTATAGAAAGTTAAATGTTGTAACCAAACGGATCATTTTCATTTACCATTTTATTGAATAGATGCTACAAAGGCTAACAATTTGAGCTTACTATTGTTTTCTAAATGGTTTTTTTATGTTACTTTTAGATTGTATTTTCTCTAAAGGATCAAGAAAAACCAACTTTCATTGGACCTTTTGGAACTTTTGCATACAAATGAATGTTATTTAAAGCCTGTAACACACCGACCACTTTTAAAGGTGTATAGTAAGTATATTTTCAGATTATGGTGAACATATCATAGAGATTTTCATGGATGATTTTACCATTCATGGAGATGCATTTGATAGTTGTTTGTATAATTTAACAATTGTTTGTAGAGGTGCATAGGAACTAACCTTGTTTTGAAATTTAAACAGTGTCACTTTATGGTGGAATAAGGTATTATTTTAGGACATAATATTTTAGTTAGAGGTTTGGAGGTAGATAAAGCTAAAATTAATGTTATCCAGTCTCTTCTTTATTCCATTAGTGTTCAGGAAGTTCGTTCTTTTCTTAAACATATAATTTCCTACCAGTGATTCATTAAAAAAATTTCCCACATTGGTTTGCTTCTTTGTAAGATAGTATATAAAGATGTGATTTTTAAATTTGACAAGGGGTGAAAATGTGTGTTTGATAAGTTGAAATAGTTATTGACATCAACACCATTAAATTAAGAGTCTTCTATTCAAAATAATGTGCAATGTGAGTGGTTATATTCAGGAATCCATCTTGGGTCAACGAGTTAGGAAAATGTCATTTTTTATATATTATGTATTAATGATCTTAAATGATGCTTAGAAAAATTATTCAACCATTAAAAAGGAGCTCATAAATATTGACTTTTCTTTCAAAAAATTTTCATTCTTATCTGTTATGTACTAAGGTAATTTTTTTTTTATGATTATGCAACCCTTAAGTATTTGATGACAAAGAAAGATACGAAACCAAGACTTAAGAGGTAGATACTCTTGTTGAGTGAATTTGATTTGAAGATCAAAGATAAGATTGGAGTAGAAAGGAGAGTCACTGATCATTTAAGCCACCTAGTTCATATAAAGAATGTAACCAATTTGCGAGAAGAATATCTTAATGAGTAGTTAATTTTTACGAGCTTCAATTTTTCCATGGTATGCAAATGCAATTAGTTATCTAGTTACTAACAGTTTACGAACATATTTGTCTAAGAGTCAAAGAGACAAGCTCAAAAGTGACGTGAAGTATTACATATGGGTTTACCTGTATCTTTGAAAGCATTATGCTTATTAGGTAATAAGATGGTGTATACTTGAAATTGAAATTTCTTCCACTCTTACTTTCTACCATTCATACACATATGGAGAACATTTTGGAGCTAAGAGAACGATAAGAAAAGTGTTGGATTATGGTTTCTTTTAGCTTTCTTTAATTCGAGATATGTATTCTTTTTTACAAATATTATTATTGTTTCCAAAAAATGGGTAATATTTTGCAATGTAGTGAGATATCCTAAACTTTTTTTTTTGTAAAATTTTTGACATATGAGGTTATTACTTTTATGAGGTTAGTTCCTACTTCTTTTGGGTACGTTTACATTTTATTAGTTATTGACTATATTTAAAACTAGGTGAAAAAAAAGGTCACCTTAATTAACGATTTTAAATATGCTGTAGGTTTCTTAAAATCTAACATATTTAGTAGGTTTGGTGTTTCAAGAGGCCTAATTGGTGATCACGAAACAAATTTTTATAACTGGGCCATGAAAGAATTAGTGAAGTATCATGTTACTTATAAAGTTGCTACATCATACCATCCATAAACCAATGGAAAAACTGATGTTTTAAACTAAGGAAATAAGTTTAACATAGAAAAAATGGTCAGTCTAAGAAAAAAAGACTGGAGTTTGAATTTGGATGATGCGTCATAGGCATATAAAACAACCTACAAAACACCAATCGGTATATCTTTGTATATGTTAGTATTCGATAAATCATGCCATCTTCCATTTGAATTAGAACATATGGCATTTTGGGCTGTCAAATTGGATAATATGAATTTAGTTGAGAGTGGTGAACATATAAAATTGTAACTATGAGAATTAGAAGAAACTTGTAACAATACCTATGAAAGCTTGTGAATTTATTAGAAGAAAACAAAAACTTTTATAATAAGATGATTTTTTAAAAGAATTTTTTGTTAGCCAAAAGATTCTCCCTTATCATTCTAAGCTTCAATGGTTACTGTGTAAGTTATGATCTTGTTAGATTGGACCTTTTATTGCTCCTAACATGTTTCCTCATGGTGCAGTAAAAATTCAAGGTCCAGCCATAACCAATAAGTTCAAAGTTAATGACTCTATACTCAAGCCTTTTTATAAAGGTTTCAATTCGGAAGCATAGAAGAAGTGAATCTAGTAGATCTTATATATACTAATCACTAGACGGAGGTATCAAGTCTAGCCAACAACAATAAACTAAGAGACTAATCAAGAGACATCCCAAGCTTTCAGTCTCACTTTATTTACTTTGCACATTTTCATTTTTATGACAATTTATTTTTAATTTCCAGTTTTATAGCATTTTCAGGTTGTTGATGTCTACTTGGCATTCATTTTTTGTAATTTTATACTAAGTTAATGTTACTTTAGAAAAAATTTAATAATGATAAATAATAAAAATTATTATTATTATTCTTTTGTTTGTTTTCAGGTTTATTTATCGCACTCCTTGCCATCGAAACAACAATGAGGAGGCCTTTTTGGACACTCGCAAACCCAAAAAAGGAAGAAGGTAGAGTTAGCCAGTAAATTGAAACCCAAGATTGAGGGTTTTAACACTTTCATTAATACATAAGATAAGACCATGCATGAAGAGTTGTGTGAACAAAAAAGGCACCCATATAAGTATATATGTACTTAAACTTTGGAGGACCTAAAAATTATGAGGAATTTGATGTGTTGGTTATTTGAATGGTTTAACAAAATTACATGATTGTGAGGGGTCCTACTTTTACTAAACTCGCTTATAAATTTTACACTACTTTTCAATTGAACGATGATCCTGAGCTTAACTTGTTCACTAAGGGGACATTTCAGATATATATATTTGGCTTCGGGCAGGAGAAGGGGGAGGAAACTTTTTTTGCTTCATTTTTCTTTATTATTTTCTATTCTTCTTTAGAAAACATTAGTAAATTATGGTCTTTAATGACTAAGTTTCTTTTTCTTAGTTAAAGGGAACTGAAACCTTCGAAACTTTGCAGAGTGTGAGATGTTTGGGTTTTAATGCAAATCATTTTATTTGTTCAAATTTTGATTTGTTCTTTTATGCTTATGTGTTATGATTATTTCGATTGATTTCTAATAAGCTTGATTAGTTTGTTTAGTAAATTAATCATTTTCTAGATTAAATATTGAATCCATAATTGCTCAGTTCCTCTAATCTTTATAACGACTAGGAGTTCATAATTTGTTGTGTCAATAATCATAAATCATTAGCTACCAGGAAGAACGCATAACTAGATTAAATGCAATTGTAAATATTATGTTGTCTTAACTCAATGGTCTTTCTTATTTTCAAAACAATTGTTTAATTAAAATTTAAATCGTACGTGAGATTGATGAATAATAAGGTTTAATTAGATTTTGTGTTTCTAATTAGCTAATCATAAGTAAAGACAATTATTAAGTACCATAATAAATATTTGAATATCAAAATAATTATCTTTTATATCAGTGATTAATCGTAGTTCTAATGATGGATATGACTATATACTAAGGTTATATTTAATGATAATTCACTTATATTATTTGCTAAATTTAATTTGCTAACTTTTATTGCAAAATTTTGTGTTATCACACCCCCTATTTTGTTAAAAGGTTTGTTACGTAACGACTAATGAGCTCTCTATTCCAACTTACAATACCTGAAATATTAAGTTCGTCAACCATCAATTGGTTGGGACAATAATACTTATTACCGTCCTGACTAACCAGGCACACCTGAAGAGTTTCACCAAAATACTTTAATGCTCGAGTTTGGTAACTGTTTTAGTACTGGATTATATACTCGGTGAAGAAATTGTTCTCATGTTATTATGCAAGTAATGGACTTTCTTCTTCTTCTTTTGTATAATTTTGTTTAGTTTTTGTTTGTTTCTTTGGTTATGGTTGAATCGAAGTGCGTATCTCGCGGTTTAATGGCTGTCCGTTATCTGGAGCCGACCCCGAGAGGATTGAGGCTGATGAGAATTTTTAGGATGTTATTGATGGGTCATTGAAGGTCATGTTAGAAATTAAGAGGTTTCAATCTCATGTAGATGCTGAGAGAGTAAGTGAAAATTAAAAAGGTTATGTTTCTTTGGAGAGAGGTTCTTTTATGGCGCAACAAGCTATGAGAGTGAGTGTTCGTAGATGTATTGCATTTACCCTTTTTTATTCGTTTTCAAATTTCAATTGTTGTAAATATGTGTTGGCTTTTGTATGTGCAGGCATTTCGTGAGCAGAATCTGGAAAGGGCGAAATCGAGACTTAGTCTGTGTGCAGAAGATATCAGAGGTCAGATAGAAGCAAGTGGCCTCGTCGGAATTGTGTTCGCAGCTTGGAGCAGTTCTTTGGATGCTAGGTGATTGCCGCCGTGTCCTCTGACTCTGTGTACCCCTCTTGGTCTTGGTCACTGTATATTTTCTCCCTTGGTAATGATTAATGCTATTACTATTAATTGTTTTGTATTTAGAGAGTTAATGATGGTGGATCATCGACGAATCCTGGGAAGTAGTTTGGGGATAGTGATTTAAAACAAATATAAAGAAATCTGAAGACATGATTTCAAATAAAGGTGGAATAAAGGACAGTGGTTGATGTAGTAACCAGCCTTTGTTTTGGACTGAGGCTGGTCTTGAAGGAGAAGATGAATGAAAGAAAAATCATTAGTCTTGAAAGGTTTAGATTTCTGAAGTTTTATTCCTTGCTGATTGGAAACAGGTATGGAATACTTCTTTTTTATCTTAATAGACCAATTGCTTATAAAGAAAGGAAGGTCAATTGTGAAGAACAGGATAAGTGAATATGTGATGGGGATTTGCACCATCTTTTCAGAGAAATTTGTTAGGAGAAACCTTTTGGTTGAAGTTTCTGAATTCTTTTTGTAAAAGCATCTGCATTACCATTTGCCATGATGGGTCTGATCCTCAAAATCTTCTTGCAACCTAGAGCTGATTGTTTTTGTTCAAAAGACATATGACTTGTGGATTGTTCAAGTTATCTTATTGGCTTCATTGGTGCTTCTTGTGTTTAAATATCATCTTTTTGTTGCAGTCGAGCTAATGGGGGACACAGATCTGCTTCACTTATTTTGAAGAGTGTCTATAATTCCTCGCAAAACTGCCTACAGGTGTCATGGAGGTTACACTTTAGATCCTTCACTACTCATGTTGATGTGTTTTAGCATTCCAGCCCTAATATGTTCAAATTATTCTATTACAGATTCCACATACACTTTGAGTATCACTTAACAAAATTGGAGATCTAAAATATTATGATGCTCAATTGGAAGCAGCAATAGATTTCTATGTTTGTTCTTTGGATGTGCGTCGTGATGCAATTCATCATCCTACTGTTCCGTCTGAGGTTAGATACCTATTTATCTGGTTTGTTTTGGCCATAACAACAGTTTTTTAACCTTTTAAAACCAAACTTGTAATATACATACTTGTAGTTGATATGGTTGTTCAGGAACACGATGACTATATGCCCCGCATGAATTACTTTGATAATACAGCTGGACACTCTATTTTCCCAAGACTTTATGACTTCTACCATATTTCTAACTTTCTAAATTTGTTTTCCTTTAATTGTCATATGTATGTAAATAATGGCTGCTTGTAATAAAGGGTTGCTAACGATTTAATCCTTAACCAAGTTACTCTGTACCGCTAAATTTCAAACTTTTGTGCATATTTGGTTGCTTTTTTACTGGTGACGTTCATTCCTACTTGTCTTCCTGTCTGCTTCTGTGTTCTTTCTCTTGTTCCTGCTCTGGGAGTTATTCAGATCTATAATTGTATGCTAGCTGGCGTTCAAGGAAGCTAAACTTTTGCTGATTTTTCAAGAAATTACATTCCTAAGTTTCATGGACGGCAAGAAGATGAAAAAGGTGTTAGCCTTTGAAAGAATGTGAAGAGCATGTGCATACTTATGTCACTTGGGTCATGATGTATGGTCTTGATAGAAACACGGGCCAGATGTGATGTTATTTCTAGAATGTTTAGATTCACCATTTATCAAATTATGAAGTTGAACAGTCATTCTTTCTGCAACTAAGACTTGAATGTATGTTAAACACCCTGCATCCCATGACTCTCACTAATTCTGATATGTTGTTGCTTTTCCACAATGATTGTAGACCCTGGATGTGGGTATATCTATTGCAAAAGTAGCTGATGCAGACAGGGATATCGGAAATGAAGATGCAGCACTTTGATAGATTCTGTGAAACTATACAATCATTGGAATCTTTGACACTAAGATCTGAAGAAACTAATCTTGAGCAGTGGTAAGATCCTCTACTTAAACATTTTCTCTGCCCTTTTGGATCTTGAAAATTGATTTCATTAATTCAAATATGAACTGCAGCGCCTTTGAGTCTTGGTGTTCCTTGAAAGCCAAACTGGGGAGAAAGAGCGACATGCTGATACTAGCCTTTGAAATCAGTCTTTTTCAGAACATAAAAAGTTAACTTTCAAGAACTTGTTCCTTCCGTGTATGTAGATAGTCAACTGAAATAAACTCAATTTAGCAATGGTGATCAGGATAGATGGAGCTTTAGAGCAAAATGAAATGTGTTAGCCCATTCTTGGAGCACAAGGGTAGGGGTTCGTGCCTTGCATCAAGGACAAATTTACAGTTGCACTGTTCTTCTCATGCCTAGATTTGGTGGTCGGGGGCTTTCTTACGTTGTGCCTAGATGTGGTGCGCTGGTGTTGTTACCAAATTGGTACGTTAAGCTAATCATACATATTGAAGCTTGCTTACTTATTCCAAAGTAGCTTTAGGATATTCCGCAACACTCTATGCCTCTAATTGTTATTTCGTTATTTTATCAAATATCTTTATTTCTTTCTCCCCATTTATAACTTATAAAATAGAATTAATTGAAAGGTTAGAGACTATAGAAGTTTAGTTTTACGATGAACTTTATATGATTCACGTTATGGTTTGTGTGCAAATGGATAGAAGTTAAGTCTACAAGAGGAAGCAGTCTAATAATATTACAATGGATTCTTTTTCATCGATCTTTTAATATTAAAAAGATTTTCTTTTTTATGGAATTAGTTAAGAAAAACTTGAGGGAAGACGAATGAATTATAAAATAATTTTTAAAGCAAATAAAAGAGCTTATATTAAAAACACAAATATACGTATTATGTTACGTGAATGTCCATTCAACAATGTAATCAACACTTGGTATAAGTAAAAAGCCTAAATAACCCATTCAGTGTCTTGCTAATCCTTTTTATTCACCTAATACATACAAATCTTGATGGTTTTGGTTATCTAAGA
>JAOQMM010000005.1:5385911-5397210 GCA_027563515.1 Erythroxylum platyclados
ATTTAAAGGTTGCAGTTTTGAGTAGAACTAACAAGGGTCATTTGGATCCGATTAAGAGTGTTTGTTGTAGGGCATTGGAGTAAAAGTGGACCCTTCACAATTTAAAAACAAAGGTGGGCCAATAAAGGCTATTAGGAGGAAAGAAACAAAAGAACCAAGTCAATATAAGGTGACTAGGGGGACTTAAGGTGGAATGCAAGATTTACAAAAAAATTTGTCCATAATAAGAGGTCTTATTCAAGAAGGGAAACACAATAAAGTCAGCAAATTAAAAAGTGTCAACTGAACTAAGTTAACTAACTCAAAGTAACTAGCAAGGCAATGTTTAAGAAGCAATGTCTCAAGGTGGAAGAGTGGAACAATAAAAACTATGAAGGTTCTTTTTGGATGTCATATTGACAAATTGCAGATTTGTGAATACATACATTCAAACTTTTCTTTTTCTTTTTTATAATGACAAGTTATAGATACCATTTAAGTTAGAATATTTGATGCAATATTACTCTATGATGTTAAGCAGAATGTGTCGTGCTTAATTGCTTACCTTTTTATTCTTTGTAAGGATAAGTAACACATATTTAGGTAGTACATAGTAGACAATTTTTATATTGTTGGCTTATAATAATTCTTTATTTTTTGTAGTTAATTAAGGCAAGTGCTACAAGCTTTAGATGTAAATTTAATAGTAGGAAATTGGTGTATAAGATGATTTGGAAGGTTATTTTATTCATTGAAATTTACTATTTACTGGTTTATTGGTCATTATAAGTTTAAATCCATGTGTACTATCATCTACTACTTCTTTGTAATATTGATGGAATTCATACTATCTATTTCTTGTTTTGTAATATTATTGAAATTCATGTTATTTATTGCTTTTAATTGTTGATATAATTAATTTTATTTATTACTTTGTAATATTATTGGAATTTATGCTATTTACTATTTTGTAACATTGTTGGAATTTACTATAAACATCACAAGTGCTTTCTCTATAATGTGTATACTAAAAGGGTCCTTTTCCCTAAACTTAAAACCATTAATAAATATCAAACCATAAACATGTACTCATCTAAGTCATAAAGGGTAATTGTCCCAAGTATCAACCACAAAGGTTTATTGTGTTTTTAAATATGTTATCTTAACCTCTACTTGTAGAAGCTCAATAACTCCTAAAATATGAATAAGGTTTGAATTTGCAATCTATTCCATGTAAAAATATTAGATACACAAGGATTTAAAACAATAAAGTGAAGAGATTTGATATAATCATTGAGTAAGAGGATACATATTCTTCACAAATACATCTCAATATACTATAGATAACAGAATGAGTCTCATATAGTTAACTATACACATCACAAATGATTTATATGTAGGACTTAATGTTAAATCATACTGTTAAAAATGCTTTGCTTTCATCCATATATAACCTAATGCATATACAATTCTAATTACAACAATAACAAAAAAGCAATTGATTAATATTAATCTTCTAATCCAAATTTCTTTATTGTCATTCTTTAACTTCACATTCTTATTAATAAGCATTTATCACCTCTGTGCTTCTTTGAGTTATTTTCTCTGTATACTAAGCAAAATAATTACATTTCGTTACTTGTAAAAGCATCACTGAACATGTCAAAAATTTTAACCTTTTATATTAGTGCACGTCAAAACCTCAAGGGGGTCTTCTTCTTAGATTCCTTGGTCTAATAAGTTTGAAAGTGGTATTATAATACTATAGAGTAGTGATGAATACTTTCTATAATACTATTTTTGTTGAGATCCATGACATATTACTCATTTCTATACTTAATATTTCTCTTTTTCTCTTTCATATATAAAAGAAGCAGATATCTTATAAATGAAGATGGAAAAGGAAGTCATAATAACTATATGAAAAGACAAGATTGCACATATAACAATCATGAACTTTGACATACATATAATATCATAATCAGTTATTTTATACAAGCAAACATCCATCATTAGATTTGGAACATATCTAATCAAACAATAGTATTTAAATGTAATTTATTTTGAACTAACTCATTCTTAAGCTTAGTTTAAATAATATAGATCAACATAAACCAATCAATAGAATACATGTGTAGAAAAAATTCAAACAAAATTGATAGTTGAAACTTTTCATCTTATTTTAAAAGGTATACATTCATGTCTCGTCATATAACTATTTCAGTGATAGGTTATAGAAGTGACAAAAGATCATTCTTTTTCAAGAAAAAAGGGAATTCTTTGCTTAAAATAAAACCAACATAAAGAACCAAATTAAAATGACTAAAACTCTTAAGCTATCATATTTGTGAAGTAAATAAATGTATCAGAGTCGCTTTTTTTAACATGCAAAGAATATTTTATTTTTAACTCATAGAATCTTTGGTTGATAGAGAGTAATTACCCATTTTGAAACATGCAAACTTTAACCGAACTCTAAATGAAAAGACAAGAAGTCGTTGAGAAGGATAATATCCACTTGAATATGAACCTGAGCTAGTCTAGAAACTTCTAGCAAGTTAGAACTTAACTTAGTGCCAAATAAAGAAAATACATGATTATTGTTGGATTAGGAGAGTGAATTGTCAAACAAGATGCCGAAAAAGAGAGGAGTCTAAAATATGATTTTATGTTAAAAAGAAGAGAAATAGTTAAGGAAGATAATGCTCTATTGAATATGAATTCAAACTAGTCAAGAAATCTCTAATAAATTAGAACTTAAAATAACACTAACCAAATATACAAATATTTAATCGATTGCAACAGTGGATTACCAAAGCGAGATTAGGGTTTTTTTAAGCAATTGTTTTATAGGTGATAGAATACAGGAAATGGAATTAGGGTTTTTAAAAATAGTTTCTTTATTAGTTAAAGGTAAGGTTGTGTACTACTGGAACTTCCTAGATCTCGTATTTTTGTAGAATTTCTATTGGTTGTTGTTGTTGATGTAGATTACTAAAAAAGAGAAAAGAAAGAAACATAATAAATTTTGAATTAAAAAAGATTAAATTTGAGTCATATATTCATGACTTCTTAAATTATTGACAAGGTAAATTTTGTATTTGCTAATGTGGTAGGGACACTTTTCTTACAACTAATTCAATCAGCTTTATAGACAAAGATAAGCTTTTCATAAAATAAATAAACGTTTTATGAAAATTTTAAAATACATAAAATGTGATAAAATTTGTAAAATAACTTGCAATTTTTAAAGGAATATAATATTAAAAGAAACAGAAGAAAACTACGATGAGTTGAGGAGGAGAAGGAGGAGGAGAGAGAGGAGGGACTTGGTTGGTGTCCCCGAGCTCATAGCTCTCTCGCACTCTTTCATTTTTGACTTCTCATTCTCGTTCAATTTGGTTGGAGTAATAATCATAACCATTTTCAAGTCACTTTACTCTTTCCTTTCCTAAGTTCTTCTGATGGGTATTTCTTTGTTCTTTATTTATTCAATTCTGTAGAACTAAAATGTGGGATGGGTATTGATTGTTTCCATGTGAAATTGGATTCTCTTTGTCATGTTAGGTTTAAAAGTATTCTACTTGGTTTTATGTTATTATAAAATCGGAGAGGGTCATATGTGGCTATGGCCTATGGTCCCTTAGTTTTCAAGTTCTTTTCGCTATTTTATTGAGGAGTTACCTGTCCGTATTGCTTGATTCATCAGTCAAGCACGTTGTTCGGTTCTGACTTTTATTTATACCTTACAGACTCAAATGGGCATCGTTTCTGTTAGCTAATTCTCTTCTTTCGATCTAGATTTTGCTTAAATTGCGCATATTTCAAGGTGGGTACGTCCTCCGCCCTTCCTCTTTTTTTTTTTTTTCTAAGAAAGTTTTGTTTTTCTTCTCATTTTGGTTGAATCCCAATATTGTTTTCCTTCGTGTAATGTGTGTTCTGCCCTGGCATTACATTTTTTTTGCTTTATTTATTTATGAAGCCATAATTTTTTGGTGCTTGTCATTTAAATTATTGTCCATTTTCATTCTTCTTGTGATTTGTATATAGAAAGTAAAGCCAATGGATGTGGAGTCAACAGACGATGCATTGTCTTTAACCTTTGACTTGCCAACTACATGTTTTTGTTTTGCTAAACTGTAAAAGAAATTACAAAAGGAAAACTTAGTAGCCTTGAACAATTTAATGTGATTCCAAAGTCTTTTATCATTTTGAATTTTATGGGTGGCCAGTATTTTACAGTCAGATTTCAGTAGCTGTTTTTGATGGAGAGGTGAAAAGTAGGTAGAGAAGGTTCCAGCTAAGGATCTGCTGAGAAATTGGAAAAGGTGATTTTGAACCCATCATTATTTTGAGACAGTGAGAGAAATCGTGTGCTAATCAATTTATAGAGAGAAAAATAACTTTTGAACTTTGTTTAAGCAGTTACTCAAGCTGTCAGCTTATTACTGTACTTCTTTCTTGTTAGGGTCCCCCGCCTCTTCTTTCAATGTGTAATACTTCTTTATTCTTCTCCAACTGCTCAATTTGTTAGGGTTTCACAGTTACAACTTTGATAACGGTGTGACTTTTAACTTTTCTTTAACTAGATTGTAGATAAGATTAATTAGAATGATAGCTTCAACTCATCGTTGTTATAGTTTTTAGTTTGCATAATGAAATGAACTGTATCTAATCTAGTTCTTAATTGATAGGTTCAGTTTGTGTATAGATTGATTTGGTCGCTTCTATACTGGTCAGCAGGTTGCGGTCTACATTGCTTATACTCAGATACGTTTGTTGGATGGATACCCAAGTCCAACACGGGTATGGTCATCAGTGTTCAGTCATATTTTAGGATATCACCCAAGTACCCTTGTCCATCGTCTTGTATCTTATGGATATCTAGTGGTATAGAGTACAATCTACGGACCCTTTTGGAAGTTCTAGTGTTAGCAATATCTTCCTTTGTTTTGACATTCTTTCTAGAAAATGTTCTACATTCAGATTGTGAAATGAAATTATTCCTTTATGGTTTTTCTAAGGCAAAAACTTCGAAAAATCATAAAAAATTAGAAAAATATCCATTTTAACATTCTTGACTCATCTTCATATTTCAATTTAGTATATTTTTTCTGCATGATCCCAGTTTTCCGTATTGAAGTCCATTTGTAGTTCTTCCAAATCTTATTAGATTCTCATTATCAGGAATAAATAAGGCTAGAAACTAGATTTTCTTACATCAAAGTTTTACATAGTAATATAATTTTTGAAGGCTTTTACCAGGTATTATCGCACTATGCATTCAACTTCTCATTGGTTGTCGATACTTTCTAAGGTCTTGCTGCATTGTAGGTTAGATAAAGTGCTATTCTTCCATTATAATGGCAATGACTTCATGTAAGAGTTAAACTATTCATGAAGGTAAACAAACTTCAATGAAATCAAAACTGGTCTTTTCCTCAGAAGGCGGGATATAAAATAGAGATACTGAAGATTCATTTGAAATCTAGAAGAAGATGGAACTGGTCTGCATGTTTGCAATTGGCTAGGCATCATCCTATTTAGTTTATCTGGTTAAGCTACAAATTTTATGGGCAATAATTTCTTTTTGCCTATTCTAATTGATTACAGGGAGTCTTTAGATGATTTCACTCTCACTATGCTATGCAAAGGAGCTTGAAGTTCTTATGTGGGTATATAAACTGTCTCTAGGGGACAACTATAAGCTCCTTTTCTGTCTTCTACTCCATAAGGACCAGTCTATACCCACTTCATGATCTTTTCTGGGAAGTACAGAAATTGTGATATAGTTTGTCTAGTTTGATAGTGCACATCTGCATTGTGATTCTCATGAAATGGGGGCATCCAGGTAGACATTGGTAATGTGAAGGTTCTTCTCATCCATATTGTGCTGCTTAATATTTGACAAATGACATAGCACTGGTTCATGATTGATAGTTTTCGTTCGCTTGCCCATGGGCCATCTTTCATATGATAACGATTTGGATAAAAAAATGAATTAGTTATGTTTTTGCACACTTTTTCTCTACATAAAAGGAAGAAAGTTAAAAAGGGAAAAACAGATAAGAGAAAAGGAAAGAGAAGTTTGAGTCAAATCTTGGATTTTACTTTGGTCCTCTACTTGTGTCCTTGTTCCTTGTATTATCATCTTTCTCCTATTCTTGCTCTGGGAATGGTTGTTGTGTTTGGGAAATAGGATAGGACTTGAATTATATAATTGTGAACTCTATCCAATATGTCTTGGTGTCAAAAAGAGATGGATTAACATTGAATTTCAGTTACATGGACGCTTATTTTTATGCTGGGGGAACTTGTCCAGCTCATACATGTTGGTTTGATGTCCCATATTGGGAGATGTTGGGAAATTCTGAGTAACGGAGTGGATTGTAAGATCTAAAGCCTATATCACTATGCAGCTGCTGACCACTAAATGAGCTAACTTTTATGTTCCACTTCGTTTAAGGCTTGAATGACCTTGTTGGGCTATTTGGTCTTGGGCTTGCCAAGGACATCAGGTCTTTGACTGGACTTGCTAAGGTGGATATTAGGGATTGCAGACTGGATCCTTGCACCAGATTTAGATCTGTTAACGTTAGGTCTTAATGCAGGCATTGGGAAATTGATTGGAGGAGGGAGGTTATGTCCCATATTGGGAAATTTTGAGTGAAGGCAGTGGTTTATAAGACTGGATCTCATAACTACCATGTTAGTCCAAATTTAGCTCTTTATAAGCCACATTTTTCAAGATGCTAGGCTAGTTTGGGCTTGGGCTATTACATTGGCAACTAAGTACTTATGTTGCATCGATTTCATATGATGATAATTACCTATGGAATTCCTTTACTGTGAAAATTTGGCCCGTGAGCGTAATTGCTCGTGTTTAAAGGATGCTTTCTATGTTGAAAGAATAATTGGAATTTTCTTAAATGATATTGAAGTATGGCAAAGTTAAAGCCCGTAGCTAGGCTTAAATGTGGTTTTTCCATGTGCAGAAAGCAATTCCATTCTCCAAATTTGCAAAAATTTTAATCCGTTTTGATCTTAGTTTTTTGTGTTCATTCTTTATGCCTTTTACTGGAGTTTGGATTTCAACAATATAGAGTTTTCATTGTTCGTTATTGGGTCTGTACCTGGATATAGGTTTTTTTTTCTAGAATATTTTTATGGCATGGAGAAAATGTTCACCTTGATTCTAGCTGAAGTTTTATACCTCCAGTCAATTGTTTGATATAATGCACATGTTTGGATGGGCTACCCAGTCATTGTGAGAGCTGATTCCCTTAATACTGTCTGAAGGAATGAATACTGAGATACTAAGCAAAGTTTGATGGCTGATGCTTGCCTCTCCTTTCTCATGTAGCATAACATCACAGACTGTTCCATAGAATCCTTGGAGCCAAATGCTATTTCTTGCAGTTACAAATGTGGTTTTAAATAGTTCAAAGTTCCTCTGGTAATACACTTGGAATCAACTCATAATTTCTAGAACCTTTTCCAGGTTTGGTTCCAAATGGCAAAAGGTGGCAGGGGACGGCGTAGGATTGCTCACCGAAAATTCAGACAGGCACCATACCCATTACTATCTTGCAATAAGGATATTTCAGATGAGTCGTCCCCAAATAAATGTTCCAAAGTTTTGGATAAGAAAGACTGGGAAGATGTAACTTGCTCTGTGTGCATGGAGTGCCCACACAATGCTGTTCTTTTGCTTTGTTCTTCATATGACAAAGGCTGCCGTCCTTATATGTGTGGAACTAGCTTTCGCTATTCTAACTGCCTTGATCAATACAAGAAAGCTTACACTAAAGTGACCTCTATCGATGGCACTGAAGACATTCCAATCTGGGTACAGAATTCAGGTTTGCCTGTTGAAAACTGTGAAGCTGCAGAACTTGCATGCCCACTTTGCAGGGGCCAGGTGAAAGGGTGGACTGTTGTGGAGCCTGCAAGAGAGTATCTTAATGACAAAACAAGAAGCTGCATGCAGGATGAATGCTCTTTCATTGGAACCTATAGGGAGCTAAGGAAGCACATGAAGACCGAACACCCATCAGCACGCCCACGTGAAGTTGATCCCATTCTCGAGCAGAAATGGAAAAGACTTCAGCGGGAGCGTGAACGTGATGATGTAATAAGCACAATAAGGTCCACAATGCCTGGGGCAATGGTCTTTGGAGATTATGTAATAGAGGGAAATCATTACGGTTTTGATTCATCAGAAGAAGGGCAGTATGATGATGATGTGGCAGAAAGGAATGGAAATCTGGAGGTGGGGTTTGATAGGAATCTGGTAAATGTTTTTTTGCTTTTGCATGCATTTGGCCCATCAGGGGATGACCTCGGTAGACCACTGAGGCAGCCTGAAAGGTCTAACCATCAAATGTCTGATAGTGATGATACTGGTACCCATCACAATAATGCTGGTTGTTTGCCCCCTTCTGAAGACAATGGCAGCAATAGCAATGATGGCAATGGTAATAGTGGTGACATATCACTTCCCAGCACTCGTCACCGCCATGGCAGATTGCTCTTAGGACGTTCAGGTAGAAGGGGTAGACGAGTAGAAGGCAATGGAGAACAAAGATGAGGTTGAAGCAGATGGTTAGTAGGTGCCTGGTTTTAGAACTGGATAACTTTGAGGAATATGAAAAGCATAAAGAAACTGACTTGATGTAGTTCTCATTTGTATATTTTTTGGTTGGCTTTCGTCGTGGATTACTGGGGAAAGAAATTGATGGTGGAGCAAAGGGATACTTCCTTTTTAGTAATATGCAGTCTTACCCTTAACTAGTAGAAAGGGTGTTTTTAACAAACCCACATACACACACACACAGATATATATATATATATACGGACTCCCTAGCTCTGTCTATCAGCGGAACCTTCACTGAGTTGTTATAATTTAACAAATTATTTAAAACAATATTTAATATTAGTAATTTCTGTATTATATCATATCATGACTAAAATTATACAAAATTTAGTACAATATTCACAACTTTACTCTTTACGATTCAAGAATCTCTAGAACCTAACTTTCTTAAGGAGTTTAAGGAATTAACGTAACTCAACCAAGGGTTTTAAGGACTTAAAACATTAATAGAGAGCTACTTTGAACATAGGGAACATAATTTTCTTATTCAAGTTCTTATTTTAAAATTTTTTACTTCAATCTTTGTATTATTAAAAAAATAATTAAGTAATTTTCTAAACTCCATGTGAAACTCTTTAGAAATCCTAAATATGTATTTATTTTAGTCTTTTAACAATTAACATATTTCATATTTAAGTCATTGTACTTTTAAAAGAAATATGATAATATAATCAATAATAGAAGCTTTGACTAATTTTACAAAACTAATGGACATGACCTTATTGATATATTTTAAATAACAACAGAAATGAAATAATAAATAAATAAAAAGAAACCATGAAAAAGATAAATCGAATCATTGAGAAAATTATAAAAAATATTATTCCATATTTTTGCCTCAACTTTGTTACACTTGCATTTAAAAAAAAAAGTCACAATCCACCTCTAGACAGATATTGAGAAATCAAGTATGAATTTAAGTAGCCTCGCGTTTTTGCAGATGTCATTACAAAAAACAGAAAATATTTAAGAAAATTTACATGAAATCTTAAAGACTTCCCTAAACTTGTGAAGATTATCGATGGGGAAAAAAAAGAAAGTAGTTGTCAAATTACAACTGATGAGCTATCTAATCGTGCTGTATATCAACTAACATAGCCAGAAATGGATCCAATTTCTACATCTTTTAGGTAGGAGGTAAGGTGAATGACACTAACAACATAGAATCGATCCTATAATAGTATTAGGATGCAAGAGAAATTTATAAATCACCAATCTGAGTAATAAATCTAAAGCATAAATGAAAAAAAAGTGTGAATTCTGAGCTAATTTGATGTAACATTTTACAACATATTCTTATAGTTGCTTAGGCTAGAAATGATGGTTGAGTAGTTCTCTTTTTTTTTATGAATAAAAGAAAGGCTTTCACACAACATAAGACATGCAAGACTTATAAATTAAGAGTTTGGTCTAGATTCAGGCTAACTAAAAAAGTTAACTCTAAAACTATGGCCTAATATAAAGAGTTGGTGCCACGATTCCATTAATATAAGTAATGTAACTTAGGCTAAATATTATGAAAAGTCAATTTACTCAGTACACAAGACTTCCCGTTTTGAAGGGTTTAAAGAGGGTCATAATATATGTAGTCTTTCCTTTATTATTTTTTCCATATGGGTCATTTGTAAACAACTTCTCTACTAGTTAGGAGTAAGCCTGCGTACTATTAAACCTTCCCAGATTGTACATGTCAGCGGAATTTTTACTGAATAGTTATTGTTGTTGTTGTTGTATTGATTATCGCTATTAAATAAAAAATATTTGTTTATTATTTATAATATTAATAACAGTTCATGTATATCAATAAATGAGTAAATGACTTTATAGTAAATTACCTAATAATGAATAAGCGTCTTCAAACCAAGAATAGAGAAATATATTTAAAGATGTAGAACATACTCTTTCAGTTAAAAAAATTAGATAAAGAGAAAAATAACAGCTACCAAAACTGGAATAATTCTTGAAAACTACTCCATTAGTTCTCTATAATTTTCAGAAACATTGAAATTAATTAGGTAGGTGTCGTTGTTTAGTGGCGTGGGAATATCGTAATCAAATTTCCATTGACAGACAATGAGAACATGTTCCTTTTTTTTATTATTATTATGCTATAGTTCTTCTTGGCTGCTTTCATTTGTTTATAGCTAAGAATTATACGTTGGAAGATACTGACTTTGTTAAACAGGTAAGCCAATGTAGACCAATTGTACACGGTAGATCTTCAACTACCATAACCACTTTAATTCCATTATCAAAAATAAAACTAATATATTGAGTCTAATAACATAGGATATATAACACATCAATAAGCATTCCAACAAATATTTTGTCACATCATACGTAACAGATAACAATGACCCCTTATTAACGTTTAAATATTAAGAGGGTGGTTGGTTCAAATGGGGTAACGAGAATAGGAATCAGAATAAATATAGTGAGGAATAGGAATAGATATAATCATTATAAATATGATGGTTGGTTAGAACGAATGAATGATTACCATTATCATTGATAGTGTTTAGTTTGTAAAAAATATTAAAAATAAAAATTAATTATATTTTCATTAATTAATTAATTATATTTTATTAATTATATTTTAATTAATTAATTAATTAATTACAATATTTTAATTAATTAATTATAATGCAATTAATTAATTAATAT
>JAOQMM010000005.1:5418106-5442646 GCA_027563515.1 Erythroxylum platyclados
AGTTTTACTACTCTGTGGGGCATAAGATTTTGGATTTGTTGCTTTTTAGATGACTTATTCAGCTGGGCAGTTTGGCAGGACATTTTCTTGAGATGTCTTACACTCTTGTGGATACCGCATATTATGGCAGTATGCCTATATTTGTGGTGAATTAGTTATAGATCCATCGGTTAGTTCTGCTAGATGTAATAAGTTATGTAGTCTGGCTTGGGCTTACAGTTGAATTTTTTGCTTGCAGAGTCGATATCCAAATTTGGCTCAGGGCTGTTTCTTCTTGTTCAAGTTGTCCTTTTGTTGGATTTTGTTCATGGATGGAATGACAAATGGGTTGGATACGATGAGCAGTTCTGGTTAGTTTTTCCTTTGCTGTATCTTTATAGCTTAACATCTTGACATTCTTCAACTAGATCTTATCTGCATTTCGTTTGGATTTTATTTATACAGGTACATTGCTCTATTTGTTGTATCACTGGTTTGTTACGTGGCAACATTTGTCTTTTCTGGACTTCTCTTCCACTGGTTCACGCCATCAGGACATGACTGTGGCATAAACACCTTCTTTATTATCATGACTCTGATTCTGGTGTTTGGTTTTGCTATTGTTGCACTGCACCCTGCAGTAAGTTCCTATTATTTTTCTAATTTATCACTTTGTTTTTTGTCATCACTAGATATGTAGATAAACTTGATGCCAGTATGTTTGAATTGTCTATTATTGTATTTTACCTTAGTCAAGTGAAAGAGATAGACCATAGATATCATAAGTAGAGATGCATTTCTACGTATGCAACATAGGATGTATCCCCTTTTCTTTTTGGAACTTATTCTATCATATGTAGCAAAAAAGGAGAGATATAAAAGGAGCATAAATTATAGAGGTCAGAAAGCTTGTTGAAGCACATAAAAGTTGTTTCATGAAACAGGAAAGTCTCAGGAAATGATATAGGTATTTGGTAAGACCATACATCTTGCATTGTAGTCGACTAACAGGATGATTGGTGTATAGTTCATTATTAAGTTCATTAGCAGATGTGAAATGACTTGCATTCACAAAAAAGGCCAAGGTCGATGATGTTTGCCTGTTATTTCTAGAATTTAAGAATTTGAGAATATATGAAGATGGTAAGCTTTTCGTATGATAGAATGGATGATGATTTTCCCTGTTTTCATTTTCTGCAAAGTTACTCTTTTACTATAAGTTTATGAAGCATGGTTTTTGGTAATGATCAAATTGGTTTTGCTAAGTTTCATCGACTTACATCTGAATAAGGACTGCAGCACATCACATTTGATTATTACTGTTACTGGTGCATTCGAAGTATGGATGGTCAGAGTGCATACTTCCCCTGGGTTCATTCCTATTTTAACATATAACCTTGATTGAAATCAGGTAGGTGGTAGCATTCTGCCAGCTTCCGTTATATCTTTGTATTGCATGTATCTATGCTATAGTGGACTTGCTAGTGAACCAAGGGATTATGAATGTAATGGTCTCCATCAGCATTCCAAAGCTGTCTCTACCAGCACCCTTACCCTTGGTCTTATAACCACCATTCTGTCAGTTGTTTATTCTGCTGTCCGTGCTGGATCCTCCACTGCTCTGCTCTCACCTCCAAGCTCACCTCGTGCAGGTAAACCTTGAAAATGTTCGACTCTTTTACTAAGCATCCTACTGAACCTTTGTTTTTTTCTATCCATGCTAGTAATTCGTTGGAAAGTTGATATACATAACTGATGAAATGTTTAAGAACTCTCCCTCCCCGATAAGGTGATATTGTTAATATTGATGGAGATTATCTTTTTGCATATTCTGCTACATTCCAACCTTCTGAATCTTGGTCCACTTGGGTTATCTGTTCAGCTGTTATCAATGAATGAAAACAGACAATAGTAACATAAGCTTATGTGACTTTTTCCTTTAAATTACATGTTGGCCTTGTAATCAGATTATCCCTGACAATTTTTCTATGAAAAGGATCTAAAATTTTCATCCTTTGGCAACGTGCAGCAAAGCCTTTATTGCCTCTGGAGAGCAAAGCAGAGGAGCAGGAAGAAAAAGAGAAGTCTAAGCCCGTCACATATTCTTATTCCTTCTTCCATCTCATTTTCTCTCTCGCTAGCATGTATTCGGCAATGCTTTTAACTGGGTGGTCAACATCGGTTGGAGCGAGTGGAAGGTTGGTTGATGTGGGTTGGCCCTCTGTATGGGTCCGCATAATCACCGGGTGGGCAACAGCCGGTCTCTACATCTGGTCTCTAGTTGCTCCTGTTATGTTCCCAGACAGAGAGTTCTGAATCAACATGATATTACTTTGTGCTTGCAACTTCTACTTGCTTTACTTGTAAAAAATCTCTGACAAATACTGTTATCTGAAGCTGTAAAACATATTCTGCTTATGTGAGACTTCTACGTCAATGATGAGAGTGTTTTTAACACATCTTAACGTCTGAATAATGGTGATTTGGTGATACTAGTTCCCAAAGTGTCTTCCTCTCTTGTATGAGAGGAATCTAATAATGGCTTTAGTTTCTTGGTTCCATTTGTGTAGTTTAACGTGAGACCACAAAAAATGCCGGTAAGAGATCAAAAAAGCACCAAGCATCACATTTTTAACAAGCAAATTAATACACGTCTTTCACTGTGGGAGGAAGAAAATAGTAGCTGACATGAGTTGCTTCTCTTGTTTAACCATATATTTCTCAAGGTCTTCTTCCCAACTCCTTAGTCTTCGTCCTAAAGCCGGACTTATGCATTGCACTTAGCTTGTATATGTGCCGGAAAATGATCTCTTTGCATTCAGACCAGCATTGCTAAATTCCTTCCAACATCGAACAAAGAGTTCATGTCCTTGCCTTTACACTGGACATTCTCCTCATTATCATCTTTTTTTTTTTCTCTTCTTCCATTTGTCCTCATTGGCAGTTCAAGAGGGTTACGGCAAGCTCAACTGCTTCACGCATGACATTAAACTGAACAACACAAGTACTAAGCGCTTAAAGGTTAGTAATATCTGACATTTTGATAGCTTTTCAAGCTTATAGGTGCTCAGAGACGCAGGAGTTACAAAATTTGATGTAGCTATTCACTTTTGGCTTAAGTAAGAGATAGGATCATTGCAAAAGCATATAAAAGCATTAGTCTAGAGCCTCGTATCAATTTCAGGAAATCGTTATATGGCTGTGTAAAAATGTTTTATGCATCTACATCACATCCCCTTCTATAATATGTTACCAAAATCAAGTTCTAGGATCCATGATTAGAGTTTACAATGTAAAGAAAACACTATCCAAATTGTCAATCCTTTTGTAAAACTAAAATCACGAATCCAAACTAGTCTTAATCATCAAAATCGCCAGCATTTTCCAGCAAATAATTAGCTGCCAATTCTTCGTTGCGATCGCATGCTAAAAATGCCTCAATAACTAGGGATCTGTCGAACCCCATTGCCTCCAACTGTATACATATAAGCATAATTGGTTAAAAACTCAACAAAGGAGAACAATTCTTTAAGACAGCCAACGGAAAAAGCCAATCGAAAAAGGGTTAGTGCAAACAAACCCGTCCAATAGCCTCTTGTTCAGCTGGTGTGACATTGATAGCATGTGGTGTGTCCTGCTCAGCCTGATCAAATATATCCCTGAAAAGTGTTTATAGGAAAGATAGACCAGTGCATATTAAGGCCATAGTATTTTGGTTTACAGAGGCAATACCCTATGAAAACTTGTTTAAGTCATCCTGTTAAGACAAAGCGCTTAAAGGCCCTAGTACAGCTATTTGTTCCAATCATTCTGACACCATGCATATTTTAAATCATAGCTTAAAATATTTCAACTGAATTAAATTTCTGCTCAACAGAAAAGAAAAGATTTACTAACCCCTCAGAACCTTCAACAGGTTCATTTATCAATTGAAGAAATTCTGCATGATGCTCCTGAATCATTCTTAAAAGTTGGGGGTTTTGCTTTCCAAGTTCTTGAAGCATTTGCTATAAAAAAAAAGCAAATTAAATTTTAACATAAATAATGTCACCTTAAGATAGAGAAGAATAAAAGGACTAGGATCAATACCTGTAAAATTTGTGGATTTGCTTGCACCATTGAACGTAATGCTTGGAACTAAATTGCAACAAAGAAATGATAATGGGGTCACAAAATAAACCACTGAGCATTCGGCATTATTACTCAATAAGGCTATGAGGAGGATAGTGGCAGGTCAAATCAAATGACAAATATATTTGACAGAAAACCTTTTAAAACATAAATAAGCAAACTTGCAGACTGAAATGTATTAGTCACACACACACACATACACACACACACACACGATTTGCAAAATCTTACTCCACCCTCTAATTTAGGCTGTTATTTACTTTAAGAGGTTGCAAATGCTATCAGATATACTTCTATGTAACTGAACTTAGAAACACACCTGTTGATTATTTCTAAGGAAATCAAGGGATCCCAGTCCACCGCCACCAGCTCCAGCAGCAGAAAGTGTCTCCTGGTAAAGTTCATATAGCACATGTAAGAATCATAATATAGAGATGCATTTTGAATATCCAAATTATGAAGCTTTACCTGAGGAAACATATTAAAGGGAGATGCATTAGGAGCTCCTGACACAGGTGCAGCAGGAGCTGCACCTGTTTCATTTGTATGACCAGCAGGAAAACGAGCAACAGGAACATTAACTTCTGCTGTTTCTGGAATGCCCTGAAGGTAGAACGACATCAGTACTCAATCAAGTAAAGGTTCCAGAAGAATACGTCCTCAGTCTTACAGAGTATAAATAATCCACTGCTCTCTCTGGGTTGTTATAGGCAGCTCTAAGTGCACGAGTCACTGTTTCTTTGTCCCAGCTTCCACCACCCATATCCATTATTTGCTGTATAGTCTGCTCAAGGTTACTACCAGCAACTAAGTTGGAAGCAGCTTGATCATAGGCATCAGGTTGTGCTCTGCAGTACATATACAGATTCTATCGCCATTTAGTTTGGTCGGTAATAATATCACAGTCCATTTTCTAAATTTGAAAGTGAAAAACTTTGCCCAAAGAAGCTTCAAAGAAAAAAAGAACGCAGAAGAATTAGGTAATTTAAGACATCATTAACAGTCAACACCAGCTCACAGTACTCCGAACAAATTATTTCTCAAATTTAAGATATAGTAGACTACACCCTTTACAACCCCACCCCAAAGCAGAAAACAAAAAGAACAGTTGCACAGGTTGCGAACTAGAAATGTTGCTCCTAACATTCAGGCAGGTCATATTAGTATTCAGCCTAATCACTCATGATTAGACCATGTTCCTGAGATTTGATAAAAGAAAGGTGCATTAGCGGTTAATACGTTGTAATTGGATAAGTTATTATTAATATGTAGTTCAGCGTGCAAATGTTGTTTATGTTCCATTCCCACCTGAAATCAGAGTTTAGATGAACAGCCTAGAATATAATATAAATGCATGAAAAGGCAAGTATCTGATATTTGATCTCCAAATAACTGAAAAGATAAAGATATTGACTCAAAAAAAAGTCAGCATAGTTACTGCGTGCAAGTGCACATCAAATTTTGAATGGGTAAAGCATAGATCAAAAAAGAATTTCCATCCTAGGTACCAATTTTCATTTTCGAGTTTCTGTAATAAAATTAACAATTACCAGCATGTTTCTTTGGCTTGAGGAGGAGCCAAGTACAGGACAAAGAAACTGCAGCTTGGAGTTGTAAACCAAGTGTGCTCTTTCACACAAGTGCTTCTGCTCATATACTAATTTGAAAAAGAAATAACCTAAATCTAATCAGGATCTATTTAAGTTACCAGGAACTTTCACTCAAGTTCCGAGAGTCCAATTACCAAGACTTATTTTTGATACTTGGTTGGTTGGAGTCACAAATACCATAAATCAAAATAAATTGTCATTTCATGGTACACCAAAACAAAATAATGTTGTAGGGAAGAACTATAGACCATACTTGGCTGTCAAAGTGTTTGAAGCAGAAGCTGAACTCTTTGAGTCCCTGTAACAAAAGGATTAATTTTGACAATACATGAGCACAAAAATCCAGCTGCTTCCAGGATGCAAACACACAGTTATAATATAGACTCACAGTGGTTGGACACTAGGTGTCTGAACTGTATTTGAAGATGGAGTGATAGTAGGTGGCGATACAGAAGCAGGCTGCCATTGTAGGAAAAATAATCAATATGACCAAAAAAACAATCAAATTGGTTGAAAACAAGAAAAACAGAAAAGCAATACCAGAACATACCTGGTTTGATGGGTTTGCAGCAGAGCTTGTAGCTTTACTCTATCACAATTGAAAAGGAAGGAATTTCATAAGAATAAATGAATGAAAGGAAATATTAAGCACAGGGTGTTTATAAAGTCAAAATTAACCCTAAACGAAGGAATATGGCTAATTCGACAAACACAAGGCATGAATTCTTAGTCTTATATAAGACACAAACATTATGCAATGAAAAAAATAGATCTGATGATTCAAGAACTCAATGACTATGGTTAATCTATCTCTATATACTTCTGCATTCTTCTTTATTGCTGATGTTGTTCTGAGCTTAACACAAAATCCAGAGTTTCTCATTTGGTTGCTGAGTCTAATCAGCAACTGAAGACCTACTATTTCACCACTCATATAATTGGAAAGAAGATGCTTTTAGTAACAATCTATTTGAGGACTAAATATTTTTGCACTTTGAGGAAGACAAGACAAGAATTAGTAATTTATTTGTATGGCACAATCTAATTGCGGTACTTTTCTCAACTTTACTTGCTCAAAGCATCGACTGCAACCAACGAGAATAAATTATGGCTTCTAATTACCGAAAATGTATACATTTATAACAGGGACAAAAAAGACAAAGTCAACCAACCCATCTAAATATACTCGGGGGCATTTTCACTAAGAAACAAGAACATAAGTGCAAAATATTCAGTTTTCTAATTATTGCAATTATTCAATGTAAAAAGAAGAGGTACTATAAAGATGAAGACATTAATAACCAGATCAAGTATAAGATATTATAAATACAATTGAACCATGTACTGCAAGCAAAATACCTTGCTTAACATGACAACAAGAAAACCATCTTCCGAAACCTTGTTATCAGCCAATGTAGTTTCATCTTTCAATACTTTACCATTATGAATCAGTAATTGCTGCCCACAAGGATAATTGTCCTTCCCTTGTACATCTTCAATGTTCTTCTTTACAGCCATAACCTTTACCACAAAGCAAATTGAAATCAGTACAAACAACACAAACTAATTTCCTCCAACAAGCCAGTCAACAGTAGAATCTGCCAGTTTTCCTATTGTACAATCCCAAAGCTCCATGTTCAAAGTAAACAAGAAATTCTAAAACAAAGACAACAAACAACAACATCAGAAACGACCCCGTTAAAATTTCCCAAAAACTCAAAAAGTTAAATCAGAAAAACTACGACATTTCTTAATTAAATTGCACCAAAAAGATTTTGTCTTTAAGTTTGTTCGTGAAAAAACACAGACATCCATCAACATGTATATTCAACGTAAAAAGGGAACTTACAGTATCGGTGGGCTGAACCATAATTTCGAAATGGCTGCCCTTGAGAGTCTTGACGGTGAGCTTCATTTGGGCAGTGAATTGGAGAAGAATTTGTGACGTGAAGAAACCCTAGAAACCTCTCTTCCACAAATCCAAAGAGAATCAGGAAAAGGTGTTTGCTAGTACAGGCTTCTAGGCCTCCCTGGTTTTTCTTGCTTCCTTGTAACCTGCTCCTCTCGCACGTGATATTCACGTGATTTTAATAATTTTAACCCCTCCTTCCTAAAAAATGTAGGTACACATAGATTGCCTTTGTGGGATGATAACGGGGCAAGTTCGGGCTGGGCAGCTCGGACACTCGGTTAATCCGATCCTGACTCGTTGATTTCAGGTTAGGTTCAATTGTTACAGATGAAATTCTTTGTACCCGTAATTTATTTCTAACTATATTCTATTAATTTTTATCTATATATTTATGTAGATCCCACATAAATGTCTTAATAAAAATCAATAGAATATGATTAAAATTATGTTACGGAACAGAAGATCTATTCCTCCAATTGTCAAGTCTATTAGATAGACAAATATCAATTGAATTTTCAAGTTTATGTCATATATTATTACAAATTTATAAACAAACTCTGTCCACATTATCTAACTTAAATAAATTATTGGTTATGTAATATCTTCATATACATATTTAATTAATACTTAAATTATCCAATAAACTCTTATTAATCACATTTTTTAATTTAAGGTTAACATTTTTTTTAATGTTTACTTTATTTTATAACCCACTTGAAATTCCTAAGAGAATAAAAAACAGAAAATTATTAGTTCCTAATATTTTTTATATGATATGAATACCATTAGTTATTAGATTACCGATTTATAATTTTTGTAGATGTCTTTAAGTGTATAATGTATGCTGATTTGGAGTACAAAGGTAGGGAATATCTCTCCACCAAATTCCAAATTTTAGTTAAACTCTTATTTTCTTATTTAAGAGAACTTTAATTTATGGAATGCAGAGGGAAGATATGGGGCCACATTCAATAAAATTCAATAAAGAAGTTATAATCTCTTGCAATATGTCTAATTAAGGACTTTATTTCAATAGGATGAGATCTTCTATGTCATTTAATCAATTATGAGTAAATAGCACAGAAGATCTTATTCATATTTCAGTGCATCTGGCACAGAGTAAGAATTGAGTAAATAACACAGAAAATCTCATCTCTATTTCATATATGGTGAAAAAAAACATATGTTACCTTTTTGTTAAATAAAAAGTAGTGTTTAGGTGATCAAATATGATAATTAATTGAATTTGAACCAGGTACAAGTTTAATGCAATTTCAATCAATTTTAAATATTTTTAATATATAAATTTTTAAAATAACATCAAGTCAATGTACCTCATACTCAAGGTTTCCGGTTTTGCTAAGGTTAGGAGACGGTTATCAATATAACTTTCTTTTTGTAATTTTTACAAAGAGATTGTTTCCGTAATACTAACATGTGATCTTATGGTCATCAAAGAAACAACTGGTCACTGACTCAAAATTTAAAAATAACATCATTTTATTTAAATAAATTATTTTTATTTAATATATTCGAACATTGAATTGAACTTTAAAAAATTTTAAATTCGACTCAAATATCAATCAATTTAAATCAAAGTAATTAACCTTAAAATAAATTTAACCAAAAATTAGGCATAAATTTCAACTTTATAGCAACCATTCCATCAGAAAACTCGTCGTCAAATTATGTTGACTTGAAAGTTTATGTGAAATTTATATTAATTTTAAATTATTAGGACAATGAATTATTTAATATAAGAAAATTTATATTTTACTTAAAATTTTAAAGACATTAAATTGTAAAATTATATATATATATAAAAGTTATTCTTAATTTTGATTTCTAGAAATTTAATTGATAATGAGAAGTAAATTATAAAATAAGTATCCTAATATGCATATCTTACGTACATTTTCAGTATTTTTTGGATCGGTTGATTTTGATTTCACCACCAAAAGAATATAAAAGCATTGAATGAATTTAAAATTATTTTTACCATTTAAGAAAAATTTTCTTTATTATGTTTCTATTTCGCTCAGAATTGCAAATTCAGAAATTCAAAATGAACTAAAAATAGAAGCTACGTTCAAAAAATGCATGCACGAGGTTTAGAATGTATGAGATGGTAGAGCTTCGTCTTACTCTACTTGTGTTCAAAATCAGCTGAAATGAAGCAATTGAAAGGCAGGGAGCGACACACATGGAGCTTGCAACTTGCAAGTGCCCCTTTTTTAGATCACAATACAGTCACTTGAAGTGGCATATGACTCTACAAAATCATAGGATTCAAGCAAATGTCTTAAACCAAAATAAATCAGAATTTCCAACAGACTCGGAGTATAAGACCAGCTCCTCTCACAAATTTAGACCCTTTTTTTCTTCTTATCCACTAGTTTGCATATAAAACTACCATCACTTCAGTGCTTCTCATCATCTCACAATTCAGTGAAAACCAACAAAAAAAAGAGAGAAAAGAACAAAACAAAACAAAATGGCTTTCATCAACTTCTCCTCTATTCTTGCTCTGTGGAGTTTATACTCAGTTCTGTTCTGTGTCTCAACAGCCTTTAACATCACCAAAATCCTTGAGTTGCAAGAAAATTTCAACTCGTTTAACCAGTACTTGACTCAAACCCAGTTAGCAAATGACATTAACAGTCGCCAAAGCATTACAGTTCTAGCTGTGGATGATAGCAATATTGCATCACTCTCTGGAGAATCGGCTGACAAGATCAAAGCAATCATGAGTGTGCACGTTATACTAGATTACTATGATCTGCCAAAGCTTAAAAATTTACCCAACAAGGGCGCAATTCTCACCACCTTGTACCAGACCAGTGGCTTAGCGAGGGATCAAACTGGTTTCTTGAATGTCACCAAGAGCAATGGAGGAATTGCATTTGGATCAGCTGAGCCAGGATCCAATCCCACTGCGAATCTAGTTAGGTCTATGGGTTCTGAACCCTATAACATTTCAGTGTTGCTGGTTAGCAGCCTTATAATTCCTCCAGGTATTGGAGGTTCTAACTCCACCAACTCACCACCAACTCCTCCAAGCAAGTCTCCGTCGTCACAACCTCCGGCCGCTCCGGCGAAGCCTCCAGCTGGTAAGGCACCTGCACCATCACAAGGCAAGGCACCTGCACCATCACAAGGCAAGGCACCTGCACCTTCACAAGGCAAGGCCCCTGCACCATCACGAGGAAAGGCTCCTGCACCATCCCGAGGCAACGCACCTGCACCATCACAAGGGAACGCACCTACACCATCACAAGGCCAGGCACCAGCAACCCCACCTAATGCACCAGCTCCTACACCAAATACAGCTGATACACCAACTGCTGACACTCCTACGGCATCTCCTCCGTCGTCTGACAGTCCAACACCTTCGACAGCAGTTCCTCCGGCAGCTGATGCCCCCGGTCCGGCTGCTCAAGGTCCAGCAGCTGATAAGGCAGCTGCACCTGTTATGTATGCAAACAGGGTTTCTGTATTGGTTATGATTTTGGTCCAAGTTTCATGGGCTCTGGCTTTGGTGATCTAAGCCGAACTTTAGGAGAATAAAGTGTAGAAGTTCTTAGGTTTTTCGGGACTCACAAATACCCAGTGAGTCGTGTAGCTCTTCATAAGTGAATCAACGCCTGTTTTATGGTGTTGAATGCAACGGCTTTTCTTCCCGAGGTGTTCTTCACTTTTTCGTCAGAAACTGATCAAAATTTAGTACTCCATCCATGACATATATACAACAGCAAGTAGCCATAACTGCAACATCAAGGCTGAAAACCATACCATTCTTAACTAAAGAGGTATTAAAATCAACGGTCGACTAAAAAAAGCTTTTGAATGTGTACTACGAGATGCGATTACTTACTATGGGTGTGGAATTCCTCAGCCTCAAAGCATCCAAACACTAACGATAGACACAATAATAATATTTTTGTTTCTTTGATCACTTTCCTTCTCCGGTGAAATCCCGACAAGCTTTGATCACTTTCCTTCTCTGGAACTGTTCCATCTAGGAATAAACTTGCTTAATGGTTACATTCTGTCGTTCTCATCAAATCTTTGTCACTTAACCGTACTGCAACTTGGTTATATTTCTCTCATCCCACAAATTTACAAGTTTGTTGCTCTTTCTCACTGTTTCGTTTAAGCCAACCAAAAAGTAGAAAACTTTGTTTTGTTTTTCACTCTTTAACTCGTGACTTCACCCACCCATCTCAAAAGTTCCTCACTTGCTCGCTATCCTTTACTGCGTTTTCTCTTTGTTGGGTGTTTCAAGTTAAAAGTTGTAAATGCTGCTAATGATGACCATCCTCTGTAAAATACATTTTAGAAGTCGTACACAAACATCCACCTCTTACAGTTCATGAATTCTTATGTTCCTCATCACCTGTGCTCTAAAGATTCCACATTTCGACTTTTTTCCTGGATCTGATGCTGTCCTCGTAACAAAAGATTTTTTTTCTCCGTTATGGCTTCGACAACGCTTCCCTTTGGCTACCGTAAAATGGAGCTGCTGCGGCCAAATTTATGCACCTTGAGCATTACAAGAGGACAGAGTCCTACATGCTTCCAAGTTTGCAACTTTTCATTTTCTATGTGCCCTTTAAGTAGAGGTTTGAGATTGTCGACACTTTTAGCAGGTTACAAGTTGTTTTGTGATTCTTCAAGCTCTAGATCTATCTAATTTTTGTTGACATCTCCCAATCTAATTGTTGTTGAACAGTAATAGCTGACGTTAAAATTGAAAATTGAAAATTTCACTAAAATTGAAATTTTTTTTAGTAATTACCCCTTTAAAGAATATGCCAACTATAAAGCCATAGAATGGTGTGCAAGTTGGTTGTTCTTTGTGAGGAATTTTTTATCAGTCGGTGAATTACTTAAGATCTTGAAGCTGATAGGTAGCATCCCCTGCCAAGAATTTCAGGGAAATTATCCATGGCACAACTGCACTGCAGCAACGAAGGATTGAGATACTGGATCAGCCAAATCTTTCAAGTCTTCTACGACGTATCTCTTCGTGTGTAAGGCCACCAGAATTGCGAGATGATCGGCCATATGACGATCCTCGACGACTTCTACTAGTCCCACACATCTCACATTCGCTTAAAAGCTCAGAATTATCGTATGTACATGCTTGGCATCTCCACACATCTGACACTCTCCTTCCAGTTTGAGCCCTACCAGTAGTTCCTCGACCAGAGATCCGCCCCCGCTGATTGCCAAATAACCTCCCTGCAAGCCTTGCTGGCAAGCTTAAAACACTGGCAATACCATCAATAATAAGAGTCAAAGGGTTTGACCCTGAATTCAATCCTCTCAACTTCAAATACAGACTCCCAGCAAGTATTCCACCAAGGTGACCAAGAAACGAGACACCAGGCACAAACATCTGGATTATAATCAACTCTGCCCATGCAGCATAGCGTGTCGGTACCACAACTCCATGTACATAGCTATATGCTTCAGACTGAGAATTGAGAACAACTTTCATGGCAAAGAGGACACCAGAAAATCCAGCAGCATACTCGGAATAAAATGGTCTGCCATAGTCAAAAAACAAAAGAAGAGATTTGGCTAATAGTAAGGTGATCCCCTGTGACATTGCGAGTAGAACAGCAACCATAGATGCAAACTGAGCACTCCCCATTGAAGTTTCTAACTGTACACCCTTCCATAAAAGAGACATCATATTGTAGAACAAATGAGGTTCACCCACATGGTAGAATGCCGAAAGGAAGAATCTTTTGAGGTCCCTATGATATTCAATCAAAACCACATTCAGAATACAATGAGACCCTTAACGTACAATGGACAGCAAATAGCAACTTCACTCTCTAATTTCGACTATGCTAAACATTCCACTGCTAATTAAAATACCAAGCTCTACTCCAAGATTCTTTTCTCGACATGGCTGCACATCTTAAAGGTACGTATAGGAACAAACAATTATCATCCATTCATTGTGGAGATAAAAATGGATTCTTCAAGCTAAATAATTTCTTTTATTTGTTGACATCAAAAGACAGAAAATCAAACGAACGTCTGTTTCTCCATTTGCATCGAGTAAATTAAGCAATATAAAGATCGAGTCTTGCATTTACCCAGTATCTAAAAAACCGTAAAGGGTGTACATCGTTATGTGGAAATATAAACCAAAAAATTGAGTGAAATTAGGGGAACGAGAAATCAATAGAGAGGATAAACAATTCGAATGATTACCTTGAGGATGAGGGACGGATTGAACCAGACCTCATTAATTGAAGGAATTAGATGGTGAAGAAACGCAGGCCTCAGGTAAAAAATAACGTTGGCAGCCAGAAGCGCCGCCGTCACAGGAGGTTTCCACGGTAGCCTATAGTATTCACTCGCCGCGTGAAGCGCCAGAAGCGGCAACATCCCTCTCGATACTCCTCCTCCCATTTCTTTCCCGTCGCCACAGTCCACCGTCGCTGTCGTCAGTTGTTAATCGTCGATAACACGATATCTAGTTCTCGTTTCCAGTTTTCCTTCCTTTTTGTTTTTTTACATATATTTCTCGAACAGTATTTAAGCTAAACGGATTATTTACTTAATAACAACTTTACTTGGACCCCAGGGAATTCTGGATTCTCGCGGCACCTTCCAGACTTTCACCAATTTCATCTTCAAATAAAATATCTTCTTTGAATTAATATATATTCTTTTGTTTAGTGGAATTTCATAAAATTTGCAATTCCTATGTTTTGTTTAGTGGAATTTCATAAAGCTTAACTATCATCAGAATAATTTTGTTTTTCTAAATGTAAAGCATTTTTATATAATTCTATAGTTAGTGAGTTACAGTTGTTATTAGTTTAAACGGATTTTATATGTTAAATAGAGGTGTAATAATTAATTTTGTATATATTAAATTATAGATGACAATGGGACAGTCAATCTGTAGATCTTGTTAATTTTTTTAAATATATATTCTTTAAAATTAAAAATATAAAATAATGTCTTTTTTTAATTGAATATAGACTTGAGTTGTTTAGGCTTAAGTCTATCCGAGACCTAACTCTTCTAGGCAAAACGATATCATTTGGTTTTAAAAATTAGACTTATCAGTACATTAAAAACACCTAAATTTAGGCTTATATATCAGCTCATTGTCATCCTTATGTAAAATAGAGGGCGAGCTTTTACCGGTTGTTCCTTTGCGACCATAATGAAAAAAACTTCTTTGTAAAAATATAAAAGGAAATTTGCATATATTATGACCCTCTTTAAATCTCCACAAAGTGGGAAGCTTTATGCACTGGATACGTTGATTTTTTTTACTTTTTTTTAGTATAATAACAATTCTCAATAAATATTTTGCTAATACGCGAGATCCGAAGAAGTTCAATATTACGCACGCTTATCTCTAACTAATAAAGAGACTGTTTCTAATTTATATATTTTTAGCGTATGATTAAATCTATTAATTATAGTTTATAAGTATCATGAGCAGTTTAATTTTATGAAATACATAAAAATTATCCATTAATAGGTCTTTGTGTGTCCAATGTCCATTACGAACTGAATAGATCCTATAGCTTTTATTTGTAGGTTCTGATTTTTGTCCTAAATATTTAAAGATTTTATTTTACTTTTTTTTAACCGAAAACCGAAGTATATTAGGTTGTCGGATGCACCTAATCCGACTCAACTCGTAGAAATTATTCACTCCCAAAGATTTATATAATTTACTTAAAATAGTGTGGATAAGTAGTTTATCTTATTAGTGGTTCATACAAGTCAAATATAATTCACATAACTCCTTATAATTTATATCACGACAAATTTAATTAATTCATATTTTAGAAAATTATAATAGTTATGAAAATTTACAATTTAAATTATTAAATTAAGGTTGACTCTGAATATAACTTTGTAACCTTGGATTACGTGATAACATGTAATGATAACATTCGGTTGAAGTCCTACTAAGACCGAAGTTCACGAATGTAATAATAAATATATAACCACTAAATTACAAATGACTCCTTACATTTTGGAACAATTATAATGGCTTCAACTGATAGCTCTGCCATTAGGCTAAAGCTTAAATTGAAGCCATAAAGGAGATGAGATGAGAGGCGACCTCTAAAAGTTAAGAAAGGGGTATACCCACTTCTGATACGTAAGTTTCTTATTGTTATGATTTACTATGATTATCCATTTCTAGCTTTGAATCTCTTCATCTCTTTTCCTCAATTCCCTTTTCTATTTTGTTTTGATTTCGGATAACGTAATTTTGATTTCTGCAGGCCCATGAGCGTGTTTGGATTCAGATTCCCAGACAATATTGATTCATGTGAGTCAAACATTCTATAGGGTCACATACTTACCATGTTTGTTGTAAGAAGTCTGTTTCAGTTTGAAGGAATTTTGCGTTTGCATTTCCAAAAAAGCACGGTTTTTTTTTTAAAAAAAATCCAAAGCACAGTTCTTTGTGTTGGATTTGTAGGAAAACTGAGCTGTGGGGTAAAGTTTTCCCAGTAGCTAAACGCAGGATGCTTATGTATTGGCTTTAACTCATCATGGTGTTATATGGATATCTCCTGTTTTAGTTTGGCTGTTGTTTTAGGGTCTTCTTATCTTAATTTTATAGTTTTGGGAAATCCTACTGGGAAGCAATTCCCGTTTTGTTGCATCTCGGGGTAGAGAGCATGGCAAAAGGTTTTGTTGGATCGTGCTACAACGTTGAGAATAAAAAGTAAAATTACTTTGTCCGAGTACATTGAGAAAAGTTTAAGTGCTTTCTCTTTGTTCTTAACTTGGATGTCTTTGACCCTATTTGCATTAACTCCAGTTTATGACTCTTCTTTTAGAAGCCTCCCTTATCTCTATAAGGCTCCTTTCATGATTTGTTGAGTCCCTCAGGCTGTTACTCTTGCTATTTGCCTATTTGCTGCTTAAGGTGGTATGGAGTCTTAAGAGAGTTGCATAGGGACACCACTTTTATGCTTTGAGTACTGTTAATGTTTATTCCTTTAATTGTATATTTGATTTATTTAATTTTAGGGAATCTGAGCACCAGCCTATTATTCAGAGCTTGCCAGATGATCTGGCTTTAAGATGCTTGGCAATGGTGTCTCATGGATACCATGGGCTGATTGAAACTGTTTCCAAGAGATGGAGAGACATAATCCGCAGCTCAGAATATGCCAACTTGAAAGCTAAAGAAGGATGGTGTGGGAATTGGCTATTTGTTCTTACAGAAGAATCTAACAACCAGTGGATTGCTTATGATCCCGAAGCTGATAGGTGGCATCCCCTGCCAAAGTATTCAGGGTATGCTAACCAGCAGCAACATTTTGGTTTTGCTTGTGCTTGTGTTAATAATAGCCTCCTAGTGATTGGTGGTTCCTCTGCACAACATAATTCATGTTCATCTCTTCTCCATCAAAAGCCTTTGATAACTAATCAGGTCCTACAGTTTGATCCATTTAAAAAACAGTGGAGTAAGGTGGAAAGCATGCAAACTCCTCGTTCACACTTTGCTTGCAGTGTCATTTCTGGCAAGGTTTATGTTGCTGGTGGCCGCAACTTATCTTGCAATCGAGGGCTTGCCCTTGCCGAAGTTTATGATCCAATAACTGGAAAGTAAGATTGGTTTTTACTTTAAATGTCTTGAAAATCCCCGCATTTTGCTTGGTAACATAAATTGCTTCTTACATATCACTATAGTTAGAGACTTAGAGGATTTAGCTTTGTGTTTTAGAACTGCTAATGTGTAAATTTTTTTTGAAATGGTTGTCTTTACTGTTTGGATTAGTGTTTCAGCTGCTGATTAATCTCTCTCTTTCTCCTTTTTCTTTTTCCAAATTTCCTTGTCAAGCTTGTTCTTAATAATTGTTTCATCTACCTATTGTTTGAAATGTTGAATTTTACTCTCATCAAAGAATAGTTGTCTTATGTACTTAAGTTTTACATATTGACACTTGAGATTAGACTTTTGTAGATGTTCAAGTCACTGCATCTAAAGTATCGAGTGCTTTTGAACTTTAAGCAATGAAGCTGGTACACAGGTTGCAGAAGAAAACCTTTCCATATTAACACTTTCACATATCGCTTACAAAACCTTTCCATATTAACACTTCCACATATTGCTTACTGTCATGGAATTGCCCTCATTGATTTTTATGTCATTTGAATTGTGTTGCACCATGTTATTGTGATTGTCTGGTCAAATTTTTATACCATTTTAATGCAGATCACAGTTGAACTTAGAGCCACCATTTGCTGAAAGGGGGTTCACAACAAATTGAGATTTCATTTTGCACCTAATGTCCTGTTGCTTGTCTAATATCGACATCCTGCATAACAGTTCATCTTTTGTACCAAAGTTAGAATTACCTTCAACACTTTCTGAGCTTTTTTTTCAATTGACATAGACCCAGGAACTTTGGTAAATTATTAAAATGTTTATCATTTGAGAATACAAATTCTTGTTGTACCAAAGAATCAATCATTCTTTTAGTTTTAGTTGTTGAATCGCTCTTTGTTGATTAATGTATTAGATTCCCAATCCTCATTAGATCATCATAATTGCTTGTTTGTTATCTTCCCCTATTACTCGTTCATCACTTAACGCATGGCTAGAAGTACCTACTTCTCTGATGTAATTGATTCCTCGTTCTTTCTTATGTCTGGAAATCAAGTTGATATGGGCACACACAACACTTTTTGGTTTCATTTAGTGATCTAACTTAAATCCCCATTATCTCCTTTGCTCTGGAAATTGATTTGGCTTGATTATGACTGTGTATCACTGCAGATGGGAGGACTTGCCTCCAATGTTAAACCCACAGATGGACTGCATAGGCTTTGCCTACAAAGGGAAACTTCATGTTTTGAGTGATCAGGTAGGCCTGACAGATGTGAACACATCTCAGGTTTTCGATCCACGTAGTAAAACATGGTGCACAGTGGAAGATATCTGGCCCTTCTCGAGAGCAATGCAATTTGCTGTTCAGGTGATGGGTGATGATCGAGTTTATACTGTTGTCGATTGGGGCGAAAGCTTGATTAAAACAAGGGACCATGAAGGAGGAGAGTGGTACAATGTTGGTTCGGTTCCTTCAGTTGTTCTTCCTGATCACAGAAGGGTATTGGAGGCCTTCAGTTATGGTTTTGCTGCTCTAAGGGGTGAGTTGTATGTGTTAGGTGGAAAGGTTCTCAAGTGGGAAGAAGCAGGAGCTGGTAGGTTTGACATAGTGAGATTGGGTTTAGTTAGAGTCTGTAATCCTGTTATTAAACCTATAAAATGGAGAGAAACTAAGCCCATGTATGGCACAGCATGCGGCTCTATACTAGGATGTGCATCTCTGGAGGATTAGCGTCCATTGTGATCAACATTTGTTTAATATTGCTTCATATATTTGTCATCTTGATAACATACTTGAGACATTTGTATGAGACGACTCATCCACTTCACGCCTTTCTTTCTATAAACCTACTTGGGAATTTTCAGAAGGTAGGAAAGGTGGATCACAGATAACCTGATTCCAGGTCAGATCGAGGTTTATTTTCTTGAAGAAAGAGTGAGTATTTTTGCTATGATCTAGAGTGCAACAAGAGCCTTAATTCTTCGGTATGCTATGTGGATATCATTAAGCATTCATCAAAAAGTAAGACTGCTAAAGATACAGAAACATAGTTCTTAAACTACAACCCTCTCCTTCGAGGGCATTTACAGAGTCTGCAATGCACGTAGGGGTCATCCATGCAGATCAGAGTGGTTGAAAGCTGGAACTCCAGTGACAGAGATTCAAAGTCCACTTCAGTTTGTTCTAAGTTCAAATTAGTCCAAATAAACTGAAGTTTATAGTCAACTTGTACATGGTTGAGCGCAACAACTCAGCAGTATCAGAATAATATACGTATCCTTAAAGTTTCAGAATGAAGAAGGGAAGTTAACCGAAACAATTTGAGAAAGGGAAAGCAAAAACTCACTTCGAAAAATCAAAACTTGATGGTTGTATCTTTCTCTATAAATTCGAGCTTGAAGCCGCAAAACCAGAAGTTCCGCCTTGTAAACTATCGTAATACTGATACGTTACAAGTAATCTTCGTCTTCCACTTGTACATGAATAAGCTCTGAGCTAAATGCATTTCTTTTTCTAATTCAGCATGAGCTCTTCGTGCTTTTCTTTCTGCACCAACAGTATTCTTGTGTTATACTTCTATGTGCGGTACCAGCACCGTCCCACTACTAACGTCGCATCCAAAGATGTTCGTGATCGAAAACTTTTTCCTTACCCTCAGAGAGAATGTAACTCTTTGATTCTACCTAGAATTTCAGGATCATTTCAGTTCAGAGAAGTTCCCGCTTGACCTTTAACTATTGACATCCATGTCTTTGGAAGCAATCACCTTGGCGGTCCAATGTAGCACCCTCCTATTCAAAGAAACGACCTTTGGGATTAGTGACGTCCTTCGTTGATTCTGAATTCGAACTGTAGAAGGATCAATGACTAGTGGGTTTAATCTTCCAAGTCCAAAGTCTTGATGAAACAAAGATCAATTAGCCCGGTTATGGTAGGCTCTTTAGCGACGTGGTGTATAGGCTCTTTGCATCCTCCGGTTGGGTTGTTGTCGCCGGTCACAAGCTTGAATATGGGGTTTTTGACGTTTTAGCTTATGCTTTGCTTTGCTCACAATACAGTTAAAAGACCCAAATACAGCGGGGAGAGATAAAAGTTGGAGAAGAAAGAGTTTATTTTTTGCTTGAAGTTTGTTGGCTTCATTAGTTTCCTGAAACATAATAAGTTGTTCGATACTATTCCTTTCCTCTGTTCTCTATGATTTCCTTTCGTTTACAGGATTTTGCTTTCTTGCTTTGTCATGGCCTCTATTGAGGTTTTCCTTTGTTTTATTTTTCTCTGAAGCTTTGTGGAATCTGAAAATAATTGAAAGATTATAGCTATGGTTATCAACATTGGTTTAGAGCAGTACGTTTTTGTTTGGACTAACAAAGAAACGAAAAAAGAAATTCCTTAAAAAATTCACGGAATTGTTGGTTTTATCTTTAGGTTAAGTTCTACTTTTGTTAGTTAATCAACAGATCATTCCAATTGGCAATCTGCTTCCAAGCGTCTACATTCTGTTAATATAATTTCATGTGAGCTCTCTTGTTGAATTTAATGCTATAGAGTTCTGGACCAAGCATTGTATTGACAATGCTTATAAGTGTAAGGGATTTTTATTTTTTCTTTGCAAACGGTAGTCTAGCAATGGAAGATGAAAACTTGAATGCACAAATCCCCGTTAAAGAAATGGGGCGGAAGAAAAACATGGGAAGGAAGAACCTTCAATTAGCAATGAAAATGATGATTCATCTGCAGAAGGATGAAGATGAGAGCAAAAGTGATGCCTTGCCCCTTTTTGTTATCAATTGACATTTTAATAAAGTTTTTTGGCATTTGACTTGCTGTAATATGGTTTAGTAATTTTTAGACTGATATATGCACTCTTTATTTCAATTTCCTTTTTCTTCCAGAAGTTCCAAAGAAGAAAAAGAAGAAAACTAAAAGCGATGAGTCCTTTGGGGATGGATATTTTAGTCATGTACACATCTCTGAGTGTTTAGTCAATGACATCCTCCTCTAAACCATCTGCAGTAAGAAGAAAAAATTGCCACAGCAAACTGATCCACCCTCAACTCCTGTTATTGAACTTTTTCCTTCTGGGAACTTTCCTGAAGGTGAAATTCAACAATACAAAGACAAGTAAGTTTAAGCTCATGTTCTTTGATCTAATATGCTGCAATCTCATAGAAATTAAATTTACTGCTACATTATGGTTACTATTGTCCTTTTTCTTTGTGTGATGTCCTCTTTTTCTATGCTTGAGTTCTGGTGCAAGCCTTCATCCCTTTTATAGCCAGTTGATTGCCAAGATGTGATTCACAAATTTAAGGTTACTGGTCATTAATTGTTGTTGTACATGAAATACTGGTTAATGGTTTCAATAAATAGTTTGCATTCTTCACTTTCAGTTGCTTATAGTCAGAAACTTTTAAGGCACCTTTCTTTCTGTTCCCATAAAGTTTTAGCATGTCTATCAAGGTTTGCTGCTCCATATGCTGTGAAGCCTTGTGCTGTGTATTTCCTGATATCTTTCCTGTAATTCATGGAGGGCTAATTCTGAAGAGGAGAGAGTTCGAGCATCTCAATAAGCCAATATATAATCCACTGCTCCAAGAAGCAGAAGTTCTTCGACAGGTTGGTACTGGTCTTATGAAATTGTTTTCTTCTATTTGACATTTTCTGTTATCTGATTTAACTTCCTCTTTACATCTGTTGCAGAAGTACATGAGAAGCATCATGAAACCTGGAATGTTAATGACTGACCTCTGTGAGACCGTAAGCTAATATCAGAAAATAATTTGCAAGCAGGCATTGCGTTTCCTACTGGATGCTCTCCTAACTGGTGAAGTCAACCTGATCTTGGAGGGCTTTATGTATTCCAACTCTTTGGATTTGCTCTCTCTCTTTAATTGGAAACTTGTTCTTGTTGTCAGGGTTGCTGCACAATGGACCCCAAATAGTGGAGATAAAACTGTGCTTCAATATGATGATGTGATAAAGTTGGATCTGGGACCTAATGATAGCTGCTCCTTGAGCAAAAATTTCAATTTGTTGATTGAATTTTTAGGAAATATACTGGTCTAATTTCCAGTTGGAGACCTTATTGCAAATGGATGATCGTTCTATTCATAGGTTATATTGTGGACTGTGCTTTCATTGTGGCATTCAATCGTATGTTAGATCCACTGCTTAAAGCTTCACCCGAGGCAACTAATACGGCCATCAAGTTGTTGAACTTTTAATCCTCATTAGGTAATTCCTTATTAGTTAAAAAATGTTGCTTGCATAAATTCGTAATTGACCTGAGCAGTTTGAGGAATTTTGGGTCATGATGAGGCTCACATTTTATGTCTTCTAAGGCAATCTTTTGTCGCATCATCTGGCTCTAGTTTTCTCTAGGAGTCTTTTATTTTTTATGGTATTATCTAGGAGATCTCTCAAAGTAGGATTAGATTATGAAGTAATGAAACCGATTTATATATATACACATAATTGCATGTTATCATTCTTATTGCTTTTTGGACTTGATATACCAGAATCTTGAATAATTGATTCCTACTTCATTGTGTGTGTAGTTCTCATTTATGGTTGAGTTCAGTGGACACTGTGCTGCATAGCTGGTACATTGTTCTCATGATTATGAACTTTGCTATGTATCAACCTCTTTTCTCCAGCATATTCGTTTTGAAAAGTAGCATTTTCAAGCATCTGGTATATTTGCTTCTTTGGATACTGAGTTTTCTCTTGATAGCATCACCCATGTGCGAATTGCCCTTTGTTCTTTGCAGATGTTCACATGGTTAATTGACTTGTTTTTCCATTTGCAGTTAAAGGTATCCGGAAACTTGAATGGCCACAGTATTGGCAGCTATCAGATCCATACTGGAAAATCTGTTCCTATAGTTAAAGGTGGAGAGTGGACAAAAATGGTGGAGGGCTGATTCTAATCAATTGTTTTTGCAATTGAAACATTTGAATCAACAGGTACTGATTCTATTCAAACTTTCTTTGCAGAGATGGCTGCTGATGAGGAGTATGATCTAGAACGTGCTTAGCTGCTTATTTTTCTGTTTAGGAAAGGGATGCGTGAGATAAGATCTAAAATGCAGCCATCATATGGAAAATTTTGATGCTGGCCATATCCCGCTTAGTTTGCCAAGAGCGAAGCAACTGCTAACAACAATCAACAAGAACTTCTCCACATTGCTCTTTCTGTAGATGTTAGTTAGATTGATTAGGAAAAACGAAATATTTGATGGCATTAAAGAACTTGTGCGATCCTGGCATCATTCAGGTACATCAAAAACTCACTTTAACCTTGCATTAATTTTCTATTTAACTTCCCATAAAGATGTGAATATATTTGATGGAACTAAAATAAAATGTTCTGTTATCTATTCAGCAGAATCTTGAACACTCTTAAATGGTTCTGTCTGATCAAATAAGGGATGAGACTGCTCCGAATGTTTGAACTAATCATTACCAGTCGGCTTCATTGGTACCTCCTTTCTTTGTTCAGTTTGCCACTCTGCAAACTGAGCGAATGAAGATAAATCAAACCTAATCTCAAGGATATGCTTCATCTGTTGTCAGATGCTGGTTGAGTTATTTATCAGTAAAAAATGTAGCTTGATCAATGGCTATACTATGACAATGAACTTCATCCTTGTGCCTTTCTGTTAATCACAATAATTCCTTCATTTGTTTTAGAGCAGCCATGTCCTCCTCTCTGTGATGCACAGGGCAGCTAAGTATCCCAATTCGAGCATCTATCTTACTACGACCAACCTGCAAATAGGTTATATCAAGAGGAGATTGCTACTAAGGTGTTGATGGTTGTTTTCAGTTTATGTAATAGATTAGGAACTTACCTATAATCCAAATGCTTCTTTCCTGCTTAAATCTTGTTGAATACTTACGGGTGTGCATTTGCAATGGCTACAAACATAACCTTTTTTTTCCTTAATAAATAGTAACAAGAATTCCAACCTCCACTCAACTAAGGCATGTTGTCCAAAGTGCACCATTTTCTATAATCATGCTCTTAACCATGTCTGTACAGAGGCTGAGTGGAACACCATTTGTCAAGAGCAGTAACAAGTCTTGCCCATTAAGGATGAGTTTTTAATTCATGTTTCTAATGGAAGCTGGACTAAGTTCCTAGTTGTTGGAAGAAGCAACAGGTGAGCAGCAAAGGTGGAAATAGGTTTCATGTTCTCTTCATAATTGGTTATCAAATACGTTGTTTAGTTAATTAAAAGGAAATTAAATTATCATTCGAAACGTATATTCAAGTGAA
>JAOQMM010000005.1:5464126-5477415 GCA_027563515.1 Erythroxylum platyclados
AGTTTAAGAAATAGAATTTTCCATTTGAGACTTTTAAAGAATAAGAAATATTTTAAAATTTTCTTAAAACTATAAGAAAGCTCCGTCTCTTTCACCTCAGATAATTATATAATCCTTTCCTTTTATCACTACATTCATAAAATGTTAAAAACAAATATTAGACTTGGCAAAGTTTGCCCAATTCAGGCTAGCCTAAGTTTTTTGAACTTCAGGTCCGAAACCAAAGCTCAAAATTTTCAAAGCAATGATATTACTTTTAATTTTTTAAAATTAAAAATATATTTAATTAGGTTTGATTCGGGTCCGATCAGATTTCAGGCCAAGCCCAAATCATTTTTAATTTTTTAAAACTAAAAATATATTTAATCCAGTTGATTTGAGTCCGATCAGGCTTTAGGCCAGGCCCAAACCTAACCATAACATTTTCCAAACCCCGACTCGGCCGTCTTATTGCTAACCTTGACAAATAAATCACCACAGTAGCCTGTATGCAACCCTATCCTCTCGAAATAACCTTGTTTGAACCGCTGTGGTTCAAGTACCAACGACAAATTTAATTGCTGAACTAGTCCAGCAAAGGCAGCAAGAAGAAGATTAACACTCAATAGCATACAGAGTATCACTTCATATAAAGTGTGAAAACCAAGAATAACTTGATGATTTCCAAAAGCAACAAATGAACTAGGAAGTACGCTTAACATTCAACTAATCAGAAATTTATAAGTTCCCATTTACACTTTGACAGGTCGACGGCCTCACTGCCCTTTTCGAAAAGGATCTGCATTAAAACAAAGGTATCCATATGTAAATATGAAGCCTACCATTCATATTCCAATAGAAAGTCAACAACTCTTACCGTGTGCTTTCTTGTATAATTATCAAACCGTCTAATCATACCAAACCGTTGTGACCTATGAAGCACAAAAAAAAAATGTTGACAGAAGGAAAAATTTTGTAAATCATAATAGAAAGAAATGTCAGTAAAAGATGGAAGATCATGGAACTCATAGCATCTTTTTCAAACTTGTATAACATGGAAGTGCAGTAATTGAAGTATTATGCCCAGAACAATGTAATTCATCGTAGTGCTGAACAGAAAACTGCATGTGCATCTGACAAGAAAAGACCTCCAAAAAGGATTCATGGTACAAAATTTTCCTTCAACATAAGGCTTTAACACAGGACAGTTAGTCAAAATTTGGAAGAATTAGTGAGTTCCAAAATTGAACATGCTAATATCAAGACAAGCAATTGCTGAATATTTAAAGTGGTCAGACATGGGTCAGGAATCAAATCACTAATTAAAGTTATTGAATCGGCTCCAGAAAGGGGCACTTTTAGATCCACAGAACAAGCCATTATATTAACTCCCTGTCAAGGTATTCACATCCAACAGAAAATAAACAGTCGTTGACCTTTATAGAAAATGCAAATCCACGTAATCTTCTTTAAACAGGATACTACATGCAAAGTCAAAGGCCTGAATGAACTCTACTGTCCAAGAAATTACCTCCTATCCGTAGGGAATATCACTTTAATCACTCTACCAATGCAATTGAGAGGGCGCATCAGCTGATGCTCTGAAGTCCCTGAAGGAAAGCGAAATGTACAACAGATAAGCAAGACTACTCATATAAACTGATGTACAAGTTCTATACATCCAAAGATTAACTAAATATCAGACAGAATGTTGTGCATTTGGTTTACCTCTCCCCTCTCCATTCTGGCAAACCTATGCAAGCATCAATTCCATAGTTAGTTTGACTTTAATCAGAAGTTTGAGTCATAGGGACATTATAAATTCAATGTTTGAATGTGTCATGATTGAGCACATGGTAAAAAAGTTTGTGACAGTTGAATCATAATAGATGCATGCAGACATACATCTCTGCCGGACATAACTGCTTTCAGTTTAGAGGAGGAAACAACTTGGTATGCTACCAGTTTTAGTGCTGCATCTGAGGATAACTTAGGCTTGGGTTTGACCCCTAGCTTTCTCCTGCAGCCTAAAGCACCACAGTGGCAAACCTCGTCCGCACCAAATTGAACAAATCTGCTAATTTGATCATGTAGGACTAAGAAATCCAGATTGTTTGACAAAATAAACAAGGAAAAGCTAGAGATCAGCTTGAAGTAAAGGCAAGAGCCAGAGCAAGTACTCATACTGATAATCATAGGTCAGATGCTCGCCCTTCTTTATGTCACGACTTGCAAATATGCCAATTCTGGTTTCTCCATCAATTATCCTTTGAGGAGAGAACTAACCATGTAAAACATAACAAGCTAAATACCATAATCTAAAATGAGGAAAAAGGTTAGCTAAGAACCATTTTTGCATCTCAGTATTGGGAGAACAACTGTGGTTTATGTATCTAGACTTGTTTCCCTTGTATGTTGCATCGATCACCATATCACGATTGATTTCACACAAGTAAAAGTTTGTTTCTCCACGGTGTTTCATATTCCAAAGCCTTTCCTCACATGTCTTGTCATCAATAACTACGTCAAGGAGATTAAAATAAAGCTTCATCAAATTGATGCCATGTTTAACCATGATAATATCACAAGTAAGGAGATAATCTAACAAGGACTTAAGATTTCACCTTCTCCAACATACTCTATGACAAACTCTCCTTGTTTAATATCTTCATCTGCTACAATCCCAGCTCCACATTTTTCAGTCTGCAGACAAAACTAAAGCTCCATTATGAGTATACGCTAAGGTAGCATATAATGCTCCTTAAAAAGAGAAAAAAGGAAACAGGAAGAGCAAAAGTGCAATGAAGTAAAACATCACTAAAATTGATTTCCAATTAATGTTGATAAATATACTTTAATGGATGAAAAAGCTTGAACATTGACTATCTAAACAAAAATGCCTAAGACTATTACTTTATGGTGGAAAGGGCAGACATTCATACACTCGATCTACAAAAGCATTTTGGTATATTTACTCTAGACCTCATAACAGTAAAGTCCCTTATCCTTTTCTCCCTTTACAAACAGAAACCTTCTTCATCAACTCATACCTGCACTAATCTCATCTTCTTTACAGGACGGTTTTGAAATGGCTTGTTGACACATAAACTTCCACATTTGCAGCCTGAAGAGCAGCTAGACAGCAGCATCCTTCAAAAGTTAATATTGAAAATTTAGTTTACAAAAGTCCCACTACCTAGAGCAATAAAACTTGACTGTCAACAACTTTATAATAACACGTAGAGCCACATGTAATGCATACACTATGAACAACTTACAACTACTTTGTACAAATGAGGCTTAGTGACTGTATCTACAACGATATGATTGATAAGAGTATCTAATAAAAACCTTCACTCAGCTTATAAATTCCTACAATATCCAATCGAATTCTGGTACAAGTTTTATTCTTTCTGATCATTATATCGAATATAATATTAACTGTTTGATGAGAAGGGGCAAAATCAACAAAAAGCAATTTGAACCGATCATGTCTTCCAACTACAAGTTCAAAAGGATGATATGAATCAAGTAACTACAAATACATTTTCTCGGTATATCCATAAACATGAGCCATCCAAATTGTATTTCAGTATTACCATGACATTTTTTCTCTCTGAATTTCTTTCTGATATCATAACTGCATATATTTCACTCACTTTCTCTACATGAAGTTTCTTCTACAAATGACTGTCACATAACTTGTTTTCATTTTCACATTCGATTAAAAAATTAACTTGAATTCAACTTAAGAGTCCATTGCAGAAGTGTTTTCCATCAAAAACAGTTTGACATTCAATTTAACTCAGTTCAAAAGCATAAAGTAAAACCTTGATCTGTTGTAAACCTTTAACTCAGGGAAGCAAACTGTGAGGGATAGCTGATGAAAAGGAATTCATATGAATTGATATGCAACACCTTTTTTCTTTAGATAGATGTCATGTTCACATACAGCTTTAAAGCTCTGAGATCACAAGAAAAGGGACTGCCAATTGTAAACTCATGGCTGGAAATAACATCCATGCTTGAAACTCCCTTGATCTATAGCATGAGCCTTGTTAATGTAACCTCAGCCTATTTCATTTACCAGTTGAACTACCCAGTCTAAACGTCTGTCCAAGTAATTCATACAAATGCACCAATAAAGTGAAGAGCTGGGCTAGACGTGTATAAACAACCCACAAAATACCTTTTTGAGTTTTGAGATCACTAAACCACATCAGTGGAAATAACTATTACAATTTTCTTTAAAACTTGCAACCTAATAGTACCATAAAGACAAAAACATGACCCTACCTTTTATTTCTGAAGTTTGCCATGCATAATAGCTCAACTGTAAGGACAAGACCACACTTACCCACAATGGCAATCTCTACTGCATACACCAGACGAACCTGGCGATTGACTGCAGGAACAGAATATGCCATCATCCTCAAGACGCCTTTTCATCTTCTTTGTGAGATATATGTCTGACAATTGTCAGTATCAACAAAAGGATCGTGCTTCTGAGTGAGTATACATTTGTCCCATACACAATGATACAGAGAAACACATTTCAATGTAAAACAGAAATTCGGAAATGGGAATTGAACCAACTCCTTGAGCTTGCTAAACATGGAGTGCAAAGCTAACCATAAAGTATAAAGACACTCTAAACACTTCCCCAGAAAATGAATAAGAATAAGACAGCAACACCATTATATTTCCAGGAAAAGTAAGCAACTTATCAAGGGGATACTGCGTTTTATGGAAGTGTAAGGCATAGTCTTCCACTTATTAAACGACTCAGGAAGATCAAAATCAACTGGGTCTCCTATCTGCTTTTGCATCTTGTTGAAAGCGTCGGTTATGTTAATCTCATCAACGCCCTGCCCAATAGAAGCAAAATGCGAACTTAGCAACACCTCAAACGAAATTACAACATCATGGTACATGATGGTATACCATAAGAAACCCAGAAACAGGTCAATCAATCTCTCAATCCATATCATAGAGCGAACTCAGACTTGGGAGCTTAACCAGAACTTCTGCTAAAAAGCAGCAATATAAACCCCCGCAAAAGAAAAAAGTCTACATCTAACATCTTTCTGTTCAAAGGAAGCACAGAAACAACCCAAAAAGTGTAGGAAGGAAAGAAGACACTCGAACCTTGTCAGTGGTAAGAAGCATGGCTTCAACCGAGCCGACAGCATAACCTTGAAATTATACGCCCATTAAACCCCTGGAAACACAAGCCAGTTATTTATACACACGTACACATAGCTACGCATATATAGATATCACATAGCACTGTATGACCACATACCGATTTTTTTAAAAAAAGGTCTAAGTTGGCGAAGTGAAGAGGTAAAGGGTCCAAAGCTTATTGTACAGTTTTCTTTGTTTGGCAATCCACGTTGATTTAGTGGGTAGCTGGATCTATCAGCGATTAGCTAATAACTAATTATATTAGCTCATTTGATCAGTAAATAATATTAACTATTTATTAAAAATATTTGATAAAATTAGTTGTTTAAATATAAAATGACTTATGAGGGTATGACGTTAAAAAAAATTTATAAGGTCATGATTGGATATTACAAAAATTAAGTTTTTAACTTTAATAAAAAATATAAAACGTTCTGAAAAATTTTGTCATCATAGTATATTTTTTACTTTGTAACTAGAAAAATTATTTCATCACTAAAAAAAATTCTAAATTTTGTAATTAAAAAACTTACTTTACTATCAAAAATTCTATCATTATAAAATACATACATAGTTTTTAGTTATACATAACTTTTAGTTTGAATTATCCATAATATCACTATAGCATAATCAACATAACTCAAAAATTATAAAGAAATGGTATAATTAATTTTTTATGGAGCTTTTAAAAATTAATTTATTAGAGTTAAATAAGCTAACCAATAATTCATTTGTCCAACACATTAATAACTTTTTAAAATGGTCAAAAATTTCAAACTGTTCGCTAAACACCTCCTTTAGTTTAAAGTGAAAAGGAAACCATTTTTCATCGGAAAAGTCAAACAAAGGACAAAAGGAGGTAGAGAGAAGCAGGTCTTTAAGGACATGAAATTCTCTATTTCCGTTACGTATTTTAACTCTGTACCACATAAATTTGTGAATGAACTTTAATAAAATATGAAAGATGGTAAATAGACTATTGAACACACACACATCCCATCAACTGTTGTCGTCAGTTCACTTACTTGGTGCAGTGCTTACTCTTATATTCTATGAATTACTTCGTGAATAAGTGTCAGAGTTTTATTACAAACATAATTTGAGATGGGTCTGTGTTTCATTTTGATTATATTTAATTTATATTTTACATTTCAGGTCAATGTTATAAATATCATATCCATATCAATACCAGATTTGATTTGATAAAATATTATATCGATTAATACTAAATATTATTGCAAGTAATTTTTTAAGTTTATAAAATAATTCCTAATTTTTTAAAAAATTAAAAAAATATTTCTTAAATATATTATATTGTATGATTTATAATTTTATATCAACCTTGTCTTCGGAAATCATAAACAATAACAATAACAACGACCCAGTAAAAAAATTCCGCTAAACGGGATATCTGAGAAGATTTAGTGTACGTAACCTTAACTTTAACTAGTAAAGAGACTGTTTCTGCAAGATCCACAAAAAAAAGGAAAAATAAAAAAGATGAATAAATAAATAAATAAAGAAAATAAAGATAAAAATAAAAATAAATTACTAATAATAATAACAACAACAATAATAAAAATGATGATAGTAATAATAATAAGTAGGAAAATAATAATATTAATAATAATACGTAGGAAAATCATGATAATAAAAATAGTTATTATACAAAATAATAATAATTATTATTATCATCATCATCATCATCATCATATTAATAATAATATTAATAATGATAATAGTAATAAAAATACTAATACTAATAATTAATTAATTAATATGTCACCAAAAATTATTATAATAGAAATTTAAAATAACAATAAATTATTTAGTTTTATTAATATTCTTTTCACACATTTCAAATATAAATAATAACTATAATTAATATAAAAAGATCATTTAATCATCATACAAATGTAAAATTAAGAACAATACAAAGTATTTAAAATATTACAGTTTCATTATATAATAAATAATAATTACATCAAAACATCAAATAAAGAATAATAAATATCCATGACCTTCTAATAATTACAATTTACAACAAGAGTTCGTGTTGAGGAAACAACCAATTAGAAGTAAAACCTAAAACAAAAGCATTCACAATTATATTTATATTGCATGTATAGAATTTAACATATGCATCAAATATAAGAAAAATTAAAGGAAAAATAAAAATAAAAACCTATAACTTCATTCAATCGAATACTCGCTCAATTTACATTAACCTTAATTCTCATTTGGTACAAAATTCTCATAATTGAGAGGACTCTCATCATTACCATCATTATCATTCAAATTCATTCAATCAAATAACACGTCAATACTTTCTCATCCAATATTATCTTCCAAGTCACTCTCATCTATCAAATTCAGTTCATCAAAAACTCAATTTGTCAAAAGATTGATATGATCAAAGTAAATTGGATTTATAAAACTACTTGTTCTATTAATAGTCCTAGTAAATAATAAAAATTAAATTATTAAAAATTACAAGAATTATATCAAATTTAATAATGATAATAACGTACCTTTCTTAAAACTTTAAATTATATCAAACAAAGACTAATTTATTAAATTTTTTGTGTTCCAATCTATTCATGTTCTTCAAATAGATTAATTCAAATATGCTCCAATTCTTTTCACACCTTGTTGCACTCACACATTGATTTAGAATTTGAATTGTAAAACTTTGCAATTCTAGAATACCATTTCTGAATTAGTTCCATCAAGCAACTGTAAGACAACAAAAGTAGCATTATAAATAAAATAAAGTGATGATTAATTTTCAACAAGTAACAAAAGTGGAAAAAAATACCCAAATTAAGTTTATCTCTTTGACGAATACCAATTTGACAACCTAAAATCACCATAATCATCCTTATAAATCTTCATTTATAAGCTTAGGAGATCTTGCATCATCTTATGGACAACAATAGTAACATTCCCCTATTAACTTCACTTCTTTGTAAAATTGTCTTTGTCATCTCTCATTGAAGTGTGTACAAAGAAGACCTATTTTTCAGATTGGCCTTAATTGATTCCTGTTCCCTTTCCATAGCATCATAAAAATAATCCATGGTTGCCTTCGTCACTCTCACCAAAGGCTCACAAACTCAGATGATAAATTGACATTGAGACTAAAATTCATTATCTTCAAGTATAATTCTAGAAACCTCCAATCGAGCATTATACCTAGCATGTTGAGCTGTAACTCACTTATCACTTATAAACATTTGTCTCAACCCTTTCTTCATCAAAATAAAACACTAAAGTAATAAGAAAATAGTTGCAAATCTTATAATAGTAAGACAACACAAATTCCTACCATTTGTGAAATCATTTCTCATTAAATTCAGGATTCATGTATTATTGTAGATGAACTTGGTCATCTTTTTTGCTTTTTGTAAAGTCTCATCAATAATAGGAAAATATCTAATATCTCATATATTTTCCAAGATCAAATCAATGCAATATTCAACATAAGGAGTCCAATGAAAAGAATTATACCTGCTTTACAATCTTCTTCCATCTGCTTTATAAGCGGAATCATTGTCAATAATGAACAGAACAATATTTTCTGGCCTAATATCATTCACAACTTCATCAAATATCTGAAATAGAGTATTAGGATTCCTAACAAGAACAAATGCATTAATAGACTTCAAAAATATTGTTCTTTTTGTAGAATAAACCAAAAATTAATAATAGGTTACTGTCTTCTATTTGTCCAACCATCACATATGATTGAACACCCAAAAGTAGCCTGAGTCATTCTTCTTTCATCCAAATAAATTTTTATTTCATAAACAGAGCTACTCAGAAATTTATCTCTGTAGTTATCAATTAAAGGAGCTTTGTATCCTAGACCATAAAAGATAATAGCATCTACCATAGGCTGATAACAATAAGACTGTGCAATATTAAATATTATACCTAAATCATACCACCATCTAGTCATTGTCATATCCACATTATGAGCTATTTCTTTAGATTGTAAAGCACTACAGATTGAAGGCTAAGCTCTAAAAGTTGTATATGGTGTAAACAATTAGAAACTTGTCTTCTTCTTTTCCTAACATTAGATACAACATTTCCTTCTTGTTGGGTAGGAATACTATCACCTTCAACATTCCTATTATCACACTGGCAACTAACAAAAGAACTGTCACTACCAATTTCATAATTCAATTTTGTCCTTCTATCTTTGTCATCCTAATACTCTTCAAGCAAAGTTTTCATTTGTCATGTCATTTTATGACTCACTTTTTTATAAGGTTTCACATCACCTTTTACCTTAGCTAAATGCTTCTTTAATTTGGTGATTCCTCCACCTTTCAAATGTTTGTTATAAAACAAACAAATTGTATGATTCTTTATTCTAGGAACCAATCCAACATGAGCCCAATCTGGATTATTAAATCTTCCTAAAGTGGTTGAATTATTATGAGTACTTAAACTTCTTTCCATTTATTTGTAAAATTAGATTAATAAATCCATATTCAAAAATACAATTTTTGCATATAATAATAATAATCTCATTACATAACTATAAAAATTCAATATTTAATTATAAGCATACCTAGATTCTAGATAGACTCTATCTTACATATTTCTTTATAATAACACACATTGCAAAAATAAATTTTCTTTATGATAATACACATCATAAAAATGATTTAAACACTTATGATTTCACATTATATTAAGTGATGAGTATTCTCTCATAAATTCACATATTATTTTCTACTTTGTATTTAACTACCTATAAGATAAGATGATGAATGTGTGTTTGCTACTCATAAGATAAGCTTAATATATGTAATTTTATTTTCTAATGACAATAATAAACAATATAAAAATGTAAACATTTAATTTTCTTAACTTAATTAAATATATTAAATGTTTTACTTACATATTAAATCTTATATTTAAATGATTAATCATAAGTTAAATACTTTTATATACAAACACTAGTAAATTGTATATTTCGAAGGAGAGCCTTGGAACAATTGGTAAAAGTTACACATTTGTGACCAGAAGGTTATAAGTTCAAATCATGAAAATAGCCTCTTTGTAAAAAATACAAGAGGAAGACTGTGTACATCAATGACCCTTCCAGACTCACGTAAAGCGGGGAGTCTTGTACACTGGGTACGTTAACTTTGACTTTTTAGTAAATTGTATATTTCATATAAATTAATTAACAAATTAATGAATTAAATTTGATCTCATTTTTATAATTATTAAAATAACAAATAATATGACATATTCTTGAATTATGCACAATTCACAATACTTAAATATTCTTCCATAATTCATACACGATATTATTTTGATCTCATTTGTTCATAAATTCACAATGCCTAAATGTTATTGAAATTGAATTATACACAATTCACACAAACAATTCCAAATTTTAAACCCAAATTGCCTAATGCATAATTTATAAATCATTCCAAAAACACATATGACATAACCAAAACACAATACAATTGTAATTCAGAGCAGAAACAAGCAACCTAAAACATACAAAAAATCATAAATTGTAATCAAATTAGGGTTAGGTTGGGTGGGATCGGGTCAACCTAATGAATTTGGATCTGGATATGAAAATCTTGGATTTCTGGTGGATTGGAGAAGAGCAGCAACAATGGAGTGGAGACAATTGCAACAATGGACAGAGCAAGCAGTCTAACCCAAGGTAGTAACAGGCGAAGAGATAAAGGTGGAGGAATTTTACTGCAACATGCAACATTGGGCTTGGGCAGTGGACCGTGGCGCGATGGTAGTGGGTGGCGGCAGTGACACGATGGCAGTGGGTGGCCGAGGATAGACACTAAAAATATTTGGTGATTTGAAGAGTGAAGATGTGTAGAGAGGAGAGAGAGCGCTGAAGCAAGTAAGTGTTTGTGTTTTGGTATTTGATTTTGTTTTTTTTTTTTGCAATTCAGTCCCTAAAGTTTTTAATTTCACAGTACGGATGGTATTTGACTGGTATTTCAAATATCGACAGTATCATTGACCAGTACAAAACTCTCCAATTTCATATCGTTTTATCGCCGATACAGTGCAAAATTCATACCTTTGATTCAAATTTACTATTATTCTTAAAATTATTAATTTAATATGTGTGTAAATAATGTCATAAAATATTTAATCATATTATTTTGTTTTGATGAAAATAATAATGTGTTTTATGTGTGCAATTAAAAAATTGTTACAAAATTTTTTGTGAATATATTATCTATTGTCTATTTTGAAAACTATTTTTTATTTGTTTCTTTGCTCTCATATTCAGTACCTCGACAATAAATAAAGTTGTTCGATTTTTTTAAAAAATGGGCAAATATATATTTTTAATTATTTTTAAATTTTATAAAATAAAATGAAGTTAATTCATACATACATTCATATATATATATATACATCAACAATAAAGCTTCCGATCACAATTTTTTAATATAATAGGCATGACATAAATATCATATTAAATACATAAACATATTATACATATGATGCTTTTTCTATATATTTATTTAAATACAAAGCATAATTACTTTGTTATAATTAATTATTTTTTAGTGACATTGACTTATAGCCTTTAGGTCTCGTTTGATAATAAGTAATGAAATAATCAGAATAAAAAAGTGGGCATCGGAATAGGAATGAAATTATTGACTTTGTGTATTTGATATGCAAGCATTAGAAATATGATTATAGAAATTAATATTTATACCAGTGTTTGGTATCAAATATTAAGAATGGTAATAACAAATTTTTAATTATGCTTGATTATTATGTGATTGATTTTGTAAATAATTAATTAAAATATTTTATATTGTTATTAATTAGTAAAATTTTGTATTTAACATATACATAATTAAAATTATTTTTAATGATTTAATAAATTATTAATTTTTAAATAATTGTGTATGATCTTTCTTATAAGAATAAAATTAAAAAAATCATAATTAACGAATAGAGAGTTTCAATCACGATAAAACATAAAGGAAAAGAGAAGAAAAAAAAGAGTTTTAGTTACCCACCCTTATTTGTTATTCCTGATATCTGATTTCAAATACCCGTTTTTATTTTGGGAATAAAAATTTAGAATTATTTAAATTTCATTTTTGATATGTCAATTTTTATTTTATCCATTATTAATAACCAAATAATCAAAAATTAAGGAATGTAAATTGCATACTCATTCTTACGTCTTCGTACCAAACATACTCTCAGAGTTTACATTAGATATAAAATTTTGGTGCTCAAATTTGAACAACCATTCTTCCAATAAAAGTTAACTTGTTTTATTTTGTATAAAATGAAAATATTCTAAAATAAGGAGCCATCAGTGCGGATATGATTAGATTTTGCATTAACGAATTGTCTGTTTACATAGTACAATATGAATGCTATTGGGTTTAATATTTAGGTCATCATTTTCACTACAATTTGTTTTTTCTTTTGTATTGAAAATTGAATGGACGTCATCATACACATCTTATCATTCAGTGTTTTGCATGTAGAAAAATTTTGCTTCAGACTTGAAAGATTGCGAAAGTTTCATACCTCTATAATCTATCAACAAGTGTACAATTGATTTGATCTTATTCTTAATTGTATTTCCTTTAGGTATGTGAAATAGCATGATTAGTGAATAAAGTAAGCGTATTTACTTCATGTCGTGGTCACCGGTAACCTTCCTGTATTGGTAAATAAGTAAGCCTATTAATTATTAAATAGTTGATGTTATCCGTTGGTTAAATTAAATTATATATTTTGTATGTCAATTTTAACTACATGAAATCCTCCCAAACCGCTGGAAGCCTGTGGCTGAAACCTGTTATTATTTGGGAATTCGAACTTGCGACGTGAAGGTTGAAGTAGTTGGCTCTGATACTATTGAATTACACAAAACTCGAGTTAAAGGTAACAGTATTATCAATTACTTAAGGGGTTATATTACTTACTCGTTGATTATCAATGGTTGCCCTTCTGCTTTTAGGCCTTCCAGGGGACTCCGCGAAGGCACCGTTTATGTAGAACAATTTTTTTGCACGTTTTCTCTCACAAAAACGATGGAGTAGTAGTCCAATTATTCACCCATATGTGCAGAA
>JAOQMM010000005.1:5477515-5487594 GCA_027563515.1 Erythroxylum platyclados
CTTGTGTGTCCTTTTTATCTCAATTTCTTTTATTGGTTTGTTTGCTCTATTCGGTTGGAGTCCATCTCCTATCAGTTGATAGAAGAGGAATTACATGGAATCAAAGTGGACAAGCACCCCTTCGTAACTGTGGAATCTTTAACTCCCTGCTAAAGTTCGTTACTTTACTTGAGGTGCTGTAACGAGTCGTTCCCTACCTAATCCAAGCTTCAATCTAAAGGTGTCCTAAGAGACGTTAGATGTCCTCTGTGTGAAACAGAAAATGAAGACCTTATCCACCTCTTCTTCAATGGCTCTAAGGTAATGCCTTTGTGGAACCTGTATACAACTCCCTGTTAGCATGCTTTTCAAATTTTTGTCTTTCCAAGAGTGGTGGACTACCTTCACTGCTGACAATTCCTCGTCCTCGATCTGTAACGTTGTCACATGTCTGTGATATTGTATCTAGTATGCTCGAGATTGCAATGTCTTTGATTAAAATGATTTCAGGTGTAAGGATGTTACTAGCTCAACTTGTCGCTTTCATGAGGAATTTGTCCAATCTTGGCAATCTCCTCTGCCTGATTTCTTGAAAATTAATACAGATGCTGCAACTCACCAAAATGGTCTAGTGGGGCTGGGGTTCTATGTCCGTGATTTAAATTGCATTTTAAGGGCTATCGAGCATAAAACTCATATGGTCTTTTGCTCTATACCTTGCAATGAAGCTATGGCTATTTTCTTCGGTCTTCGAGTGGCTAAATGCTGAATTCGAATGCACCGATCATTGAATCTGTTAGTCTTACAACAATTCAATGGTAGTACTCCTGCTGAACCGATGCATGAGCTAGTCTTGGAAGATATTTCTTTAATTCTGCCCAACTTTATTGCCTTTAGGTATATTTCTTATTCCAGTAATTCAGCAGTTCAAAACATTGCAAACTTCAGTCCTGACTAGGAAGTGCTTTTTCCTTGTTCGCCCTGCAAGCATTCTTGATCAGATGAAAGTTTCAATAATAACAACAACAACAACATTAACAATAATAACAACGTTCTAGTATAAATTTTGTTAAGATGCAAACTATGAAAAAGTCTAGGAGTATGCAGTTTTACCTTAACTATTAGAGAGGTTATTTCTAATAGACCTACAAAAAAGAAAGAAAAATATTTAAAATGATTTAAAAAGGAAAAAAACAAATATATAAATAAATATTTGTATAAATAAATAAAATAACTAAAAATAAAAGTAAAAAATGGAGATTAAAAATAAAAAAATAAGTCAAAATTAAAATAAATATTAAAGTAAGTAAAAAAAATAATAGACAAAAAAAACACAAGTAAATAATGCAAACATGCTCTTACAACAAAATTAAACTAAACTAAAGGGATAATACTACTGATAAAAGGTATTCAAGGTAATTACATGATATGCGAACTGATAAAAGGTATTCAAGGTAATTACATGATATGCGAAACAAAAAAAATGAAAGAATTATACCCTTATCTTAATTTGTCAAAATTTCCTACTGAGGTCAAATCTTTAATAAGCTTTAATAGCATTATATCATATCTAATCACCTCCTTCAACTTTCTTTAGATCTTCATCTTTTTCTCTTAAAGTCCTTAAGTACAATCTTCTCACATTTTTTTCATTAAAACGTCAAGATATTTTTTTAATATGTTCGAACTACCTAAGTCTTAGTCTCTCTGAACTTATCATCAATGTTAGCACCCTCAATTTGTCCCTCGCAACTAAATTCCTAACCTTAGTTGTTTTTGTAAAGTTATACATTTAACGGAACATTTTCATCTCTACCGTCGTTAACTTATAAATACGAGCCAATTTAATATGTCAACACTTTGTTATCCCTCAAAGAAAGGTTGCTCTTATGAAAAAAAAAAGATATAAAACTATAACATTGACCCATATCCTTTGGGTTTCTTAATCAATTACTTAGAATCCTAATAGAAAGAAAAAAGAAAACTTTTTAACACCAAAGACAGTTTACAAATCTAAGATATATTTTTTTGAACCCAGAAACGCTGTCGTCGGAAGTACACTATTCGCAGGTTTAAACGCTAGTAAGGGTAAGTTAACAAGTTAAAACGCATGTAAATACTCGAATACTACTGAGAGTGTCGTGCTTGAATATCTGTGTAAATCGAACGTGTTGGACAGAGTTGAGGGACTTTGCTTGTGCCGGTGGCTTTTGTTTTTGTTTATCCGAGTCTGTGCGTGTCTGTCTCCTCCACTCTGTAATCTTATTGCGTATAAGGACACACACGAAACCAAAGCCTCTTTAATCCTTAAAATCATTCAGGTAAAATATCCTCATATTCTTCTCTCTACTCCACCCTCTATTTCTTTCCCTTGTTCGATGTTGATATTCCTGCTTTTGAATGTTTAGTGCTGTTATTAGAGCTTTGGATCATAATTGTTCAGACCCAGATGCGCTTTTCCTGCTTTAATTCCAGAATTTGTACCCATCTGCTAATCTTTTTAGTTCTTTTCCTTTTGGGTCTCTCTAATTTTGCTTGGGGATCACACAATTGCTTGACTGGTTGTTGTGTTTCCCTTATTTTAACCTTTTTTTAGCTCGAAGTTTGTCGCTCTTTCGCCTTACGATTTTGTCTGCGTTGTTTGATTTTGTGTTTATTACTTTGATTACTTATTGTTACGGTTCTTGTGAACTTAAGAAAAGTTTCCTCGCTGTTATGTTGTCTTAGTATTTGTATCAAGCAACAATATTGCGGATGCAACAAACTCTCGGAAAGTCCCTAGTTAGAATTTGGTTGAACCAAGATTCTAAAATCTTCAGCTTTTTGTGATCTCATAGGAGCCTGTTTATGGCCTTTGTTTATAAAAATATCGGTTACTGGTTTTCTCAAGTTGGAATAGACTCTGGGAATTTTCTTTTGCTATTCACAGAAAAAGTTAAATGTGTTTAGGTTCAGTAGGATAGTTTTTCCTGTGAAATGTGTTTAGGTTCAGTAGGATAGTTTTTCTTTCATTCTTGGGCTTATTTCTGTCTTTTTGTCTGTCTTTCTTACTTGATATCATGCTTTTAGCTGAATGCTGAGATTCTCTTTTTCACATGCTATTTGGCAGAAAATGATTCAACTGTGATTGTCTCTATGAGCCAATTCCATCAATCTATGCTCCTATATGATAGGTAATGAAGGGATTTTCTGACGACGCAGCTGCTTCAAAATGCTCTCCAAATTCTAAAATTGATACTGCAAGTCACTTGTTATCATCTGATTGTTCAGATTCAGGATCTAGTGAAAGAAAGTCTTCGAAGTCTTTGTCATGGTCAAGCATCTTTGCATCTGCTTTCTCTGTCTTTGAACTACACCGTGACTCATCAACCTGTGAGAAAAAGTCATTTTCTACTAGAAACAATGGTTGGACATCTGCTGTGAAGAAAATTGTTGCAGGTGGGGCAATGAGGAGAATCCACGAGCGTGTTTTGGGACCCAGCAAAACTGGGATACCAAACACGGTTAGTGACATTTGGCTTCTAGGTTTGTGCTATAAACTTTCACAAGAGGAGTGCTCTGGGGATGCAGGGACTAGTAGTGCAGTATCTGCATTCACACATGATTTTTCTTCACGGATTCTGATGACATATCGAAAAGGTCTGTTTTTGCTAAGTGGTCTAACATATATCAAATATGGCTTTAGTGATTGAACCAATATGGTACATCATATTCATTTATACAGGTTTTGATGCTATTGGAGATTCAAAATACATAAGTGATGTAAACTGGGGTTGCATGCTTCGGAGCAGTCAGATGCTTGTTGCTCAGGTCCATTGCTCTTTCATCATCTCGTTTGACATTTGATCCAATCAAGGCATTAAAACAAAATGGATTTGGATTGTGGAAGCCTGTTTTTTATTGATTTACATGTTAGAAGTTTTAAACATGAGATTGATGTGTTAGTAGTTATTTTTCTTCATATTCTATATGAGACAACCTTGATTGGTGACAGAGATTTAACATCAGAATTGCTGTAAGTTGTTTCTCTTTGCTTTCTCATACTACTGATACTTCTTTGGTCTTGGTGCATGAACTTTTTCATTCTTTGTAACATTAATTGATTTTGGCATTGCCCTCTTGACAATATTTCGATTGGCATGTTCCACTAGACATTGATAGTATTTTGTTCCTAATTTTGCAGGCATTGCTATTTCATCAATTGGGGAGATCTTGGAGAAAACCTTTGCAGAAGGTGAGACAACTAACTCAATTTGCTTGCAGTCATGAATGTTGTCATGATTCTTGTACTATTTTCCAGTGCACATGGTCTTTTTCATTTAACTTCATTATTTATTGGTCCAACTATGAAATTTAGTACAATGTAAATTGTTAGCAGTCATGAATTATGTCACTGCTTTCATTGACTATGCAGCCATGGGATCAAGAATATGTTGAGATCTTACACCTTTTTGGTGATTCTGAGGCATGTGCCTTCTCTATCCACAATCTTCTTCAAGCTGGAAGCACGTATGGCCTTGCTGCTGGATCATGGGTAGGTCCATATGCCATGTGCCGCTCCTGGGAATCCTTAGCCTCATCTAAGAAAGAGGAAATGGACACTGGCTCCCAGCTTCCAATGGCTGTTTATGTTGTTTCTGGAGACGAAGATGGGGAGCGAGGTGGTGCTCCTGTATTATGCATTGAAGATGCCTCTAGACACTGTCGCGAGTTTTCCAAAGGTCAAGAAGATTGGACTCCAATCCTTCTCTTGGTTCCTTTGGTTCTTGGACTTGAAAAAGTTAATTCCAGGTCAGTAATCAAGCTTTCCATTGTATTCTTCAATCTGAATTCACTATTGCATGGAGTTGGGTAATTGATTTACTTGTTTGTTTGCAACATGAATTAATTAAAATGCATTATTTAACTTTACCACCAAGTTTGCATGTTATGATACTATCCTTCCTCCATTTTTATGGTAAAATTGAATTGGGAACAGAAGATAGATGGAGATAAAAGCAGAAAAGAGTTTCTTTGAAAATAAATGTAACATTATATAGTTCCTTTCTGGATAATACACTCTAATCTTTGTGCAATATTCAGTGAGTGAATAGGAACTTGCAGTATTTCCAGTTGCACAAATTTCAGAAACCAAATGAACCATCTTAATTGTTTGTACAAATACAACTAGCACCTTCTTGATACATGGGTTAATAAACAAGTATTGCAATTACTTTCTCAATTTCTACTAGGTATATTCCATCTCTGCGGGCAACATTCACTTTTCCTCAAAGCCTTGGCATTTTAGGTGGGAAACCAGGTGCCTCAACTTACATCGTTGGTGTACAAGATGATAATGCTTTTTATCTTGATCCACATGACGTTCAACTGGTAAAGCATTTATGCTATGAAAGTCTTTGAGATTAATTAATCTTTTATATATGTTTCATGCCTATATAATTGCAAATTGATCAACAAATTGCCAACATTAATTTCATTTTCACCATGAATTTACTAAAAATGCTTCATGAGGTTAGTTTGTAGTAATATGCTGCGCTATTTGATGAAGTTACTGAACCCACCTTTTGATTTGGAATATCATTCCGTTAAAGCAGGCCATTTGTGCTGAGAGTTTGGCCCATGGAGTGCAATAATGGAGGTCATTCTTGGTATCTATATTAGAATATCTACTGCCAAAAGGATGAAACTGTAAATTGGTTTGAGATTAAGCACTACCTATAACTTTAGAAATTTCTCAGAAACCCCTTAACCCACAGGTTGGAAAAATATTTTCTTTTAGCAAGAATCTGGATGAATACTGTAATGAAGTTGAGGTTGCAAATTTTATTTCAAGATTTATTGCTTCACTTTCACATATGAATACTAATTACAATCTCAAGCCGAGGTATAATGTGTCCATGCACTCTAGAGAGAGAGAGAGAGAGAGGCAATATGATGACCATAAAACAAAATAAGACTGAGAGGTGGCACTAAGTTATTCCTGATTGTAAATTCACAATTAGAACAGCATTGTATTTAAATGATATTGAATGTTCAGTTGAGAATTTGATACAGCTGCTAGCTGGAAATTTGTTGAAATTGCCAGTGTGAATCTGATATTTTGATCGAACTTATATTGTTGTTTGCTTCCCAGGCAGTCAATGTTAGTAGACAAGATGTTGAGGCTGATACCTCCTCATATCACTGCGAGTAAGCTTAATGTTAACCTGTGATTCCTTATGCATTAACTTATGAAAGTGGAAATTCTCCTGTACTTTGCTTATTCCTTCTTCTTTATATAATTTAACCAGATTTATACGATACATTGCCCTGGACTTGATTGATCCATCCTTGGCAATCGGATTTTATTGTCGAGACAAAGGTTTGCCACATATCATGGACATTATTTATGAGTTTTCTGGTTATTTTATCTTATGCAACTCATTGACCGGTGTATACCACTGCACACTGCTGAACAGGTGATTTTGATGAATTTTGTTCACTGGCAACCAAGCTGGCAAATGATTCAAATGGTGCACCCTTATTTACTGTAGCTCATTCACATACACTGAGAAAACAGGTCAACCATGAGGACATGATAAATGATGGTAGTGAGGTTCCTGATGTTGATTCTCACGGTGTTGTAGCAATTAGTGACGCAGAGGGGAATACACATGAGGATGACTGGCAACTGCTTTGATTGGAAATTGGAAGTTGCGTGGGGATTGTGTTATTGGGGTGGATGGAGTACCAATCCTACACTCAAGCATCCACGGACTTAGTCTACCCTTCATTTGTTCATAAGTTAATGAATTCGACATGTAGGAAGTACGTTAAGGAGTCGATGATTCTTTCACAAAATTTTCTTTGCCTCATATTTGATGTTGTAAAATAAATGTCAGGAGTTCCGTTCAGCTGCAATACCATTTTTATCCTTGTTCCTTTGCCCCCTTTTTTCTTTTAGATATCTTCATTTTTATCTTTCTCAATACTTGCTTGATTGCCATTTATGGAAAGCCTCTGGGGAGAATTATTTCCATGTCGATATACCAGGTTACCTGCTGACTTCAAACTAAAGACAAAAACAGAACAGTTTCGATAACGTTCGATGCTTGGGAGTCTTTGAGAACTAAAGGTATGTTGGTGCAGCCTAAGTATATAGGCATCTTTCGTCGTTAATTATGTTCATCGTAAGCCTGGACAGGTAAAAGTAACATCTTACTCTTCAAAGAGTACAGACACGAAGTGCCCAGTTCGAATGTAGATTTAAACACGATATTACAATGATAATTTGGTCTGTCAGATTCAGTCATCCCCTTTAACATTATCAGGTTCAATCTTGTAAGACGAAGTAAGTAGGCAAATTCCATGATAGTGATTTAAGAGTTGATAGTAACAAATCATTCCCGCATTCTCATTTTCTCTAATGACTTTTATGCAAAAAGTTTTAGACACTTTGGGCATCTGTTTTCCAACGTAGGATATAAGCTTAATGTCTTTTCGCTCTCACCCAACCCTTTTTGTCACACTAACTAAAATTCATGAAGCCTTCTCATTAGTTTCAAAACGACTATGCAGAATTGCAAATTTAGACTTTTAGGTAACATTACACAACTTAAGTGTAACTAATCGCATGTCACCAAACCAAAGCCCTGCTTTGCTCTATCTAACTATCACTCTCATATCTTTCTTTACTTTATCAGACGCTGAGATAAGAAGCTGCGTATGGAAACTTAGAAAATCCTGAAGGAGTGTGGACATGATTCCACCTAGAACCCCCTCCCTTATCATCTACATCCACGATGAACGCTCCCCCATCACACTCCCCACAAGCTGCACCACCCATCACAAACACACTATGATTACTCTTATCCTTGGAACATCCAAGAACTGTGGCACACAAAGTTGTCCCGCTAATCCAATCCGGAACTGCAACCACTGAACTCACTCTCAGCTTCTGATCAGTACCCTTTTCAATTCCTTCTCTTGACTGCCGAAGTTGTTCACCACCTAAAAACCACCACCATTCATTTTCTCTTGTCTTCCCATTGTTGCTAAAGCACACTGGAACGTTGGCTCCTCTTGGACTAGCACTCCCAAAAGGCCAAACCTCATCAACCAGTGACCACAACCCAGTAACAGGATCGTAACACTCAGCATCAGACCTGAACTGCCCTTGACTTTCACTTCCATAACCACTCACGACCCAGAATCTTGAATCTCCTTCCCAAGCCAACCCTTGACTCTCGTCTCTCTCCTCAATCATATCAGGCAACTTTGTCCACTCGTCTCTATCAACGTTGTACATCTCTGCCGACTTCAATGCATTCTTTCCACCGTCGTGCCCTCCGGCGACGTACACGGTGGACTCCCCCACTACTGCACATGCAAAGAAAGAACGTGCGGCCTTCATCGGAGCGCCGCGTCTCCACTTGCCGGCGGTTTCTCCGATCAAGTCTAGGATGTACACGTCACGCACTGGTTCCAAGGTTGTCGGATCCCAACCGCCTAATAACAGAATTTTGCCAGAGGATTGAAATGTTAAACACTGACAAAATATTGGAATACCATCTTCAGGTCTGGTCCTTTGCCAAAGGTTATGTGTTGCGTTGTAGATGCTAAGAGCGTACTGTGGAGTTCCGTTGATGTTCTGCTGCGGTCTTTGTCGTTTCCGTCCTTGTTGCTCTTCTTTCTCGGTTGTTCTTCCCGTGGTAAAGCCGCCATTGGATGGTTCTGTTGAGACCACCGCCGGGAGAGGCTGGACAAGGCAAAGAATCTGCTCTGAAGTGGCTGATTTTCTTCTTTCTTGATAGAATGAAGGGTGTGAAATTAAGCTTTGCCATGTGTGACACACAGATTTCATACAAGAATGGAACTGGTACGGTACTCTAATTAGACAGTCCAGTGCTATGTCATTAGGCAAGCCCGGAATTAGCTGCTGTTCTTCTTGTTTCTGTTGGAGTTCCATTGAAGATGCCTAAATTGAACTGTGATGAAACAGAGGAGAGAAAATCGCATAAAGTTGCAAGCTTTGAGACGAAGTTGGATTGGAAAAGGGGGGAAGCATAAACCCCAGAAGTAGTTACTCAATCAGTTTAGTTTTCAACGATTCTTTTCTTGTTTCTGTTAAAAAACTATTGAAGATTCCTAAACAGAACTGAAGATGAAACAGATAAGACGAACAATAAGAGTAATTTGTGTAAAGTTGCAAACTTTCAGACAAAGTTGGAGTGGACAAGGAGGGTGAGGCTATAGAACCCAGAAGTAGACAGTCGAACGCGCGAGTTTTTCAACGATTGTTTCCTTGTTTCTATTGGAACACCATTGGAGAAGCCTAAACTGAACTACAGGTAAAACAGAGGAACGGAAAATTAGAGATAATTGTATAAAGTTGCAACCTTTAACAAAAAGGTGGGTTTGACAAGGAGGTAGGGGCAGAACCCAGAAATGGTAAGTCAACCACTATAGTTATCAATTATTCTCGGAGCGGGAGGTCTGATTGTTGCAGAGTAGTAGTATTCATGGTTAAGGTTGGTTTTTGAATATGTGAAGGTTTGAGCTTGGAGGGTTCATAACAGGGGAATTTGCGTAGGCTCTTTGGATAACTGGCTGATGCTTGAATTGCAAGGGTTTAGAAGAAAAGGGTATTTAAAGTGAAAGAGCAGAGGCCTTCTATGGTGCCAGTTGGTACATCAGCCAATCAGTATACAAGAAGTCACCGTCCGATTCATTTCCCGGATGACATTGCATTTCAAAAATAAAGGAGATGTACTGTTAAGAATAATTCGTTGGATGTTAATTAATGTAACGAAATGAAATAAAACGGAATGAAGTGGTTCATAATGAAATGGAATGTAAACCTTTAAAATGTTGTTTAATTTGACGAAAAGATTCATAATGTAATGTAATAAAACGTTTTTTGGTTTGATGGATGGAATGGAATGTAACGTATAATAAATAACATTAATACCCTTGTACATTATTAATTATTTAATAAATGTTATTATATTAAATAATTAACAATTAAATAATAATTTTAATATATTTTCTATTTTTATTAATAAAAATTTTATTATTAATTATATACAATTAATTAATAATTATATAAGAATATTATTAAT
>JAOQMM010000005.1:5512066-5522802 GCA_027563515.1 Erythroxylum platyclados
TTGATCCACATCATCCTATTCCAGAATTCCTTTGAACTGGCATACTTTTTCTGGATATTGGTAAAGATTCAACACCACGTTTTCGATTAAAACATGTGCGGTTACCTACATAAAACCTCTGATATATATGCTGACATGATGCTAAAATAAATTGTTGCAGGTGCAATATAGTTATCATTCCTGTATCATGGGAAGAAGCGGCTATGTTATCCCAAGACTAGTTATAGGGTAAACTTCTCGATTTCTTTGCTATTCTACGCTATATTTATATTCTGAATTTGAGCTATAATTCTGACTTTATTCTTGTAACTCAAACTCTCAATGTTTCCAGGGTATTTGTTCAGTTTGTCTGCAGTTTCAGTACCTTACCACTCTATGCATTAGTGACACAGGTAGGTTAAATTACCATCAAAGTATTACATATGGTGTACTTATGTCTGAATGATCCATACTCACAAAATTTCTAATGTAGATGGGAAGTTCATTCCAGAAAGTAATATTTGAAGAACACATCCAGGAGGGCCTTGTTGGTTGGGCTAAGCAAGCTAAAAAGAATGTAGGTTTGAGAAAGGGTGTAACTGGCTCTAGTCCTCGTGCTGAGCAAAGCCAGGATGTGAATGGGGCAATTAGGTTGGCAAAAATAGTTCCAAAGCAGCAAGGAGAGATTGTGCATGAAACTGATTCTGACTGATTTTGTCGAACAGAGCACGATCATGGATTCAAAGCTAACACATGCGTATACTGCACATTGTTCAACAACGAAACTCAGATAATTTAGACCTTCTGAAGAATTGCCAAGGAAGCTAGAAAAACTTTTTTGCTATGTTCTCCATACCAAGGTTTAGTCTTTTGTAAGATCTAATAGTCCAAAACAAACATAAAATTTTGTAACTTTTCTGCTCAATAACTTGTATTAAAGGTGTTCACACTGCAAATGCTGTTTGACTGTTGAATTTTTCTACATTTAGCAGCTCGGTTTACCAACTAAAGAAGACAACATACTTTTTCAATCAAAGCATTTACGATGGTTTTGTTCATCCTTTCAGCAACCTCAATATAATGTGAAGTCCCTGGTTCAGTTTACTTATTTCTAATGCAATGCGATAAATAATATTCTTCAAATATTTTGGAAGTATACTCCTAGACACTTCAGCTTCCTCTTAGCTTCCTTTTTTACCATACTTAGACCTATAAAGTTCAACATGTACACTCAAGTCTTCCTCGAAGCATCATCAATAAATGTAACAAAATATATGTTACCTCCTAATGACTCTTCCTTAATAGGGCCATAGATTGATATCTAAATGCATCAACTCCAATATCTCCAACTTTCTTGTAGATTTTTTCTTGAAAGAGACTTTATGCTGCTTTCCAGCTAAGCAATGATCGTAAGAATTAAGCAGTTTTGAGTTCTTAACTAGGATAAGGGATTTACCAGCCAACCACTTTATCCCTTCTTACTCATGTGTCCTAATCATCGATGCCACAGATTTAGTGAATTTTTCTTTTCAACTATGTATACTTCTCTACCACCAAACACCTTTAAGTGTGTCTTGTACAATGAGTAATATAACTCTACTCGGTGAATTTTCATTGTACCTTTGGATAGTTTCCAATTCCTATCCCTGAAAGTGGACAAAAATCCTTCTTGATCTACCATATTAGCTGATAATAAATTTAGCCTTAGATCGGGAATGTGTCGTATATCTTTCAAGGTTAGTAAGCATCCGGCGTTATCTGAATTTGGATATCGCCTATACCAATTATCTAAGCGGAACTTTAGTTTTTCATCTTTACACTCCCAAAATCTCCATTCTTGTAATTTGAGAAGTACTTTACCTTTGGAATGCAATGATATGATACTCCCATGTTAATCAGATGTTCAGAACCAAAATTATTGACATGTAAGCATTCACTAGTTGCACAAACTAAGGACACCTTATCATCCGTGCTTGAAGCTGTTGCTGTTGCTTTTTTATCGCCACCATCATTCTGATGATCTTGCTTTTTTTGATCCCTCTTCCACTTATTGCAGAACCTCTTAATTTTTCATGATTTATCGCAATAGTGATATGTTTTCACGTCTTTGTCACCTTTGGACTTTGAATGGTTCTTAGAACCATACTCTTGTTCCTTCCCTTACTTTCTATCATGAAGGCTTGCATGTTGTCAACTCCAATATTCTTTCTTCTGATTTCTTTATTAAACATACTCTCTTTAATTACATCCAAAGAGAGCACACCTTCAAGAGTTGAGTTGCTAATTGTCACTACTAGTGTCTCCTAGCTATCCGGTAATGAACTCAATAGGATTAAGGCTTGAAGTTCATCCTCAAGAATGATCTTCATTATAGTAAGTTTGTTGATTATGTCCTAAAAATCACTTCGATGCTCCGACATTGATTTCTTAACTTTTGAACTTCAAGTTCACAAGCCTCTTAATTAGAGAGGCCTTGTTATGAGTAGTCTTCCTTTCATACAGACCTTCTAACTTCTTCCATAGCTCAAAAGGATTCGTTTCTTGAGATAGATGGATGAATATGCTGATATCAATCTATTATCTAATAGTGCCTAGAGTTTTCCACTTCATCTTTTCCCATTCTCTATCTGACATCTTTTCATGTCTTGAAGGAACATCCTTCGCACTTTTGTCCACGTCAACAACAACAACAACAATACCCAATATAAAACTTTTGTCCACATTAATAAGATCAAATAGATCCTTGCAATACAGAAGATCCTCCATTATGGGTTTCCAAGTCGAGTAATTTGATAACGTCAACTTGAACATAAAGTTGTTTTCACCTTCTATTACGATGACTCCGATACCACTTGTTGGGAGATAATAACACAACTCTTTAAAAGATCAACCAAATATCAAAGACAAGAAATAACTCTTCAACTTGCACTAGCAAAACAATATGAGAATAAGAAACTTAACGATGAAACAAACATTAAGATTTATGTGAAAAACCCTTCAGTATAGAGAGAAAAACTATGAAACAAACTGACAAACAAATCCACTAAACTTAATAAGGATTTACAAAAAAAAGTTGATTTCTCATCCCATAACAACAAGTTGTCTCATAAAGTTTCAGGATTTAACCAAAGTTGATATCATAATCAACAAACACTCAATCCAATCCCAAAAACAATCAAACAAGGATGAGAATACAATACTATTTTGCCCTCTTTTTATTTTTCTTCACTTTTGGATGTTATGGCCACACTCTACAAAAAACTACATATTTTCTCTTTTATATCACGAAATAAGTTTTTTTGCACCATACCGTGTAAGTGATAGTAAATTTTCAACACCGCCTCACTTGCAATTGTACACGGTTACAGATAGTTACATGATTTAATTTCCACACACCGTCGTATATCTTCACACGAGCATGTACACAAATGTGTATGTCTTTGATCTTCACATGTTCCTACACAAGTTTACAAAGATTTACACGGTTGATCCACATGGCTGTGTAATTCAAGACGTAAGCGTGTAACACTTTACAGGGTCGTGTATCTCCTCATAAGAGATTTTTTCATCTTGTCTTCACTTCGTTCGTCATTCCCACAAACTATAAAAGTATCTACGATCATCAACAATCTCAAAATAGGGATGGATACTCAACATATGATATATTTATAACTCTTTCTCAAAGTAAGTCTGAGTTTATTACCTTAAAACAATCTAGATATCCATGTTTATTTTCAATGTTGCACTTTATTTTAGCAAATTACAAGTTAGTTAACTTAATGTAGAACATTATCTTGTTGAAATAATTGTCTCAGCACTTGTCTTATCATTACATAATAGTTTTGAAAAATTATTAAATTGGAGTAAGATTTCTTTGCATTTGAAAGTTGCATTGTTAAAATAATACAATGATTAAAGATACTAGAATGGCAGAGATTTGAAGGATTTGCTATCTGATTGAGCTAATCGCCTAATCTAATGGAAAGTTAATACTCATTCTACATAGAAAACTGAGATGAAAAAGTTCTTGAATGTAGAATTTGTGCCATCAAACTAATATACTGCTTTAAACACAGTGATTACCTTATGTGGTACACGAACTCGTGGCTCAATGCAACACAAGAAGAAAAGATAATTCTATTAAATAAGCATCCACAGGTGCAACTAATAGAGGCCGTAAATGGTGGTCGACGATAACAATAAGATTCAAATCAAATCCTTACACTAGGACTAGGAAGGTTCTTAAAGTTCAATAACCAACCAAAGGATGAGCGGTCAGCCATAATTAACAATCTCGAGGAATTGTTGAATCTGTTTTAGGTTTATTCCTGGATGTGTGGCTTTCGTAGAATTGATGTCCTTATTCTTCTTAAAAGATAGGCTTATGAAAAAATCAACATTTTTCTATAAAGGTTGAGGATGAGAAAACTGTGCATGAAATTCAGGACAATATTCCAATAGTTTATCTCGCAGGTTTGCATATGGTGCTGGAACTTGAGAAAGTTCAAACACATTTTTGACGTCAGTGTACGGAAAACCATTTTTGAGCTCAATTATTAATTTTAAAGAGTTTCTTATAGTCATTTCTGGAATTGAATATTCAGAACTAATTATATAGAAAAAGGTTTAGTTAATAAAATTTTGATAATATTATTTATTCAAATGATGATTAAAATAATTTTTATAACTATTACAAAATTTTAAAAGTTAAATTTAATTTTTAAAATATACCTTCTCCATTATTTCACAAGTAGGAAGCATGCCATTATGGTATGCTTCCTACTTGTGAAATGAATATGTATTGATTGTTCTATGGACTTCTTGTTGATCAACACCAAAAGTCTTTGAAGAGTTCTTAATTGTTCAAACCCAAGAAGTGCTTCTAGTTACAACTATTTTCTCATTGCCTGTCTCCATTTTCCCATTTTGAAGCAGAGACCATGTTAATGGTTTACGGGAATTATTAGGACGGACTAAATGAATATGTTTTTTGAATTTGATGGAATCCTGCTCTAGTTACAGAGATAATAAACAGTACCTACCAGCTATATTTACATTGGAAATATATAGCAGAAGAAGCAAAACACATTTACGAGCAGAAACATAAAGACAGAGAGTTGAGGAGAAGAAAAAAGAAGAAGATTGTTTAAGGGTATGGCCGAGGGAGGAACCACCGTGGAGTATACCCCAACATGGGTTGTGGCAGTGGTTTGCATTGTTATAGTTTTCATTTCACTTTCTGTTGAAAGGATCCTCCACTACCTTGGCAAGGTGCTTGTGTTCTTTGTATGATCATACCCATGCAGTTGTATACTTCGATTATCCGGGTTGGGATGATCTCTTCTTCTCTTGTACTGTGTGTATGCATAATCATGTAGTCAGGTAGGATAATACATGAACGTGAATAAACAAAGAAAATGTAAAAAATATCTATTTTGTTTTTCCATAACTTCAAATGAGTTTTTCGTTGCCGAAACCTTTGAACTTTCTCGACGACTTTTACGAAAGTCAATCAATCAAATGTCGTTAACATCTTTTTGCCTCTTTTTTAATGCATGAAGCTCTCAACGGGTCAGAGAATCTGAATGTTCACAACTTACATAAGCAAAAACAAGAGACCTTAACAATTTTATGTCGACTAGATATGTATTGGACCTTTATAGTAACCGTATTGAGCTTCCCCATTAAAGGTATATATAGTAATAGTATTGAGCCTCCCCATTAAAGGTCCAGTGCATGTCCAGTCGACACTGATTATGGTCCATTTTCTTCGCTAGACTTCAGTCCATCAAACAAGATTCTTTATTGGCCTACTTTATTATTTTTAACTTGACCAAATTCAATTTGTTTAGCCGTAAGATTGTTAAAATTGCAAAATTGTAATTAATTATTATCCAACTTAGGAAAATTACTAACATAAAACACTAGAATGACAGAGATTTTAAAGATTTGCTACCTAATTGAGCCAAAGGGCGAGTCTTGGAGTCACTGGTAAGGTTATTCCTTTGTAACCAAAAGATCGTGAGCTAATTGCCTAATCTAACAGAAAGTTAAGACTCATTCTACATATAAAACTAAGATGAAGAAGTTAGAATTTGAGAGTATAATATTTATTATAATAACCAACTTCAATTATTATATAATTCCATTTTATTTGTTTGTGCCATCAAACTAATATACTGCTTTAAACACAGTGATTACCTTATGTGGTACATGAACTTTGGCTCAACGCAGCACAAGAAGAAATGATAATTCAATTAAATATCGACACATGTAACTAACATAGGCCGTAAATGGTGGTTGATGACAACAATAAGAGTCAAGTCAAATCCTTACGATTAGGTCTAAAGGGTTCTTAAAGATCAATTATTTTTTTCTCTTCTAAATTTTATTAATTTTACCACATATTTATATAAGGTTTACATAAATGCGTAGATAAAATTAAATGACACAGAATTAAATACCTTAATTGGAACGAGTATCTCATTCCCCAAAAGAGATAAGGTTACACTCCATCACTATACATTAATTTGAAATATTAAGTATGTTTTATTTAATGCAGTTTTTTTTCTCTTTATTCATAAATACTTTATTTTATTGTGAGAAGTTTTTCTTAGATAAGGTTAAATAGGCCTTCTACTTATCTATAAACATAAAAGAAATTATCATTTTAGATCAGTTGATTAGTCAAATTAATTATAATGAATATTTTCCTATAAAAGCATAATCACATAAATTTTAGTTAATAAAATATTCATAATTTTATTTATTTAATGGATAATTAAAATAATTTTTACAACGTGCAAGGTCTATATAAATATTAGAAAATTTTAAAGGTAAATCTAAATTTTTGATGATTATCTTAATTTTTAAAATTCCATTATTTTATTCCCACAAAAAATACATCTTCTTAATACATACCATAAATGCCATCCGTGAAATGATAAGTTTTGCTTGGTCCGTGGACTTGTTGCAGACCAACACCAAGTCTTTAAAGAGAGTTCCTACCTGTTCAAACGCACCTACTGCTACTAGTTGCAACTATTTTCTCATTCCCTGTTTCCATTTTCACATTTTGAAACCACTACTAGAAGCAGAGACCGTGTTAAGGGGAATTATAAGGACGGTCTAAATGAATATGTTATTTGAATTTGATGGAATCCCGGTCTTGTTACAGAAATAGTAAACAGTACCTACACATTTACGAGCAGAAACATACAGAAAGAGCGGTGAGGAGAAGAAAAAGAAGATGATTGTTTAAGGGGATGGCCGAGGGAGGAACCACCTTGGAGTATACCCCAACATGGGTTGTGGCAGTGGTTTGCAGTGTTATAGTTTTCATTTCTATTTCTGTTGAAAGGATCCTCCACTACCTTGGCAAGGTACTTGTGTTCTTTGCATGATCATACATATGCAGTTGTACACTTCGATTATCCGGGTTGGGATGATCTCTTCTTCTCTTGTACTGTGTGTTGGGATGATCTCTTCTTCTCTTGTACTGTGTGTATGCATAATCATGTAGTCATGCATGTTCTTGCTTGCACTGGTTATGGAATGATTATACGGAATGAAATGGTGTTTTCACTTGCAGCTTTTCAAGAGGAAAAAACAACAACCTCTCTATTATGCACTGTTAAAAATCAAAGAAGGTAATGATTCTTACTGATATTAGTCCAACTTTATTATAGTGTTGCTAACTTTGTTTTTGCGGTCTGCATCTTTTTATACACAGACATATTTGAATCTTTGCAAGTTCTGACTTTTTTTTTTAATCATTTCATAAACTTGGTTCTTAAATTAACTTCTTCTTCTAATGCAGAATTGATGCTAACTTCTTCTTCTGATGCAGAATTGATGCTTTTGGGTTTCATATCACTGCTACTGACAGTATTCCAGGGCCCGATTAACTCAATCTGCATATCCCAGCACTTGGCTAATACATGGCTACCTTGCAAGAAAGAATCAGAAAATAAAGATGTGGTTGCCCACTTTCAGAGCTTCTTTTCCTTCAATTCAGACGGCGGCGGCAGCCACTCCAGTCATCGCCTTCTAGCTGAGGAGGGGTCGAAAAATACTTGTCCCCATGTAACTTCACCGATCATTATTATTTTGTCTTATCTTAATTTTGGTGAAGCTGTTGACCAACATCTTCATGCATCTGCACCTACTACTCTTTTGAACTCTTTGTTCTCCGTTACTAGATGAAAATGAATTCAAAAAGTTTTGTCATCTTAGAGAATTATGTAGTGAAGGTTCTATTTGTTAGTCAACTTTGGACGGTAGATTCTAGAAGCTAGAACATGCATCAGGAAAATAAATAAAAATGGCAACTTTAATTGCACATGCTTTGTTGGAAAACTTGTATAGCAGTTCACATGCTTTTGTTCCAAAGCAATTATGAAACTGAAGATGCTGTCGAGAAAATTTTGCATGTGATAAATACTTTGACTTTGTATCTCCAGTTTCATGGATTTCACAAAAAAAATAATACTTGTTTGTTGACTAAAGTAAGAACTTAGTGTTCCCTGTAAGAAAGTTCTATACTAAGCACGGAAACTGAACTCGTAGGTTGTTGTCTGATTGAAAGTGACATCTGATAGTAACCATGAAAAAGTGATTTGTTTTCTAAAGAACAAAGGTATCATGTAACTTAACACTGTCCATTGCAGTTCAGTGATCTGTAAAGATGGATCTTTCCAACATTAATAAAAATCTAATACCTCTTCTTTTGCTTTATAAATCTTGTCTGCAGGGGAAGGTTCCAATTTTATCTACAACTGCATTGCATCATCTTCACATATTTATCTTCGTCCTAGCCTGTGTTCATGTCCTTGTCTGTGCTTTCACCATCCTTTTTGGTACAGCGAAGGTAATATTGTCCTTTCCATTCTCATCTTCAAGTTTTGGTTTTCTGTAGGAATGCTCCTGAACAAGGTTCAAAATGCTACTACGATAGCAATTTCACTCAAGTTGGCCATTTTGAACTACTACCCTGATCTTAAAATCATCTAAGATCCTTTCTTTTTTTTTTCATAACTTTAGAGCTTAATTTGTTGTTAATCATTGAATATGCAAATGTAGATAAACCTGTGGAAGCGGTGGGAGGACACCATCGAGGATGAGCTAGAATCAGGTACGAGTTTTGTTGAACTTCTGTATTAGGAGACTAATATCATCTAAGGTTTGTGCCTGAGTTTGTAAATTGGCAGGTCCAAAATTTACCCACGTCCATGATCATGATTTCATCAAGAAGCGTTTCAAGGGCTTGGGGAAGTCTTCTTATGTTTTGGGTTGGGTGGTAAGCTCCATTTCATAACTTTGCAAGTTTCCAGATGTTATGTACTAAACTAAAAATGGATAAAACTGCATAAACTTGCAAGACCAAAATGATAATTACTACTAGCTTAAGTTTCCTCAAAACCATCGATCCCTTCTAGGTGATTCTTTGACAGGAAGGTGTTACTGATGCACATTAACTCTGCTCTTTTTAATGGTGTTTGTTCTTTTTACTTCTTTTCAGCATGCATTTTTCAAGCAATTTTACGGATCTGTAACCAAATCCGACTACACCACTCTGAGACTGGGATTCATCATGGTATGTTATTGCAACTCTCTGTTCATGTTTACTGCAGAACTTCCCTTTCCAGTACCTAGATACATTTCTTGTTTCAACATGCACTAATAACATTCCCTTGACAGACTCATTTCAGGGGAAATCCTAAGTTTGATTTCCACAGGTACATGATGCGTGCCCTTGAATCCGACTTCAAGAAGGTTGTAGGAATAAGGTTAGTTACATTCGACAACTTAAAACAGTTAGTTAGACAGGTTCTGCTTTGCCTATATCTTAACTTTTTTTAACTCTTTTAGCATCGAATCATAAGTTCAAAGAATATGGTTTCTGATGTGTTCTTTTGACTTCACTGCTTGCAGTTGGTTTCTCTGGCTATTTGTGGTCGTTTCCTTGTTGGTGAATGTCTATGGTAAGTCCAAAATTTCTGACGGCTTCCACACCAACTTGCTCCTCTTTTTGGTGTGTGTGTTCAGATTCTGTTATTTCCATCTACACTGTGCCAGTGTTCTAAACACCTTTTAGATAATTTCAGTGCCAAAAAGTTCACTTTGATTTAAAGCATTGGACAGGAGTAACTTTCCTGAGATTGTTGTCTTCCTTATAATCTTATCCATACCATTAACCCTTCCTTCACTGCACTTTCCATGGAAGATTTTAACAAAAAAAGGGTTTACATGATTCTATATATATGGCTATGCAGGTTGGCACGCATATTTCTACATCGCATTCATTCCCTTCATTGTAAGTTATTCGGTGCCAAGAACTATTCTGCATTGTTTTTTTTTTTTCATTTGTTGAAGTTGTTTCTATAGTAAAAATGTGTTTAAAGTTTATTTGTAACAGTCTCTATTCATGGGTGTAATTAATATAAATAAGAGGCTTGTTTCTGTATATGTATCAAAACTTGCTGATGTTGCTGAATACTGACCTAAGAGGTTGGAGCTAAGATTCGATATCCTCGTATCTGCAGAATGCATAATAGGACTGGAGACAATTAAGTAGTTCATCTGATATGATTGTTGTCTTTTCTTAACCATTTGCAGCTTCTGCTAGCTGTGGGAGCCAAATTGGAACATGTAATCACCAAGTTGGCTCATGAGGTTGCTGAGAAACATGTTGCAGTTGAAGGAGACTTGGTTGTTCAACCTTCTGATAGTCTGTTCTGGTTCAACCAACCCAAGTT
>JAOQMM010000005.1:5522902-5535671 GCA_027563515.1 Erythroxylum platyclados
TTGATCCACATCATCCTATTCCAGAATTCCTTTGAACTGGCATACTTTTTCTGGATATTGGTAAAGATTCAACACCATATTTTCGGTTAAAAAATATGCGGTTACCTACATAAAATCTCTGTTATATACGCTGACATGATGCTAAAATAAATTGTTGCAGGTGCAATATAGTTTTCACTCCTGTATCATGGGAAGAAGCTACTATGTTATCCCAAGACTAGTTATAGGGTAAACTTCTCGGTTTCTTTGCCAGTCTAGCCATATTTATATTCTTAATTTGAGCTATAATTCTGACTGTATCCTTATAACTCAAACTCTCAATGTTTCCAGGGTATTTGTTCAGTTTGTCTGCAGTTACAGTACCTTACCACTCTATGCATTAGTGACACGGGTAGGTTAAATTAACATCAAAGTATTACATATGTTGTCCTTATGTCTGAATGATCCATACTCACAACATTTCTAATGTAGATGGGAAGTTCATTCCAGAAGGAAATATTTGAGGATCACATTCAAGAGGAACTTGTTGGTTGGGCTAAGCAAGCTAAAAAGAATGTAGGTTTGAGAAAAGGTGTAACTGGCTCTAGTCCTCGTGCAGAGCAAAGCCAGGATGTTAATGGGGCAATTAGGATGGCAAAATTAGTTCCAAAGGAGCAAGGAGAGATTGTGCATGAAACTGATTCTGACTGACTTGGTGGAACAGAGCACGATCATGGATTCAAAGCTAACACATGCGTATACTCCGCGTTGTTCAACAATGTTTATAGATTATTTACCGTGTAAACTATATTCTTCAAAGTCAATAAAGAATTATCAAGCTTTCCTTACTGATACAAAACGAAAAGCACAACCATGGTACTCAATCTCCAACTTCATTCTTAACGAACTCCATCATGATTGGTAGAGATGATGTCCGATCTTAACTATCACAAGGAATGGACTTGTTAACAAAGGTAAAGTCGAGAAACTCCAGCAACACCCTTTTAAGTATGATTTGTAGGTGTACCCATGGGGCTGAAACTCAAATGCTCATGGAACTCTGCAATTCCCAGACAATTTCCAAATTGGAAAGCAACCCTATCATAGTGTTTGCCCTTTGGGGACATTTCATCGAACAGTTGGCAGTGCTTGGCGATTGGTCACCAAAACATTGTAGATAACGGGGCCGGACCTCGCAATGTATGAGAGTTCGCCGACCTCATTAATTGCTCTATTCGAACAATTGCATTACTAACCATCACTCATTTTCTTAACACCTACTAACCAAACAACTTTAAAAGACCGTTCTTCTCTGACACTACACAAGTTAATTAGACTAATGACGCCCAAATCATGTATTCGTGTAGGTAGTAAGATAAGCTCCAAGCTTCTTCTTCCAGCAGGGGAACCATATTTTAAGCATTCTTTCAGTGGAAAATCATCATTAATAAACACCATTTCTGGTAGATTTTATCCTTCAAAAGCATTGTTAAACTGTAGAATGACTTCCTGTGCTCATAAAGGCAAATAAAACAGAAATACTTCCATACATCTTTCAGCTTAAAACACAACTCAAGTAATAGACTTATCCGCATATCTAGCCTATTTCCTCTTGATATATAATTACAGGATTCTCCTCGCATAGCTCACTAGAAAAAGAAGAAAACAAAAGGTTCATAGCTATTGTCTCCTGAGATTTCAATTCACTTCTTTCATATCATGCCGGCTTCATTCTTCAGGTTAGAGATTATCCTCTCTTACATGTCACATGTCAACGGCAGAAATTGGCTCATGACTCAGGAGGATAGATGGTATTTTTCATAGTATCACCAGCCACTTAATTGTTTCTGAATCTTTGAATTTTGAGAGGATTTACTACCCTTTTCTTTGTAGGCATTTCTGGAGGTAACAGTTCTTCGTCCTCCACGGGCTGCTGCTACGGCACGTCTTCTCTGCTTGTTCAGACGCATGGTTAATTCACCATCATTCTCATATACAATCTGATCACCTTCTTCCTAGAAAATGAAACAGTTATTAGAACATTGCATATTCTTCGACATAAATTAGCACCATTGCACTATACAAGACCTGAAACAACTTATTCCCTTGTTGACAATTTGAAAGGGAAAAGGAACAGAGATGCATATTTTTCAACTATATGAATTCCATTGCCAGATGGTCTTTGGACGCAATAAGAATCTGACCACACATGGGCACTATTATACTATCTTAAAAGACATCGTGACAATAGATCAATCTCTTCCTTTCATACAGTGGTTCTTGCTTCCCATGATTCATGATGTAAGATTGCTAAAACAATGTCAGTATCCAATCTAATGTCATCACCAAGATGAACAGACTAGCATATTCGTTTCCTCACCGGACTTACAAGTCAGCTATTTAGAAAAGTCTCCAAGTGTGAGGACTCGTATGGATAATGCAAGACCCAGAGAGCCATAATCCAACAACCTCAATTAGCAAATGTCATGTGTGACTCACATTATCCAGTAAAATCAGATAATAACTAATGATAATTTCATCTATACCTTGTGACTGGTCTCATGATGAGTTTCAAGTTCATTTTCTACATCTGCTTCGCAGCATGGTTGCTTCTCCATTATGCTGTCCACATCGGATTTTGATGATTGTTCCTGATAAATTTTCATATTCAAAACAGTTACAACTCAAATGCAAGAGCAGAAACCCAAAAATACAGCATATAGCACATGGAAGATTAAACCAAAAGCATACAGGACGCAGCTAAATCAGAACTAAACTGTAGGAAGTTCAGGGCTTCTCCAGAAGGAGGAAATGTGTCTTCCACATCAATAAAATGGTTTATTAAGTCATATATCAAAAGAATTAATTCATTCTGTTTCTGGCTTCCATCAAATGGTACTTAAAATTCATGAAAAGTAAACCATGTAATACGTAACAGCTTGAGAACACCAAAAATACAAATAAAAAATACAAGACAAGATAAGTAAATTGAATAGCCATGCATACTAAGAGGTTCAGAAGCATAACGTAGAATACCTGCTCCAACAAGCACAAAGAATCTAAATGTTTAAAGTTGTTTTCTTCCAACTCAGAGATGTGTTCTTCATCTTCAGTTTCTTCTCTGTCAGAGCCTGAATCAATCTCAGCATCACCTTCTATGAACTGAACAAAGTAGTGTTACACTCTTATATTTTCATACAAAACAATGATGAGTTTAGATGCTATCAGAAATAAGATATTAGCCATGCCAGATATGTTAGAACAGTGACATGTAGAATTGGAGGAATTCCTGAAAACAGCAAGCTTAACATATTATAACACACTCTTTCTTTTTCTTGTTTAAGAATATGTAAAGATATTAACTTCATATCGAATGAGCTTAATGGCACATTCCTTGTAAGTTTGATTATATTGGTTCATATATCAGATGTACCCAACAGCTAGAAAGAGCACAGTGAAAAGGCCAAACATGCCCTTCATATCTAGCACAAAGTATAAGTTGGCCCTAGATGTTTTTAAAAGTTAAATTAACCCCCTAATGATACATAAATTAAATATGTTAACCCTTTCCTAAACAGATTATTAATTGATGTGCATAGAAAATGCAGATAAGATTTAATTTAAATGGCCTGACATGTATAAAAGAGGATTCACCCAAGAGACTTGGAAATAACATGATTAAAATCTTATCTGAAAATATGTCACAAATAACCTTAATGAAATAGACTTCACCTACCTTCTCAATGTCATCCTGGTCTTTCCGTGTAAACCCACTGGCAGCAAGTTCCTTGTCAAGAAAACCAGCAGATTTGGATATTGACGAAAGGGAAGGCCTGTCAGTTTCATTTGTGTCCGCATCTGATCCATCAGCATTGTCTATTTGTTCTTGCAAGGATAAATTAAACCTATATAGGATAAAAAGAAAAAGTATCCAGAAAAATAAATTAGGAGCTAACCGAAGAGTTATTCAGAAAGAGAAGACAACACAGTGACCAATAAAACAGAAATATATGTATATTGCTTGTACCAAATTGAAATAATTAATGTTGCATATTTGAGCACTCAGGAAAACAAGCACAAACAAATCATCAGAAAGGTCCTAAGAAAGGTAGTCAAAATCCACTGATAAAATTTGTTTTCCAAAAGAAGAATGAGAATGGATTTAATCAAAAAATTATAATAACAATCAGAGATTATCAGTGCAGCTAGTCTTTGCCTCAAAGAGAAGTTCAAGCACAACAATAATTTACTGACCTCTTCCTGAAAAACTTAAAGATGCATTCAACATCACGGTCAAAGTACCTGAAAATGGAAATATTTTGCAAAGTTAGAGGACTGAAAAGCCTAGGATTAATTCATAGAACAAAAACAGGATAAAGAAAGGGATCAACAATCAGCAGATCATTACAGAAGGAAGTATATTTACATTTGAGCATTTCGGTGGGATACAGAAACCATTTGGGGAAAATCAATCATGGTGACCTTCTCATCATCATCAATCTACAACATCCGGAATAACAGAACAAACAGGTGGTTACTTAGCAGCTAAGCAGAAGAGCAAAAGCAAAACTTCTGGAGTGCAAACTAGGATGAGTTTGGAACCAGTTAATGAACAGCACTAATAGGCAAGATAAGCACCAAATCCTACATGTAAATATATTGCAGAAATAAAACATGGAAATATGACCACGAGATGAGATGGATTCAGTCCTATAGTGGCCAGATGTAGGCCTGATTGCCTCAAATGCATACCATAATGTTGAATTCATTGAAATCGCAATGAATCAGACCATGTTCTGCAAGACGAACAACAAGACCAATTATTGTTTCAACAACGATTTCTGGGTTCTGCAATTGCTTCACCTGCACACTGATTGCAAAGGTGTAAGTGATAACTTTTCATCTTGAAAATAAAATCATTTTTCCTCCAAGAGGCTAAAATTAAAACAAAGGAAGATCGAGCAGAGCGATGAACTCAAGAAAGAGATATGAAACAAAAGATATAACATTCCCACCAGTTGGAAGACAACATTCACTCATCAAACTGAAGTAATTTAACATATTCTGGTGAATCACAGGAGTAGTCTACGAGTTCAATATGCAAACATATGAGCATATAGCATAAGCACACTTACAGTGGGTAGCCTTGGACAAGTGACATAACCACACAATGTCTGTTACAATCAATAGCTTTTGGGACAGGAAAGCCATGTTCTTCCAAAGCCTGATCCAGACAATAAAAATATGTGATATAAACACCTGTTAGCATAACTGTAGCCTAATATGAATTCAAACTAAAGCTGGAAGACATCAAGGAAAAACCTTCATAAAAGCAAATTCCTTGAGTGCAGCAAGTCTAGACAAATAAAGCCAATTATAATTGCTACGATGCCTCAAATAATCACGCTTAGATTTCACAGCCCTGAAAGAAACCCTTCCAAGTCTGTGCAATTTCATTGCTAATACTGTTCCATCCTCAGAGGCAACCTCAAATATATCTTTCACAAAAAAGTATGAAGTTTGATCAGATTTCAAAAGGAAAAGAAACACAAGAGAACGTGATACCAACAAATAAAGCTTGACTAATACAGCCAAAAGCTCATACCAGACTCTTTTCCGACCCCAATTTGGCGACCAACAGCTGTAATAACTCCACGATTGACCATAGTTTTGATAGCAAGGAAATCATAGCCAAGATAGGTGAGTCGAAACCCATCATCTACATATTCAGAAAATGAATCAAAATACATTCAAAAGTCAAAATATGCGCTATGATAAATAAACTTTTTGCCCTGCTCACATTTGGACGAGTCATGGTGCAGCAGCTTATGCTTAAGCAAGTTCTTCAAGACTTTGTACGTGCCACCATGCCTATATACATGCTAACCAAATAAGTACAAATAGAATAATAAAAATATCAAATAATTAAGTTAAAGCAAACGAACTGGGAAGAGAGGGCATACTTAAGAGAAGCTATGCGGCCAATGAGCTCTGAAGGTACAATCTCATGCTGTTATACATACAGACGTATGCATAAGATAGTTTTCAAGGAGGAAGTTATTAAACCAGAAAGGAATTAAAAAAATTACAACAAACAACATGAAAAAGGATAATATATTAAGCAAGAGAAAGTAGAGCGAGTAAATTACGCACATTCCGCATGCCCATCTCAACAGCAGTAAGAACCCTAAAATCATCTTTTGAGAGATGTCTCAAGGCATCAACGTTCAACTTCATCTCTGCTTATCTTCCAAATTTAAAAAATAAAAGAATTAACAGGTGATCAAACATAACCGATAATAAAAATAACTTAAAAGGTCTACTAGCAATGTAATTAAGTTTTGAAAAAAAAAAAAGATACATCATTGGTTAACCTATCAACAATCAAAAAATCAACTTAGTAGATCAGTATAACTTGGAAACTCACCACACATAATATTACGAAGTACACACACAAAAAATAGAAAATAAATCAGTGCTCTCACCTCAATAGAACGAGCTGTGGAGAGCAAGACTAGAGAAGGAGGATGAAATGACAGCAGAAGAGGAGAGTTCGAAGGAAGTCGGAGCACACGGAGGACAGTGGTGGCTCCTGGTGAGGACGGAGAATTAATGGTGAAAAAGAGAGAGAGGGGTAAAATAGGTTTGCTTCGTTAAACGGCGACGTCGGTGGTTGTTGCTGGCATGGATAAAACGGCTTCCTCTTCTGATGATAAATTTATACTTTTGGGCTTCCATTCCACTGACCTCCTCCTAACATGAAAAGGAAAAGAGAAAATCGGAAGGAAATCTAAGATCTGTTTTTTTTTCTTTTCTTTTCTTCGTTTTTAAATTAAGAAAAAAAACTTTTTCTTTGAATTTTTTAATAAGAATTATGATTATTAAATTATTTAATTTTTAAAATTAACTTAAACTTAAAATTATTTTAAAATAAAATTATTTAAAAATATTTAATAGTTATGTTTTAAATTTAAATACATCTTAAAATACATAATGACATTGTTTTCTAATAATTAAATATATATTAACAAATAGTTATTTTATAAATATTTTATTTTTATTTTAATACATATAATTATATTATTATTTAATTAATAAAAAAGCATATAAAAGACTAAAATTAATTTATATATGAGTTTTAGTTAATATTTAGTTATTAGTAATATTAAATATGTCAATTAACAATTAAATGTATTTTTATTTAAAAATAACTAAAAATTCAAAACAAAAGATAAAAGTAAAAATATAATAAAAATAGAAATGGAACCGAAAGTTTACTTCGTAACTTTATTAGATACAACCAAAACCAAAACTTATACATCATAAAACCAATCATAAACTTGGACGTGTTCATCAAAGACTTCCATGATCATCAAAAGATGTTTTGAAATGAAGTAGGACTTACGTCAATCCTCCATTCCTTTTACATATCCACTAACCCCAATGTCCCTTAAACTAAAATAATGAATATGAAATATCCATTTTTTGATGCAAAGTATCTTAGACATTGCTTTGTTGTTTGCTAGTTTTTATGAGTTAAAGGTCTTTTAAGTAATTTAAATCAAGTGGATCTACCTATTTACAAGCATTATCAAACTGATAAAATAGAAAAGAATAAGTCAATAGAAAAGATAACACAAGTTTTAGATTTATTGCAATTAATTTGTATAGACATCTCTAGCCAATGAATGTAAGGGCAAGACATATAGTTATTTGCTTCATCACTTTTATAGATGACAATACTTGATACAGTGAGTGTATTTGATTTCTCACAAATAGAAATATTAAATTGTTTCATAAAATATATGAATTTTGTCGAAAACCAAACACACAAGAAGATCAAAGCATTAAGAACTAAACAAGGACATGAATAGTTATATCATAAGCTCAAGATGTTATATGATGTAAAAGAAATAAAATGACAATTACTATTCCACAAACTCTATGAAAAATGGCATTGTGTAAAGATGAAATATAACACTTCGACAAATGATTAGGTTTACAATAGTCGTAGAAAATTTGCATATCAACTATTAGGTGATGTTTTGCTTACAATCATTCATGCACTTAATCACTTGCCTACTAAATTAGTTATAAATATTTTATATGAGTTATAGATATGTAGAAAACTTAATGCGACAAGCTTGAGAATGCGGGGGTATGATGCCTATGTTTATAATCTCTCTTATAATATGGAAAACTCAGTATAAAAGGGAGGAAAATATAATTATTAGATATTATGATGGATGACCTCTCTCACAAAAATGTGTTTATAGGTGAACAAGGTAATAAAATGATAATTAGATTTGAATAACAGGATGTCATATCCTTAAGAAATGAATTTTCATAGTAAGGTGAAATAAGAAAAGATCTATTTTTATGTAATACTCATGATGGAAGTGATTTTGTTAAACAAAATCAGAAAAGGAACTCCATCTAAGTGGAAGAAATCTAGAAACTTCAAAATTAACTAAAAACCAATTCAAATTGCAACTAATGAGAGTTTACCTATTATATTTGATCAGAGTAGGAGTAGTCGGGATATTGATGTATCTATATCCCATGAACCTTGTTTAAACCAAAATAATTATATAATAATTCTCTAACATCATTTTGAAATTGAAAAGAAAATTTACATGATTATCTTACAAGACTGGGATGAGCCAAGGAATGTAAATGAGGCTCTTATTGGTCATACTAAAAAAGAAAGAATGAAAGTAATGATGGAAGAGATGACTTCTATGAGCTTCAATAAAATATGACACTTATTTGATCTTCTTAATAGGTGAAAACTTATTAGGAACAAATTAGTTCTGAAAAATAAAGTTAAAGGATAATGATAATGTTAAAAGATACAAGGTGCTTAAAGAATATACACAACATGAATAAATTGTCTTAGAATAGAAATTATTCCCAACTATGAGGATTGCTTTAGTACAATTAATCTCATATATAGTAACCATAATGGATCTTAAATTGTATCAAATTAACGTAAAGTTTGTTATTCTTAATAAAGAATTAGAAGAAAGAAATATCTATAGAACAATATCCAAGTCTCATCAAGATAAGCTAAAAGTATTAAGTGTGTCGATTATTAAAAGTAATTTAAATTATGAAGTAGCCTTCAAGATAATGGTAAATTCATTTTGATAATGTTTTGATTATTTATAATGACTTTAACTTTGTTACTAAAAATATAATTGGTTGTCATCTGAATTTGAAATGAAATATAAGGGTGAAGTTGCATACATTCTTAGATAAGATGCTTCAAAAGATCGTTCAAAGAAGTTATTGTCACCTTCATAATCGACACATATTTGAAAAATTGTTAAATAATATTATATAGAAGATTACAAGCCGATTAATAATTCTATTACTAAATATGACGATCTCGGTTAAGATTTTTGTCTAACAATGCTATAAGAAAAGGAATAAATAAATAAAGTTCTTTATTCAACATAGTTGAAAGTCTCATGTATGTAATAACGTTTATAAGGCCAAATATTTGTTACATTATCAACATGATGGTCAGTTATTAGTCAAATCCAAGTCAAAAACATTGAAATTCAATTAAGAGAGGATGAGACTGAAAACATTATAAGGTTAATCACCACTAATAAGTTAGATAAGATCATAAGTTGTTGAAGAATCTAAAACAAGAGTTAATAATCAAAGAATGAAGAAAATATCTCCAGGTTGTTTTTACACCTATAAGATAGCCTTTCATAAACATAAAGCCCTAGGAACTTAAAAACCCTAAAAACTAGAGTCCAAAAAGAACATTACAATATGAAATTTCAGAACCCTAGATAACTAAAAACATGAATTTGGCACATGTCTAAGAAGCACACCGACATTGGATTTGTTCTATAACTTTATAGGTGCTCACTAAAAATGAGTTCAATGTTAGTCACAAGATCACTTTGGTGTTGGTTTCTTTTGTTTCTCTAAGGTGCAAATCTAGTATAAGATCAACGTTCAACACCAATATAACTTTGACACTAGTTACGTTTTATTTTTCAAACCTTTAAATTTTAGTAGATGATCAGCACTGATTACCCATGTGACACTAAATTTGATTATATTACGTAACCTTTTTTCAAAGCTTGCTCTTTCATTGAATCAACATTATAAGCTTGACTTCAGTCTCTTGAACTCCAGATTTAGCTTGCCTACATGTACCATATCTTTCACACACTCTTTCTATATCTCTTCTCGTGTGTGGCCAAAAGAAATGTTCACTCAAAATACCAAAGGTCCTTTTGATCCCAAAGTGTTCTCATTAATCCTGCTCCATGTGATTCTCTTACAAAACAACTCTCTTAAAGAATTATGAGGCACGTATAATCGATTTTCTCTAAATAAGTAACCTTCATGTCTATAAAATGAATAAAACTTTCCAAATACAAATTTTTCACATACTTTAAACACATTACCAAAACCAAGATCGTCACGTATAAATCTCTATGTTTAAATTCCATCAATTTATTGTGCATAGTACTCAATAAAGCATGTCTTTTAGTAAAGGATCAATAAGTATATTTGCTTATTTTGCTTATATTTTACCACATATAAAAAGTTTCAATGAATTCCATATACATGACATGTCTATTATGTAACTTAATTTAATCACAAGCATATTTTATGATCCTTATGTATCACACGCTTCTTTAAGCCACAAAAACTGTTGTCATGTCTCTAATGCTCTCACCAACACATACATCTCCTTATGATAGGTTGGGTAGTTTAAGGTTGTCTCATTAAGCTTCTCACTAAGGTATGCTATTTATTTCCTATCTTAATCTTTCATCAAACTTTCCCCAATTCTTACACTTGAAGCATCACACTCAATCTTAAAAGTGTTGACAAATTTAAGTAAAACTAATAAAAGAGCATAACTTAACTTTTCTTTCAATGAGTTAAAAGCTCTCTATTGATCATCAAACCACTTAAATTTTACACTCTTTTCATTATCGATCAAAAGTGTCATAATTATGTTAAAATCCCTAACAAAATGCCTATAAAAATTTGTCAAACTATGGAAACACCTAACATCACTAACATATTTTTGGTGTTGGCCATTCTTTAATGGCTCTCACTTTCTCCTCATATAGTTTTATGCCCTTTTCACTCATAACATAACCAATAATATAACGTGTTTAGTTCTAAAAAAAAAATTCTTCAAATTAGCATATAACTTCTTACTTAAACACAAGCAAAACATTTCCTAATTGTTCAACCTGCTCATCTAAAATCTTACTAGAGACAATAATATCATCAAAATAAACCATAATAAACTTTCCTAGGAACACGTAAAATATATTTCATTAACGTCATAAAAGTGCTAGGTGCATGAGTCAAGTTGAAAGGCCTTACTAACCACTCATACAAACCATATTTAGTTTTAAAGGAAGCTTTCTATTGATCATCTTCTTTAATCCTAATTTGATATTAACTAGATTTTAGATCAATTTTAGAGAATAAACTAGCATCGTATAACTCATCAAGCATATCATCTAACCTAGGGATATGTTGTACATGCTTTACAGTAATTTTATTGATGATACAATAATTCACATATATTCTCTAAGATCCGTCCTTGATTGGAACTAGTAAAACAAATATGTCACAATAGCTCAAACTCTCTCTCAGATAGCCTTTCTTTAAGAACTTCTCTACCTATTTTTATATCTTTTTTGTCTTTTTCAAGAAAAGTTTATATGTTGGTTAGTTTGCAATTTAAACTCTAAGAATGAAATTGATTTAGTGCTCTCTTCTTTTTATAAGTGATAATCCTCTTAGAAATGTCCTCTTGAAAGAGATGTACCATAAAATTTTTGTAAAAGAGAAATGATAACACTAGGCAAAGTATCAATAAGACATCAAGAGAAATAAAAGATTATTTGTAAAAAAGAAAAATCATTTAGCGTTTGACCAAGAATACATCTCTTACTTCCTTCATTATCGCTACTAAACTTAATCTTTTTCTCTCGTGTTTATCTCTTATTTTTGCTTTGTCAAAGTGTTTAAATTATCCGTATATGTTTGCTTCACTTCTTTCCCCTCTGACTCTCTTACTCTATCTCATAAATCTTTGGCTAATCTTTATAAACTTGCTTTCATGATAATATAGTCAAAGTAATCAGTTTTCCATTTATGGTAGAATAATATTAATTTTTTTATCCATCATATATGGTCCTCTTATTGAATTGCCAAGGAAGCTCCAAAATAATATGACCAATTTGCATAAGCACCATATCACATTGCACATCATCCTTATACCTCTCAATTGAGAAGGAAACTAATAATTGCTTTGTTAACTTAACCTTCCTATACCCATTAAACTATTGTAAATTATATGATTTAGGGTATATTGTAGTTGACAATCTCAACTTCTTTACTAAATCTTTACTAGCTACATTTTCATAACTTCCTTTATCTGTGACCATAATACAAACCCGTTACTTGATGGAACACCTTATATAGAACAGATTATTATGTTGTTCATTCACATCATGTTCTCCTATATACATATTTAATACCCTTCAAGTGACCAACATCCTTTCCTGTTTGGGCCTCCTAATACACTCATCATCACTAGCAACCTCCAAAATAAGCATATTATCACCTGCCTCCTCTTCACTCTTAGATACGCACTCTCTGTTCTCCCTCTACATCTTCACCTTATTATTAGGACATTATAAATTTATATGTCCTCTCCTTATACACTCAAAACACTTGATGTGTCAATTCTTTGTTGTTAAAAAGGAATTAGTTTTAGCTTTCTCTT
>JAOQMM010000005.1:5546241-5558752 GCA_027563515.1 Erythroxylum platyclados
GCAGCCATCTATATTGCAAATAATCCTGTGTTTCATGAGAGAACCAAGCATATAGAAGTCGATTGTCATTTTACCCGCGAAAAGCTAGAAGATGGATCAATCTCAACTCAACATGTCAGAACAGGGAACCAATTAGCTGATGTGTTCACCAAAGCATTACCGGGGAATCGGGTTAATTACATCTGTAACAAGCTGGGCATGATCAATATCTATGCTCCAGCTTGAGGGGGAGTGTTACAGAATATAGTAGCCGTAACATAGCTTATAGGGACAGCCGTAACATAATTGTAGGAATCTATATTAGTCATAGATTTTAGCATGATTATAGGGATTACTCTCTTACATATGTCTGTATAAATACTCATCATTGTAGCATTCTAAGTGTGAAATATATATAGAGAAAATATTATTCTTCTCATTGTTCACACATCCTATTTACAACTTTTTTTGCATTCGCAAATTAAGTTATAATTGTGCATCTCACTAAGCCAAAAAGATTGCCATACTTTACCAAGAGAATACTGCAACAATAGTCACATAACATGCTCCAACTTCATCTACAGATGTCAAAGTTTATGCAAGGAATCCTATAAGCTGCTACCACTATAGGCTGCAACCAATAATGGTGAAACTAGAAACAGAGGCAAGCAGTAGGATCATACGCAATCAGTTCTCTGGTTGTCACTCTTGTCAAGTCCATTCCCTCGTGTGTTTTGGGATCACTTTCAACATAGTCCTGGACATATGCAAAAAACTTGCGAGCACGGCGCTTTTCAAAAATACCCATCAGAGGAGATCTAAGGGCTTCCATATCAGTTGCTGGCACCTTGTGAACCTGTGATAGTTTAGCCAGCAGCTTTAATTTCAGATATAACTAAATGGAAACAAGTGATATAACTTTTCCATCAAACTAGAAATGTAATACCTTTCCTTTGTTGTAGACGAAGCTGCCATCCACTGCTTTGAAGGATAGATACTTGGTTACATCTGTATGAATGAGAACCCGTACTAGATTTCCATTTGCCATCATAAACTAGCCAAATGTTTTACAGTTAGTGGAAATCAATATTGGCATATTAACTCGAAACCAACCAAGCAGACAAGGAAGAACAGAAATGGGAAAACACCTTAGGGATCATGTCCACATTATAATCTCTACTCGAGCCCAAGTGTGCCGGTGGCTTGTCATTTCCTTTGAATCTTTTCCATAGCTGCAAACATATGATTTCCTCAAAATCAATTACAAAATATCAGGATATCATTACTAGAACAATAAGCTATTTCATGAATGGGACCTGAATAAGGTTAAGTGATGCAGACTCCCCTCCATAGTAGTCATTTCTATCCATGTGCAGAACCTGTCTCAATGCACATCACATACGTTTATCAGAAAAAACAATTGAAACAAATAGAAACAAAAAAACCGCCTTTTACCATTTGAATATGAAGAATAAAGATAGAATCAATGTAATACAAACAAGCATAAATACTTTATGAGTAAGGCAGCAAAATAACCGCAACAAAAGAATCCAATCCACATGAAGATAAGGCAGGACAAGACATTGGTAACCATAGACTATCATGAAATGATACATGAAAGTAAATTTCATTACTCAATTTGGATGAATAACCTAATAGCTAAGAGGAAAGTGTGCTAGAGTACATGCTGAATCACAATGAAAGCAAACGAAGAATTGGACAGTGTCATCCCACCAAAACACTCCATAAAGGCAAGGAATTGCAATAGATGATACATTTTCTTAAATCCAACACTTAAAACAGCAAGCGAATCAGAGAGATCAACACAGGATGATGGAAATAACCTGAATGATAAATAAAGAAGCGGAAGGTCAAATCCATCTTCTAGACCCTGATCCACCGAAAATCCCATCTAAACTCATGGACATCCCCACACAAATTTAACTAAACTAATTAAAACTCGACAAACAAGAACCATTTTCAACAGTCTCTATGTAACCTTATATCTCAGCAGCCTAATTCATCGCACTCCATGATACAAGTAAAGTTTGCGTATTTTCAAAGCCTCCAAATTTCAACTCCGGATTGAATGGTCAAAATCAAGTCCAAGACATAAGCAACTATACAGAATCAGAAGCACAGATCTTTGCAAACAAAGTCAAAGAAGGTAAACCCAAAACTCATATCCAATAAATAAAAAAAATCAAGTCAAAAAATCAAAAGACTTGCAGATCCATCAGATTGCCAACAAATCCAAAGATACCCAATTGACTTGGGAAGCAAACAACCGCATAATTGAAGCTAAAAACCTCAAACATGTAGTAAACATTGCTAAAATCCCAATAACCGACCTTGTGGCCATTGACGGAGAGAACACCACTGAGGATGCATTCCTTAAGACCAGTTCCCAGTACTATAACATCGTACTCCTCATCCATTTTCACTTAAAGTTTGGTTCTTGATTGATTTGATCACGAAGATTATAGATTCAAATATCAGCAAAGAACAGAGAAGTTGAAAGACACTGAAGAATATTTGATCGGGCTATCTAGGGTTCTTTTATGTATGGATTGCAAGACACAGAAGAAGACATTACTTTTACTATTACAAATTATTTTCCTTTTTCTTTTCTTTTCTAATAATGATTATAATTAAATAATTAGACCATGAAACGAAGAAAGGGCAAAGATTTTTGGAAAATATAATTTATTTTTCTGTTCTTCTTTGGTTTACTTGGAAATCTATTTCTTTTCGTTTTAAAGTCAAAAGAGGAAAAGGATAAAGTTAAAAATCTAAAGATTCGATGCTAAGCGTGACAGAAATGATATTTTAAAATTGGTGTAGTAAGATAATAAATTTAAAGTTTAAAAGATTAATTAATATTTAACTGTAAAATTTATTAAAAAAATAATAAAATTTAAAAATTTAAAATGTAACTAAAAAATTATTTTTATTTATAAAAAATTTGAAATAATTTAAAGATAAATTGAAAAAGGTAATGAATAAATAAAAACAATCGATTTATTTAATATATAAAAATATGTTAATTAATAAAAATTTATTAATTAAATAATAAATTAATATATTTTTAACAACAAAAATTATTAAAATAAATTAAATTAAAAAATAAAAATTGAAAAAAATAGTTTAAAATTTTAACAATTAAATTAACTGATTAAATTTTTCAGACGATGGGTTAAGAGAAAATAATTTTAACATAAATATAATAAGCACCAGCACTTTCGCCACTTACTCTCCACTCCCCTAACATTGAATATTATATAATAAGTTATGATTAAAAGATTTTTAAAAGGATAACGTAATAATGCAATTCACATGCCAAATCCACGTTTTGTTATGAAATAATTAGCCTGCAAGGCAAGAAAAATGACAATGATATTGTCTATTCTATTTACTCTAAATTTCACTTCTAACTACATTAATGAAAGGTTATATCTTAATTTCTAAAATTACAATATTATTTTATGTTCTTCATAAATTAAAGGATGAAGTTTCTCGATAATCTTTTGTTATATTTTTTCTTTTTTTTCTTTATTTTAAAAAAAATCTTTTATATTTAAAAGTTGTGTAATTATTATAATTATCTTTATAATTGAAAAAGTTATTGGTGCTTAAATAGATGTTTGTGCTATTTATCATGAGTATCTTTATTTATCATCTTGAGTATACATGATATAATTGGTTGAATATATTTCTGTAATCCTCATATTTATTTAATAACTCGTGCAATAAACATATGACGGGAAGATATAGTCATATATATAGACTAATAAGTTGATCTTTAAGTAGATTTAATATGATATACCATAAATTATTTACCACATTAATCATCAATTCAATTTCGTTATATAAATGCTTTATATTCATACCGTCTTATAATAGTCTTTTTAAAAATATTTTAATATAAACTTGAATTTTTAATAGTATTCCTCATTTATCAATCATTTGAATTAATTAACTCATTTTTCTATAATGTCTTATTATACTGAATCGTCGATGATTTTCTAGCGACATTATAGGAAAATAACTATTAGTTTAATTCTCTGGAATCAAAACCCAATTAAAGAGGGTATTTTAGTTTAAGGTTCATTTAACCTCAAGGATTCTTACACAACATAAGTTGGTAATATTATTTATTATCCTTATTGGTTATATATGCACACATGGTATCATTCATGTGTTACAATATTAACTCTCTTTTATCATGGTATATGAATTATCTTATAATATTGGATAGATGACACTTCAAGTAAGCCTAATTCCTAACTTAAATTCACTTGGTTAGTTATTTAATACATTTGTCGAAACTCACATCTAGCATATTAAGACAATGAATGAGTGCATCATTTCGTTCGCTTATCCATTACTAATAACCCTTTCTAACTTTTAATATAATTCACATTAATATTAGTATTTTAAGCCTTGATCTCTCATTTATCACATATAAAACTTGTCTCATATCCATTCCTACAAAGTAATGGATATGATTACTATTTGGGAAGATATCTCGTATTTGTTTGATATACTTTTTGTCTATAGAATTTGATGTTCAATAACTATTTAAACATTCATTCTAGACCTTAACACTCAACTCAAAATCAATTATTCTCATATTTTTAGAATTGATTTTTTTACACAAAGCTCATTATAAAAATTAACATTTAATACTTAATTAAACATGTTTTATATCAATAACAAATAAAATATCATCATTAATAACAAGTATTGTGAATATTTGCGCCCATAGTATATTTGAATATTCTTTTTATTACTTTCGAATGCATTTATTCGAGATTTGATTAATATCTACTAGTTATGCCAACAAAATAACTTATATTTGGTCTCTTTTACAATATAGCATGCATGAGGCCATTGATTACATTGGAATAGATAATTTTCTTTACCTCTTTATCTTCTTGTGACAAATGAGAATATTGCCTATTACTTAAGTGCACATTGTTTAGCGATGGTCATAATAAAACGATTCACAATATTGCATATATGATATATATTGTAAAAGCGATAATGTTCTTCTTAAATGATTTTTGGTGATCTTAAACCTAAAGATGTATGCATCCTCATCTATGATCTTCATGTTCTTCTTAAATGATTTTTGGTGATCTTAAACCTAAAGATGTATGCATCCTCATCTATGATCTTCATCTTAAATATGGTTGATAGTTAATTAATTAATTTATTTATTCACTTGACCAACTAATTATGGTTATTGATTATCAAAATATTATTCATATATAATGTTAAAATTACAATTTTACTATTGGATCTTTCAGCATATACCCAATGTGTTTGTCAATCATTACTCAAAACATATGATATGATCACAGTATGAAATTTAATATACCAGTACCTCTATAACTATTTAGACCATATATTTAATTTAATAATTTTGAACACTTTTCGCTCCTAACCCTTACGAATGAACATATTTCTTCACCTTATTCTCTATTTTAAGAAAACTTTCTTTACCTAAGGTTAATTTAATACAAGATCCATTCTAGTCACCAAAACTAAAATTACTCGAACTAATGTAAACCTTATAACAGTTGAGAATGTCTTCTCATAGTCAATCCCTTTCTTAATATGTGTATCCTTTTTGTCACTAAACATACTTCTTATCTTTCAATATAGCATTTCCTTTAATTTTGGGGACTCATTTGTTGGGAATGGCTTTAATTCCTTTAGGAAAATTAACCAAGTCTCAAACTCAATTCATATTCATTAGAGTTAATTCTTCTTCTATTGCTTTAACTCATTTATCCTTCAAAAGACTAGACGAAGCATTTTCACATTTCTCAAGTCATTATTTTCTTGTGAAACTACTATAAAGGTTTTCCCTTCAACATCAATAAGCCGTATAGGAATTAATCTAGTCATATTAAATAAGTAATTGAACATTTTGAGGCACATATCTCTCTACTTAATAATTAATTAAGTTTTCATTTTCATTTTAAAAAATAGAAATTAAATATAAAAAATAAAAACTAAAAATAAAAAAAAAGTAAAACCAAGAGTACTCCGTTCAAGTTACACTAAATACCAAACAAAAGTCTTTTTCAACTTTTAGAATGATTTCTATTTCTTTTCCAACCACTACCAGTGAACACCGATGACAAAGAGCCAAAGATAGTTTAGCGCTAGTGAGTCCACCGATGATAAAGCCATGACAACATGGTGAAGCTTTCACTCTCGCCATTGTTGATGCCAACCGTTCTATCGACCCCACTGATTTAACACATGCCAATCATAGAAAATCTGAACATGGAAAAATCACGAATGTGAACTTCTTTGGTTTATCCACATTGTTGATTCACCATATGCTTATTTTTCACAATAAAAATCACACCATATTCATATTTCCAAAAACAAAGTCTATTAATTATCCATATTCATATTTTCAAAAAACAAAATCCATGATTTCTTCATATTCAAATTTTCAAAAGCAAAAAAAAAAAAAAAAACCCTCATCTCCAATGTTCTAATTTGCCAAATCAAACCTATAGTATTCACTTATAAATGGACTTTGTTTTTGCCAATGATAACACGATCTTTGTTTAACTATCAATCATATATTATTTTTCATAAAATCAAACTCCTTAATAAATTAATCGTTTCTTCCATTTTTAAGAAACTCTTTTTGATATAAAAATTTTGTAAATTATATTTATTAATTTATGTAATTATTTATAATTATTGACATAAACTTCTTTTCATCTTATTCTAAATAGCAAAATCTTTAACTCATTTCATTTTAAATTATATAAAAACTTAAATTATTATCTTTATTTAGGGTAAATTAAAAAAATATCAAACTTATTTCAATTTTACAATACTAGTTTAAAGTTTAAAAAATAGCGTTAAAATATTTAAACTTTCAATTTATAACAAAAATAACCCAAAGTTTAAAAAGTGACGCTAAAATACCCGAGCTTTTAATTTGTTAGGAAAATAGCCCGACGTTAACCTTCTCGTTAATGATGTTGACATGACACATCACATCAGCTTCTTCTTGTATGTGCCATATGGCTGTCACGTGTACAATATTTTTCAACTAATTAATATTTATTTTATTGAATATTAAAATGTAAACCTAATTTTGCTAAAAACGCGAAACCAATTTGGGTGTTAATTTATCTATTATTTTTTCTGCTGGGTTCGTTGTCGATTGTGGAGCTTCAATTTCGATTGCTTCAACTTTGGTTAACTTTTGCGACTTTGCATGTATCTTCTTAATCAATTGAGGTAATATGGGCTACAAGTTTTCAGTCTTTTGTCAAAAGTTGAGACCATTAATGGGTTCTATAACATACTGATAACTCCTTAAATAACATTTACATTTTTAATATCGACTCATATACCTATCGATATCCTCCCTCTGGTATGATATACAAGCATGCTTATATGGGATTCCTATTAAATCCCAAGCCCTACCTTGGCATATTCTTACTTTTAAATCAACAATAAACTTATTTGCAAAATTTGTTACTTTAGACTTCAAACTTTCGTTTGTCTTGGTCATACGATGCCTTGTTTCACATTGTGCAGTCTCTATCTTCTTTCTCACGCTTGGAAATATATCATCAGTGGATTTGATCATCATATCTTTTTTTTTTTTATGAATTCAAGTCATTAAAACAACTCAAATATCCTCTATCATATTGATCAAACTTTTTGATTGGGATTCACAGATGAATCCATTAAATGTCTGATGTATTGTTGTGAACAATTTCACACTTCAATCTTGTACTGACAAATGCTTTCACAAAAAGTCTCAGTATTCCTGACGTTGAAGTCATCATAAGCCTTTTTTGAAACATTCTTCAACTGATTATCATTTTCTTAAATTCCACATCTGTTGTGCAATTGACTGCTTGCCAAAATAAGATCTCGTATATGTGGTTATTATACAATTTAGACCAATTAACATAGACACATCGGACACATTTTTTATGCTCAGTTTATGGGAGGAGATTCTTCAATGCATCCACTAAACCCTGAAAAAAGTGAATGCATAAAACTATATAATGTAAGTATATTAATACAAAATATATACACAAATAAACAATATGAATAAGTATGATAACTTAAAACATATATGCAGAAAAAGAATGCACCTTTGTTAATCACTTGCAAAAGTCTGTAAATTCCCACTTATGATTAGATCTTTAGCAACAAGACTTAAAAACCAATACCAAGATTGGTAATTCCCTCCCTCAAACACAACCCAATATATAGAGTACATCTAATTATTTTTTATTATGCTCAAATGCAGTTAACAAAGCACCTACAAGAAAAGTCTTTAGAAAACATCCATCCAATCCTATTATTTTTCTACAACCACTAAGGAAACCATACGTCAATGCACTAAATCCCATGTAAAACCTCTCAAACATTGGCTATCCAGACTTTTTATCAAATTCATTTTGGATAATGAATTGGACTTCTTTATCATCCCATCATAATTCTTATCCATATGATTGTAATTTCATATAATGCCCTTCCATAGATCCTCGTAGCATCATAATAACTTCCCCTTTTGCCTTATAAGATTGAGATTTAGTCACTTGTAATGCATATTGCCTTTGAATATCATCTATCTTCTCTCTAATTGGCCAATTCGAGTTTCTTCTAAACTTGTGTAATAATTCTTTTGCAATCTACTTCTTACTATCTTGCTTGTTTCTTTACACTTTCTTGCAAGTATGATCGTTTTCCAATATCTTAACTGCAAAAGTTTTTTCATTTCCGATCCAACTAGCATAAACCCTAAAGGGATAATGTGGATCACGAATAGCCTCCATTCTCACACCATATCTTGTCATTGAAACATCTTATCCATTTATAATTGCATAATTTCTGATTGCCTCCCTAAACTGAACCTCGTCCTTAAACATTTTGCCATCTTCAAAATGAAATCTTTCATGTCTACTTTTGGATTAAAAACAATATATTTCTTCCTTTTGTCAGAGGCCTCGCACCTGCCATCATCAGTATATATTGGTGATTGAACTTCAGTATCACTATCTTCATATTCACTACACTAACCTTATGAACTCCCTACTTCTCTTTGTGAATTTTTTGAATAAGTTTGCTCTTCATTACTGCATTTTCCACTACTTCCAACTACATCCACAATATCATCACATTCAATCCCACTACCTACCTTCTTCCTATATTTCTTCTCATTAGCTCTCGCATTAACATATTCTTCATCATCACTATCCCCATAACAACAAAATCTTTATTGTCGATATCATAATTAATTTCTTCACCATTAGTTGTAAGATTATCATAACCATGCTCATGATAGATTTTAACTTTATACTTGTTCGATTATTCCATATGTTGAAGCCTCAGCAACATGTCCTTACTATAGTGTAAGCTTAACTTTTTCATGTATCACATTGTCTCTTTTGGAAATTTGTAAAAAATAAATAGAACTCTATGTCCTTTATCTTTCGATGCTCCTTTTAGTACTAATATACTAAGTTCATCAACACCAATATCCTTCTTCCTTTTGATCTTGCCCCTAACATATCTGTTGTCGTCATTTCTTTCCCATACCCTACCATAATAAAATTTAAAATTGACCAACATCTGCATTACAAAGAATTTTAGTATCATTTCCAAACAAAAGATTTTAATATTAGTTTCCAACAAAACAAATTAAACAACAAACACAATAAATAAGTTAGGTGACATTTGCCATTAGTTACAAACTAAATATGAAGGTTGTATTAGTTCTTATTATAACTAGCACTAGGTATAATTATAGACTTTAATGATTGAAGTACCATCAAAATCAATACCATTATGATTACGCATGAAACTTCGACTCCTTTAAAGCTGAAGAACAAGTTTATAGATCCGATAGACTTTTTGGATTATCATAATAGTAAGAAGGAAATGGTGCTAACACCTTTAGAGAGGGAATGCATACAACATATGGTTTACTTGTGATTGAACACACTTTGTTAGACTTATCATTCTATGAACAAAAATTAAAGGAAGCTTAAACAAATGTTTTAATAAAATTTTTATTAGTTTAAATTTTCCAATTCAAATACACGAACAACACCTAATAAGAGTTCCGTTGAAATGTAGGATCTGGGTTAATCTAGGTCAGAACCAGTACTTTTTGTTAAGTGTATCCAAAAGGAGACTATGACATGGCATATAATTAAGCACAAATATGAACTTTCTAGCCTCATAGTTTAATAAAGGAAACATCTTCTTCATTTATTTATTTACACTTATTTTTGTTTAAATTTTGAATGCAAGTTAATAAAAAAGTGTTGATACTAATATTATTTTTAATTTGCTAAATTATAGTATCATCATAATTACACCATTAATAAGAATTTTTATTTTATTTTCTTCACAAATTAAAAGAAGAATTTTGTGTAGAATCCTTTGTTATCTTTCTTCTATTCTTCTTACCTTTTTTTTTAAATTTTAAAAACAGATATTTTATCTTTAAAAAATTTTAAAACTGCTACATCTACCTTGATAGTTAAAATAATTACTAATACTTAAAGAGATGTCCCTGCCTATTACGAATATCTTCATCTATTATGAAAGTTGATGTATGTGTAGACATATAATATTCTTTAGTAGATTCTCGATTTACAAATTTATCATCTTTGTGACAACTAGTCTTTGCGTCAAAGATAATTTTGATGCTGATATCATTTTCCAATTCTTAAAGAGAGAAAAAGAGATTCGAAATGTGTTATTCGCTCACTCAATAAAATTGTTTTATGCTTACGAATCATGTGTTGTTAAGAATCTCGACCAACTCTCATACATGTGTCCAAGTTAAGCTAAAGTAACATTCTGTTACAAGAATTAGAATGTCGTCCGATGAAGAAAGTGAAAGATGTAAAAAGTGATCAACTTATATCAAAACCTAATTATTTGGTAATTTTGATTGTTGAGATAATAACTCTAAAACAATTAAAAAGTCGGAGGAATATTGTGTTAACTATTTCTAAAAGTAATATATTTGATCCAAAGTTTTTAAAGTATTGATTTGTCTGTATAAAGAAGAAGAAATACTCAGTATACAAGCTAGCCTAAGAATTAGTGTTTATAATTGGGCTAAAACTTAATCCTACCTAGTGATGGCAGCAGGCCGGAGTTAGATCTCGAGGCCCAACCAGGCTAAAGGTAACTCGAGTCTGAGCTCAAGCCAGACTTGGCTTGACTAATTTTTTTAATTTAAAACGTCAAAACGATTTCGTTTTGTATATAAAGATTGAGCTTCGAGCTTGGGCAAGCCTGACCCAAGCCTAACCCAAGACCTGATTGTTTTAGAAAATCATATCCAAGACCCGGTCAACCTGACCTGGCCCATTAACTTTGAGTTGGTCGACCGGAGTTAGTCATGCTTTTTTTAGACAATTGAATTTAGGGTATAGTAATGATAAAAGTGACTAATTTGAGACATTTAATTTAAAAAACGTATGATCACTCAATACAACTTTTTAATTATAAAATACAAGTTTCAATTACTCAATTAAAACTTTTCGCTCGATATTTTATTTGTTATAGTTTGACTAAAAAATTGAATACTTAAAAAAGAATAAAAATATCTTAAATATTTCATGTCTTTCATTTAATTTAAAAGGTTAAAAATATTATTACGATAGTTTGATAACTTTTTCAAATATTAATTTTTTAATTAAACTTTAAAATTACTTGTTTTTAAAAATTTTAATTACAGTATTTTCACATTGAAAAACATAAATAATTTATGCAATCTTTACATAAAAAACTAGAACTAGTTAAAATAAGCTATGATTAAAAAATTCAATTGATTCAACCGACTCAATCGTAAAACTCTTGAACTGTTTAATTTTTGGTTCGGTTTTTAATTTTCCAGTTCAACTTACTTTAATAACCCTTGTTGTTAAAAGTCGATTAATTTATTAACTAATTAGCCAATTTTTATAAATTAATAAATTTTTATAAACTAAAATAGATCAATTAATTTTTATTACTAAATTCTTTTTTCAATTGAACTTTAAATATTCGATAACTAAATACAATATCTTTCAAATATAGTTTAAATTCTTTAATTTTATTTAATCTTTAGTTGATTTTACGATGATCTAATACTGGTTGAATATTTTAAACTTTAAATCTCTTATCTTATCAGTTTAAGTTTTGTTTCGATTTTTAAAAAGTCGAAAATAAGATTACATATAATAACAAATATAAAACATAATTCAAACAATAAAGGATGCAAATAAATCTAACGAGAGAATTCATTAAGAATTTCCTCAAACAGAAAGTCCTTTAGTAACTAAAATGCCGTACGTAATGTTACACAGAGTTAATAGTACCCTTATGTGAATTCAGAAATATTAATTTAATGCAATCTTTTAATTTGTTGTGTCTTTATGTGGAGGAGACAGGTGTCCAATGAACTAGGAATGTCAATGGGCCGGGTTGGGCCGGGTTTGCGCCTGGCCCGGCCCGTGGAGATCGG
>JAOQMM010000005.1:5570862-5599122 GCA_027563515.1 Erythroxylum platyclados
ACATTTCCACACGTCTCTGTTCATTAAAATTTGGGTGCTGTTTTTGTAACTTAAACCTGTGTCTTCTGGTTACAAAGAAGTAACTTTACTAGTTGCTCTAAGGCTCACTCTCTTTGTATTTGTTTTCTGTATAGATTGCTCAAAGGAACAGCTTGGATGTTGATGTTGATCTAGCTCTGGGTTTTGCTTCACATTACTGTAAAATTGGTACAATGGAGTGTCTAGTGGAAGAGGGCAATGCCATGGGTTTCTTGGGTCCTTTGATGAGAGCAGCGGAAAGGGGTTGTATGCAGGTTGTCCAATGGTTTGTAAAAAGGGGTTGCCGTGACATGGAACTTTGCCTTGCACTTACTACTGCCACTTCCAGTAGCCAAGTTGAAGTTGCTGCTTATCTCCTCCCTCGTGTTCCTCAACATGTTCTGGCAGCACTCAGCATAGAAATTCTCAAGGCTGCTGGTGAGAGAAGTGGTAGGTCTCTGGAAGGTGTGGCATTTCTTCTGCGTTCTGACTTCTTGGGTGACCCTGGAGCTACTTATTCCGTAGCAGATAGCATTGCCAGGTCTGATGACGAGGCTATTGCACCTAAGCTGAAGGCTTTTCTGCAAGAGCACTGGTCGGTGGCAGCATTCTTGGATGGAGTAAAGCAAGGACAAGAACATTACATGAACTTGATGAGGATTTTGAAATGGGGTGGATCTCCTATAAGCCTAAGGGATCTGCCTGGCCCTCTCAAGGTGGCGATTGCTTACCTGCCGCTGTATAGAGAATGTGTTACTGCTGGTGGTAGTTTATTTTCGCAAAGGCTAAGAGGGCAGCTTGTTGAAGCTGTGAGAAGGCTTGGAGGCTTGTCCACTGAATTGGAAGATGTGAGCCGGGGAAGAGATCTCTTGGCTATTTTGGAGCATCACCTTCCTCCATTTTTGGTCCATGCCCACAGTCACATTGCTGGCTAGAAAATTAGGTTGCGGAATTTCACCACAGTTTTCTCCTATATCTCCCATATATGCCATACAAATACAGTATACCAACTCTTGCTAAGATGACATTTTCTAATTATGTTCCTTAATATGGTTGGCTAAAATCCAAGTTCTCTGCAGTAACTTTATCATGTATCATCCGTTTCGTTAGTGGGTGTACATCAAAACGGAGAACAACTACTGTAACAAACAAAGGGTTCATATGTGATGGCATTGTATATTAGCTAGCTATAGCATGATCACCTACCTACTGCTTACTATTTCTTTTCTCCTACGCTTGATGTAGCAATCCTAAATGAATTTAGCAAGTTTCATCTGACTAAATCGAATGCCATTTGACACATTTTTCACATTTTATTATGAGAACCGGCCTTAGAACCTAAGATCCTGTATTTATCGTGCTGTCATTGTACGATGGCCGGCTGGTGGGCTTGAAAGATTGTTAAGCCATCAGGAAACGTAATCTTAGAAGTCATAAACAATTATGTTTCACATGCCGGTTTGACCAGCAGCCTACTTCTCTGTCTTGATCTAATGGCATGGATCTAGGAAATTATTCTCAATAAAAGAGAACAATCTCCTATGTATAGTATAATTAGCGTCTTGGAAATGTTGCCTCCAGGATTGAATTTTTATTTGGTCTTATCTGAAATTGGAAAGATCTCAGCTGCACCACGGCCAGCCATAGACATTATAGATATATCATCATTTCAACTTTTCTTTTTTTATATTGTTAAAAGGGTTGCTTTGCATTGCTACCATTTGTGGTGTGGTAGATCAACGCATTATCAAAATAAAAATGAATCAGTCTTTATCTTATGAGGTGGTCAAACGATGGAAGTGACCAAATCATGGTTACACTGTGATGGTTCAATTTCAATAGAATAATCTGTGCTATTGCGTCATGTCAGTCGTCATGTTCTTTTGTAATTCCTTTTGATCACATAACATCCGACACTATTTTAATCCACTTTTCTTTTCCCTGAACGGTGATTCAGATGAGAGGTGTCATTACCGACTTGTTATTCCTTTCTCAGTTTCTTAGTTACAATCAACGATTCATTGAAAGTTGCTACATCAGTTCTGTTCATGTAATCACAGCCCTTCCCTAATGGAAATCCGTCTGTCTTATATGTTATGTTGAAGAAATATCTATCTAATCCGATCCATCGCTGGGCAAAATCTCTTTATCTGGTGAGCAACTGCAAATGCACATTCTTAGCCATTGGATCCAACAACAATAGCTGTAAAGTAGATTGTAAAGATTGTCTCGTATCATCACTCACATGGAAATTAACCGGAGATTGCAGTGGCTGGTCCATTGATGAAAAAAAATGAAAAGAAAAAAATAAAGCTACCATGTTCATGTACACAATCATTCCTTTAGCCTTTGCACCAAATAGATCAATTTGAATGCAAGTAAGAAATTAAAGAACAGTTTTCTATTTTTTCCCTTTCAAACTTGACAGTAGAGAATTACAAAAATCGTATATAAGGACAAACAGGTTCGCGATTTGTTTTTCCAAACACATTTTACATATATGTATACGTTAGATCTCTTGCATTACCTGGCATAAATGCTAACATCATAAGCACAACTAAGATGCCTATTGGAAGCAGAAGTAACAAAAATGGTGGTGGAGGTAATGGAGGTAGTATCAAAGGAAGGATTAACAAAGATGCAGTCAAGCATATGAGCAAAAGTAATGACTCCAAACTGAAGTAGCTTGCAGGCAACAACCTCCTGGAGCTACCCTGTGAAAATGAACGCTGAAGATGATACTCTCCTTTCTTTTTATCTACTCTAGCTGAATGATTAGGAGGAGGTACCGGGGCAGTAGCAGCAGTGACCTTTCTTGTTTTTACATCCATAATGCTACTAGAATATCGGTCCTGGAGATTAATTATACCTCTTGGAAGGCTCTTATTTGCCTCAGAGTGTCTTGAATTCATCTAAAACTCCACCAAGTTGAAAACTTTTCAACACCCCAGATCAGATCGATGAACTTTCAGGCATATAACTCCAAAACCCCACAAATTCTTGCAACAGATAAAGAATCCCGTTTCTTCAATCAGGAAGTTGAAATGCGGTTTTTAGCACGTGCAGGTACAGATTAAATGAGCAGTCTTGAAATGCAAATATCAACCAAAGCCTTTAGAACTTTCGTGTAACTCAAAACACAACCTCTAGCAAACGGGATGTAGTAGCTTATTCTCCTTGAAGAAAACCTAAATATCCAAAACTCCGATTCTATCAAAATCCAGATGCAAACGATTCTTTGATGATTCCGTGCTTCAATATCTAGAAATGTGAACCGTATTAAATTCCAACTTTACGAGAAGCGTGTGATATGACATCAAGAGACTCTTCTATCTAGTCTGCAACAATCTTCATCTACTGCCTGTTTCTGAAGAATTCAGAACCAAGATAAGTCGTCACAAATAGCCCAACTGCATTCCACATAACAAGAGATCAGATTAAGCTGTTCGAAACAAAATAAGAAAAAGAATTGTAGAAAGATAAAACAAAAGAAAATACAACAAAGGATGAGCTAGGACAGCACAAAAAACGTAAATCAAACGCAACAGGCCTCCTTCATCTCATCGTAAACCACAACAACTTATGAGAAACATACGATAGATTGGTTCTCTCCAAGTTTTCTTATCAAGTGATGAGTCTTATCTAATGTTGTTACGGAAAAAGAAATCACTAGAATGAAAAGCAACATAGTTTAGGTTACAAAAGGCAGACTAACAATACCCAGAAACCTAAAACATCAGAAGAGCTTCTGTCTTTTATCAAAATCTGAACTTGCGACAAAAGACCCGACTTTTACCTTCTGTCAAAACTTAAACTTGCAAGAAAAGAAAGCAGGTACAAGAAGAACAGAAAAGAAAAGATAGGCCACGAAGAAAGGAGAGAAGGGGAAGATAGATTGAGGGTGATGAGTTCTAACCTGTGATGAACAAAAGATTGTGTTCTCTGTGGATGGAGATGGAGGTTCCAAGAAGAGAATGCACCACTATGCAATCTATGCGTCTCAAAGATATACTCCTTCTTGGAGAAATTCTACGCCTTTTAAAATTCTGAAAATTTGAAGAGGAGGAGCAGAGAAGATTGACAAAAAAGGAAAAAGAAAAGACGGTGAAGGGATGTGTGTGGGGGTGGTGAAAAGAAAGAGAGTGCCTGTTTATGGAATAGGGAAATGAATTTTGTTTGATTCTTTTCTTCTTGTTATTATTATGATTCATTTCATACTCTTTTTCTTTACTCATTAACTTATTTGATTTTGATGATTCATAGGGTTGGGTTCAATGAATTTTGGTTACTCAAGTGGGTTTCTGACATGCAAGTTGACAGGTTTGGAAAATGAAGGCTCTGTGTCTCCCCACAAGGTTCACCACCCCTGGCCTCCCCCTTGTCTCTAGAAATAAGTTATTATTAAATGGGACCCATCTCTCTCTCTCTCTCCTTCACTCTCTCTCTATTAACATACATGATACATTACTGGTGTTAGTGGCTGTATATGGACCCCTCTCTGACTCTTCCCATTAAATTTTACTGATTTTTTAAGTTTGAGAATTTTGCAATGTGTACTTGAAAGTCCAAACAAAGTTTCTCTTTTTTTTTTTAATTTTGAAATGGGTTTTAGATGATTCTTTCTATGTGAAAATGACATTTTTTTAATATATTTTATAATTTTCTAATCTCATTTATAATAGAAAGGTCAAAGGTGCACAGATACATTAAAGTCAATGAAAAGTTTGGAGTAAATGGAGTTCTATGTTATTTCTGTCTCATCACTCAATTTTACAAATTAGACAAAGGATTTAAGAAACATAGAAACTAAAAGCAGGAGTTGGTAAGGTAAAGAGGTAGACAAGTGGAGCTATTGAAATGGAGACAAAGGGGGTGATGAAAGTGATGGGATTAGATGGAAGAGTCATATGGCATGTGGCAGTCCTTAAATGTAAATGCCATAACTCAATCCAATTCAATGCATCAACATTCATTCAAACACCTCTTACTGTTCTCTTTTCTCCCATGTCCATGTCTCCATCCCCATGCCCATGCAACTTGCTGCTTATTCCTTCCATCTTCCTCGTACAAACATCGTTTTATATTTGAATGAATATAATATTTGGGTGTAGGGATGCTTCCACGCTCCATCCACACTCCTCGCCTCTCTCTCCAGTCTTCATATTCATCTTCACCTTCAAGATTTGCCCAAATACAGAAACTATCTATCCATGTTCATGCATTCCACGTTCTAAACTATCGCAAGTTGGAATTAGAATCTTGTTCTTTGTTTCTTTTTTCTATAGTTTACTTTTCATCCTCACAAACTACTTTGTGGTGAATGAATGTGACAAAATTTGTGGAATATGGAAGGTAAACGTATTGTGTTAGTGTAAACAAGTTAGTTTGGTATAATCGTTGAATATTTATTTATTTTTAACATAAACATAATTAAACATCTAATTTTTTGCTTTTCGTTTATGAGTCGACCATTTGAGGTGGAAGGCATTTGAGTATCGTGATTCACTTAGCATATTTTTAAGGGTTAATAACAAAAAAAAAGTCAAATTTTACTCAATTTTACAATTATAGTCTAAACTTTAAAAAGTGACAATTAAATACTCAAACTTTCAATTTTTTTAATTCTCACTTGAAGTTAATATTTCTATTAATATTGTTGAAGTAGTTTATCATATAAGACAGAAATCCTAAATACTTATACACGTCAGAATTAATTAAATGTAACTAAACTACGTCATTTTGAGATTAAAATCCTAAATCAAACTTTGACACGCCGATGCGAGACGACAACGACACTTTGTCATACTGGTGTGAGATGACAACAATACAGTTTCTAACCATTTGAATGAAATCTTAATTTATCACCCTAGGTCCTCTTTCTTTTTATGCAAGAATAAACTGATTTATAGTTTTCAATTCTAACGATTTAGGCAACGAGTTTGACTTGTGAATTTCAATATCAAAACAACTTAGTTTGGTTAAACTTAATTAAGTATTCCATGCATAAGTGTTTAGGGTTTCTATCTTATATGGCATGTCATGTCAATAACATTAACAAAAATACTAACGTCGAGCTAGAATTGAAAAAAATTAAAAGTTTGAGTGTTTAATTGTCATTTTTTTAGATTCAAGTTGTAATTACAAAATTGGGTAAAATTTAAGATTCTTTGTAATTAAACATATTTTATAGTAACTGAAGCATCTTGGACTTGGGTTGTTTCATTAGTTTCAGAATACATTGGGTTATTTGGGCCTGGTATATATAATTCTGACATTTCAGGTTCACCAGAAATAAATTCTCCTGGGTATAGTCTAAGAGAAGTAGAGATGACAGGTGTATGTTGAGGAAAATGGTTGATCTTCTTTAGAAAATTCCTAGAGATCGAAAAACATTGTCCTTATACCTAGGCCAATACAGTGAAGCATGACGAAAACAAATTGTCTGAGGCATTTTGGACTTGGGTTGTTTCATCAATTCCATAATACATTGAACTGTTTGGCCTAGTATATCTACTTTTGACATTTCAGGTTCACCATAAATAAATTTATCATTTAACTATAAATTATGAATTCGTTAATAGTTTTAATATATAATTTACAATTTATTTTCATACATCTTGTAATTTATTTAATATAATAATCACGGATCTCATTTACATGAAGAATAATTGAATGAAGATGGATGGCAAAATTGAAAGAAGCAAGCTAGAGAGGAGCATTAGGAAATTTGGTAGTTCGTATTGGAACCGCATAAGAACTATGTGCGCAAATGGTTTTGGTTTGGTTTTGATTGAGACTTGAGGGAGGGATAAAGGGAGACAAGGTTTGGGTGTACTTAACAAGTAGAGGCCTGTCAATTTGCTTGTAGGGTCGGTCACTGTTTTCAATCACCCTAACCCAAAACCAAACCTTTGTCCAGTTTGCCATGTTCATGTTCATCTTCATGTTCTTCATATTTACACACAATAAAACCAATTATGTTTTAATAGAATCAAACAAAAGAGTAATGTCTACTGATTATTTGGATCAGCTAAGGAAAGATCCTTTTTTTTCACGAAATTTCTAAGAAACTAAGGTTATTGGTTCAAAGAAATGTCGTTACCTATCAACCTCCTGGCATGGATTCTTCCTGTGCGAAACATGTCTCCATTAACTTTAACTGCATCTTTTACACGTCGGAAGACAAAAATCACATTATTGTTTCCTAAAGATTTCATCTTCGCCACCGTAGGGGGCCTATTGCGGGACCATAATGGCGTCTGGATAAATGGATTTGTTTTTAACCTTGGACGGAGACCGATCCTCCACACAGAACTTTTGGGAATCTATCATGGGTTGCAATTTGTAAGGAGACAGGGCTTTCGCCAGATCTGGGTGGAATCGGATTGTGAGGTGGCAATCAATCTTATTACCAATTGTAGCCAAGACACTAGCAGTACGCCTATAGTCTCCCGTATTCAGGAGCTCTTGAGGCTTGACTGGGATGTCCATTTAAAATTCGTGAATAGGGAGGCCAATGGGTGTGCCGATTTCCTTGCAAAATACGCTCAAGGCTTAATGTTTGGCTGCTACACGTTGACGACCCCTCCGCTTGGGTTGAGCGAGTTGCTAATCCGGGATAGTGTAAACACTTTTGTTATAGAATAGCCTTAGTGCTATCTTGTTTGTATAAAAAAAAAAAAGATTTCATCTTAGATTCTGAAAAAAAAACAGAACTTCATTATTAGATTTCAGGAGATGGGATAATTCTATTTTTTGGCTCATTGTAGAAATTATCTGTTAGACTTAAGTAATTATAAGATTATTCAATAAAATTCAAAAGACCTTAACATCAATTTCAATATATATAAATATATAATTAAAAATATATTTTTAAAATATATTGACCTCGAACTAATTTTTTTGCTTATCTTCTTCCTTTCGGTTTTCGTACAACATCTTGTATAATCTCCTGATAAGCAGTCCTAGACATTGAATAGCTTGGAATAAAAGGGTTCATTGTACAATTTCGAACACTACAAAAAGAAAAGAAGTCTATCCCTCTCCCTTAGTTTAGCATAATTTTTTTTTTCACTTCTGTCGGTCAAGAGAATATTATATATAAATCAATCAAATGACACTTTCATGATAATTCATTCTAAATTAATAATTTATTAAAATTATTTTAAATTATTAGTTTAAACTGAATTTAATTAATTCAAATTAAATTTAAGAGTTGAATTGAATTATTATATCAATAACATTTCATTAATTAACGTGTAATGTCTAAGTTATGAATATTTTACCGTTTTCTAATAAAAATTTAAGAGGAGTTCTTTTATACAATAACAACAATACTTAGAATGAATTTTGCTAATACGCAAGTTTAAAGAGGTTTAGTAGTACGCAACTTTAACTCTAATTAATAGGGTGATTGTTTCCAAAATTGAAAATAAAAAGAATTTTGAAAATTTTTAAAAATTATAATTTTTTTAAAAAGTTGCTTTGACTATATAAAAGTCATTTTACCACTTATAAAATTTATATTCTATATGCTAGGAAAAAAGAAGGCAAGAAGAGGAAAGTTACTGTATACAATTAGGTTCATTGAACGTTGAAGGTAGAAAGCAAAGATAAAAAAGCTGTCTTCACACGGATTCCATCCATCTTTTTTGAAGAAAGAAAGATATGCCCACCACACCATTTCTGACCAATTTCCAGGTGGAGTAAAATTGTTCAGAAAACAAAAAAGAGAGTATGAAGCTGGCAAAAATTGGTAGGTTAGGGTCAATTCAAATGCAAATCCTGCTTAGTTTAGACCAATCAAGTGAAACCCACACACACAAAACTGTTTTGGGTGTTACAGAATCAAGGAAAATGAGCTTGACATTTAGTCCATGCCCAGTCCCTATTCACAAGCCCCCGACGTTTCTCCCAACCCAGTGGCCAATGGTTTTAGAAAACCATCTCACATTGACCACTGTTGTTGTTTCTCTATCAGAAAGATGGATTGAATGATTTTTTCAGACACAAATTCAATTCGGTTGCTGCAGCAATTCGTTGTAATTATGACCACCTTCGTACCTTATTTTATGAATATTTATTTATATAATAAATAAAACTTAAAAAAGTTGATAAATAGATACTCGTAGAACATGATAAGAACAGGATAACGAAAACAAATAATCGGACCCTTATATGATATATATTGATCGAATTTAACTTATTTTAAAATATCAAAAACGAAGTTTATTAAAATAATTTAACATAAATTAAATAAAATATGTTTTAATAAATATATAATAAGTGGTATGAATTATTAATATGTAAGGAAAAAAATTAAAAAAGAGTCTTATCAAATAAATATTGTTGAAAAAATGCATTAGAACTCATATTCATGTCCAAGAATAATTATTAGGTTGAGTAGTCCCACTAAGTGAATGATGATATGTGATACCAACAACTACTCAATGTGTGATGCATAATATTTGCAATTAAAGATTTTAATTGCATATCTTTTGTGTCGCCACCTAATATTACATTATATTATATAGTATTTATGATGAGAATGTGGCATTCAATCAAAATCTTGTCACAAAGGGCACCACATAAGATTTGACGAGGAACAGAAGATGACGTCTGATCTGGGTCACTTGTACTGGACCACATTGTTAAGAGACCAGATCGTGGATCCAATGTTCACTTTCCATGGACATCATCCATCCAAGTGCTGTAGTTGAATAGTTTCAGTTTAGGGTTTCAACTCGTCACTTGTAGTATTAGGCTTCATTAAAACGTTTGGTCAGCCCAACCTGAAAGAGTAAAATTTAATGTGATGGTTCATTCTCGGGTCTAATTATATATAAAAAAAATTGCTGGGGTCTAATTAAAAAAAAATTGAACTCTTGATTCATACTCAAATTTTTATTCTTATTTGACATAATCAAAATTTTTTAATTGATTACTCAATCTTACTTTTTTAAGAGTTAATCATATTTTAGATTGAAGTTAAACTTAATAATTAAAAAATCTAATTAATTCAACCAGTTTAATTGTAAAAATTTTAAACCGTCTAATTTTTTGGTTTGATTTTTAATTTTTCAGTTCGATTTACTTTAATAACTCTTGTTATTAAAAATTGATCAATTTATTAATTAATCAATTAATTTTCATTAATTAACAAATTCTTATTTATTTAATAATCTTTTTTTATTAAACTTCAAATGCTTCTAAAAAAAATAATCTCTTTCAATAATATTTAATCTTTAGTTAATTTTAGGATGATTTAATAGCTATTGAACCTTTTAAATTTTAATTTTTTTATCTTATTAGTTTAACTTCTAACCTCATTTTTAAAACATTGTTTAAACTTATAACTCAAATTCGAATTTTCGACCCAAATCTTACGAGACCTAACTTATAATTATCCCTATATAATATGGTTAGGAATTCAATTTTTTTGAACAATTTAATTGTTAAATTCATCTCTTAATTTGTCAAGGAGCATATGTTGATGCATCTAATTTGTCACACTTAATTTTTATAAATATTTGTTAAATCCTAATCCATTTTTTTAACTTGGCAAACGTCATATAATGTAATTTTTATATTTTTTATTATAATAAATCTTAGAGAATCATTTTTGTGATCACAAAATCACACGTTCAAATAACAAAAACAACTTTTTTGTAAAAATTACAAAAAAAAGCTACATATATTGACGACCCTCCTTCTACCCTCACGGTGAAGCCTTCCGCATGGAGTTCATTGGAAGATTCTTTAAGATGTTAAAAGGATTAAAAAATTTCACAATAGTCTGTAGCATTGGAGCTCTAAGAAAAGTGGGCTTATGAGCAAGCAAAGTGCAAAGCAGCTCATTTCTACTCTAATATCTAGAACATATCAAGTAGGCTTAAGTTTGTTTTCAACATCTTCACACAAATCAATTTGATCCCAAAATGATGTAGGAAAGACAAAGCACCAGTGAAGGTATTTCAGTCACAAACACAAATTGAGTACATGAATAATATATGGTACTAACAACCAGGGAAAGAAATACATAACAGAAAGTCAATAAGTACGGGTAAAACTGGGCATGCTACCATATAACAACTGCACCATCTTCAACTATTACTCACACAACAAACAAATGCACATCAAGATACCAAGTTCTGCAATTTAAGCACTAAACTTTGAATTCTTCATTTCAAAAACCCTGATCATAAATTATTCTGCTGAACCTCTGGCAGTTTTAACTGAACAACAGAAGATTGGAAAAAAACTTAGTCTTCACGGTTTTCTCTACTCCTGCAGAGAATATAGAAAAACTGATGATTAGGCAAAACTTCAGCAAAGATTAGAGAGAATAAGTTTTCTACTTTGTTCAACCAAAATCATGATACTTTTTCCAAATTAGCAATTGAGCAGTCACATTGCAATTGGAGTTATCAGTAAATTAGGTGGCATGAGCAATTCGGCAGAAGCTGGAGTTAATAACTTATCAACAGAAATAGCATGAGAAGCAGTGATTCATCAACACTGTACTCAGAACCTACAAACTAACACATGTAGCTTAAAGTCTTAAAACTTAGAAAGTAAAAGTAAAATAAGTACGGTTTTTGCATCAAAATCACCAAGTTGCTAAAAAAATAGAACAATCTACCATTCCTCCTTGCATTTGGCCCAAGGAATATTGAGTGTTAATGAGATTAACATACCTCGTCGTCGTCATCATCATCGCCACCGTCCTCTTTGTTTTTCTTGAGACGGGTTGTGCCACCTTCCTTGCTGATGGGCAGCTTCATTGCTCCAAAAGGTGTATCCACGTCAATATTTCCTTTCATTGTATAACCAGTACCTCTTCCTCTAATCATGTCCCACAAAGCAGAACCAAATTCCTTTGGTTTGAACGTGACGGGAATATCAATATAATTAATCCCATTCTTATCTATTTTAGCTGACTTGGTCAGTTCAGCAGCTCCTATGCTCACATCAGACAGCCAAACTTCATATTCCAAGGCATTGAGGCCCAAGTCAAAGTCATTCTTATTTTCCAGCTTCAAATGAAGTACTGCAACAGTTTCCTCAAAGGAGAACTTCTCAAACTTTATTTTCTCAAGATCAATATCAGGCTTGTAAGGGACTGGGATCTCTCCGGTTTTCTCAAGGGGAATAGTTATTCTCCCAATAACAGGAACATCAACAAGAAGTTCAACCTTAATCTTGTAAGGAATGATACTTCCAGGCTTAATATCATCATATGTACTTTTAATGTCATCATAGATCAATGTAACTGGTATTTTAACAGTCTCCTCGCCATGCGCATGGATAGTTCCAGCATCTGGGATCAACCCAGAAACCAATTTTCTTCCATCACTCTCAATGAGGTAGTTTATATCAACAAGAGGGATAGGGATGGGGTTAGGGTTCTTGATAAGCACATCAACTACAATGTCAGCTCTTTCAAGATTAATTTTAGGGAGGTGAATCCCACTAACATCTGCCGTTGGCTTACCAAACCCAATAGCTCCCTCAATCTTTTCACCAATATCTTGAATAAAGTCCTTCACTTTGTCTATAAATCCACCCTTTTCTTCCTCTTTATTATCGCGCTCTTTGTCCTTCGCATCTCTGTCCACAATTTCTGGCTTATCCGAAGATGCCATGTCTGCTATGGTACACTTAACAAAACCAAAATAACAAAACTAAGATCCTAACAGGAGAAAAAAATGACCCATCACACTAAACTAGATCAAACGAAACTAAGTTCCTAACAGACAAAAGAATGCATTAGAAAGCAAAAAATGGAGCTATAATCAGTATAAAATGAAGAACCAAAAGGTTAAAAAGGAATACTAGGTGACCATCATTTGATTCAAAGCACACAGCTTTCACAAACAAAGAGAAAAAAAGGATCTGGGATCAGATCTCTGGATGATCTGACATCAAAATAAGTCGACAAGTTAGGAACAGAGCAGTAAAGCCACAGCCTTTAATCGGATCACCTCAAACAAATCACATACACTTGAAAATCAACTAAGATAAGAAAAAAAGTTGAAAATATCTAATCAGAAAATAAATCAACTAGATACTTGTTGGACATAACTAGTAGCACAGGAATGAAGATTACCTGACAACAAAGATCGAAACTTTTGTTTGTGGGAAACAGGAGAGACAGGGAGTAGCAAGAAAGTGGGTGGGAGCAGAGAAATGAAGATTCAGGAACAGTTGGATTTTTGAGACAAGTGGCGGGTCATTTATGGACAATTATTAAATCAAATTTTAATCGAATTATTTAGACTAGATTATTCATCATTTGTAAGCGTACACCTCACACTATGAAAATTGAATTGCTGGAATTTGATGCTTTTATTGCTCTATAAAAATAACTGATGTCGACTTGTCGGCAAGCTTTATCTTTTGGAGTTAGTTTTATCTTCTCATTGGTTTCATAAATACTTAGAAGTTGACACATTTCTCTTAGAACTCTGCATATCTATAAATAATGGCTGTTTTTTTATATTAAAATCATTAAATACTAATGTCAGTGTTGGCCCTTAAGATGGAATCGGAATCCGATTTTAATTAAGCTTTATTTTAATATTGATTTTAGTTCGATTAATCTAAGTTAAAATTATTAAATTCAAAGTTGAAATTAATTCAATCAAAATGAACTTAATCTGTTAACTTCAAAGTAGACCGAACTGACTTAGAGTAATTTGCTATCTTTAACTAAACTACAAGATAAGATAGTCCTTTCCTCTCTAACCCCATTTTTGCCATTAGATTTAAACTTTAGATAAAAGGAAAGTCCTCTTCACAACTACATAAGCCAGTCCCTTTAAGCATAGTGAGTGATTTAAATGGTATGTTGTGGTTGGTTCTTGGTACTAACCACAACTTATAATTCTTCATTTGCCATATCTGTGGAAGATTGATTCAAATGGCAAGAGATTCTTTTGTCAATGAGTGCGAGTAAACTATATTGCTATTTGCATAATTTAAGTGAACTAGACTATGCAGCATCACCATTTCATATACCGGTTTGATAGGCTGTGACGTAAAGATTGGCTTGATCAGATTCATATAAATTAAGAAAATAAAGCCAAAAAATCCCTTTCTTCCTGTGCATTTATCAATTCTCAGCAACTTGTTTCCACCACTTTGCTGTTGATGCCATGCAGCCAATTGTTTCAACCAATGTGTTCTTTGAGAATTTCTCTAAGGTACTCTAGCTGCTCAAACTCACCTTGAAGTTCCTCCCACTGCCAGGAACAGATAAACATAAATCAAACACAATGGTAAAGAATCCCAAAATTTACTGTCCATTATCCTGACAAAGTTATGCAGGGAGTATTTTGCCATTTTTTCACATAACAATATGACATTTTCATCCTGATAATGTCATTCTATTCATCTTCAAAACAGAGTTTCCCTGAAAAGAGTATACTTTTAAACCATCAATTCACAGGATCTTTGTGATACATATCTGTACATAATGCGAGACATTCTTTTGATCCTTAATAAGTGAAGGATGTTTCTCCTATCAGTTCAGAGCCCAGTAAGTCCCTTAATCATGAACCACCATCAACAATTGGGAGAATTTGTTGCCTTCTGAAGTAATTTGTAGCACAAGTAATTTCACAAGAATTATGAAATGAGTCATCACATGCATGCAGATTCTTTTGAGAATGAACCTCATACTAATGAAACATTAAAATGCATTGATCAATGCTACTAGTACCGTTTACATGGAGACAAGCCAGAAAATATGCTTTTAGTTTTAGCATATGCCAAATCAAATTAACCAGCTGAAAAACTTTTATGTTCTTAGTTCGGAGGCATTTTGAATGAGAGGTTTTGGTTTCACAAAGAAACACGTCTAATGCACGACTCAACATTCCCTTGACATTCAAATTTTGCTTAAAAACTTGATGACATTGGACATTGGGTACAAAGATAAGTGCTGGAGAAAGTTGTATTACTTGCGTGATTTGATGGTGAGAGTGATGACAGAGGATTTAAACTATAATTTCTGAGGGCACCAGTGCAAATACTAGCATAATTCTCACAACCCTGCTGTCCCAAACCTTTTTCCCTTAAAGTTTAACAATTGTTCTTTGTCAAAATTTCTTCAACTACTTAGCTTCAAGCAACTCTTTGCTAAGGTTAATCTATGTTCTAAAAGTCAATAGATGACTTTTGAAGAAGCAAAATTTTGGTATAATTTGGTAAATATATCCACCAAATTCTCTTCTAATACACCATTTATGCATAGATAATGTATTAATTTACAACTTATATAGTTCCATAAGTTCTGACAGTAAGGTTAGTGTATGAGGCAACGTTCAATGCTAGAGTGCAAGTTTCAGAACTTACCTCCTGATATGACAATGAGACCACATTCCAACCAATAGCAGCAATATAACGCCGTTTCAGCATAGTATGTCCTAAAGGTACCCCTGCAGAGAGGTATGAGGAAATAAATCAAAAAAACGACGACAACCAAATGGGACTAAATATGAATGGTTGTTTGAATTCAATCACGCATCAGCATATAGGATATGCTAAAACAGAATAATGATACCAACCAGCATTCCTTGAGAAATGAGTTGGTCCATCAATCTCCAAAGCAATCTTCTTATCAACCACAACTGCATCTAAAGTGTACCCATCCACAATGTATTCTTTAATCCAGTCAAGGCCAGTGCTGAACAGAAGACGAGCAACTTCTTTCTGGAATGATGAAGTAATTTTTTCATTAAACCTCTTGCTTTTTCCAGCACGAGCAATTTTCTCCTCAAGGTTGCTTCCAAGAGTCAGCTGAAGATGAGGGCACTCGACCTTCAAGCATTGATTCACACGGTAAGCCTGAGAAGCAAACATGATGTCATCTCTATACTGCTCTGAAATTCTTTGCTCCTCAAAATGACTTAGAGTTGTCCACACATTAGAAAAGAATGTCCTGTTCAGTTGTCCAAGAACAGCATATGACCAAGCTATATTCCCAAGCTGATCACGATTGAGTCTGAGCACAGGAGGGCCTAAAGCTCCATCTGTGTCAAGATCTGAGTCTTCTATGATGCCAAATTCATCACGGTTTGATCTTTCTGACTTAAAGCAACATTCAAACTGGTAGGTCTCTTTGTAAACATTATCCAAAGACTCAAGTATAGGGTCTGCTGGCTCAAACAAAGAAGCAAAGGCCCATAAAACCTGAGCAAGCTCCTGCTCTTTGAAAGTGTGAATTATTTCTGCTGCTCTTTTTGATAATTCTGAGAATAAATCAGGGGCTGAGTGTTGCATCGAAGCAAAGGCACCAGCAATATTAGCAACATTCTGAGAATTAAACTCACCAACTTTAGTCAGGGCCACCTCTGCAACTCTATCCATTTCAGACAAGTAAAGCAGCTCCCCTCCTATTTTGGACAATGCCCATGATATATTTGAGATACCTTGCGCTGAACATTCAGGCAATGCTCTCATTGCAATCCCCACTAGCATTGACATTTGTTTTTGTCTTGCGAATGCCAACCTGCGACTTCTCATCATTGAAACCTTTTCCATATTCCTAGCAATCCGATGAAGGGCAGTGGCAATATTCAAAGGAGACAGAGGAGAAGGGCTCAACCCTTTCCCAACAGCCATGATCATCTCAGCTGTAACCTCCAGAACTTCCTCTGCTGTTTGTGCTTCCACTATGGCTTTATTTAAATTGAACTCTTTCTTACGATCAGAAGGTCCTGAGAACTGGGACAACCTCTGCACAAACTGTTCCATGTTCTTTTCCCTCTTTTCTTCAAGTATACCACCTGCCATCGCGGTGATCTTCCTTCTAAGATCATCAGCTTCATTGTCAATAAAGTTTAGTGCATCTTCTAATCCAACATCCTCCTCCACATCCATTTCCAAATCTTCAGCCAAGTCCTTAGTTTCCTTTTTCCTCTTATCTTTACTAACTAAAATTTTCTTATTCAACTTCTTTTTCGGTTTCTTCTTCTTAATATTAATCATATCTTCCATTTTTTGAGTTAATCCCCTAGCTTCAATAGACTTCAGGGCACTCTTCCTAGCCCTCAAGCACCAATCCATACCATCAGTCCCTTCAAGTGCTTCTGATCCTTGCTGCTTTTTCTTCTTGTTGGGTGTTTCAGACCCTAATGAGTTAAGCTGCCCAAGAAACTCCAATTCCCATTCTTTTATTTCTTTAGTATCGGCATCACCGATATTATCAGTATCAACAATGCTTTTAGTGGCAACAACGCCATCTTTACCCAAACTATAACACGCGGTTCCTCTATAAGCTACATCAACTTTCTTCTGAAGCAAACCAATTCTCAAATTCAGGAACGTGCCAGTATTAACTATTTTAGGATTGAAAGCGAATGGTTTTAGCGAACTTTGTTGAGGCAAAGTGTGCAATAAGCTTTCCATGCTTTGAATAAACAACGAACTAATGAAAAGCCAATAAGCAACACACAAAGAAGAGGTGGGTTGTGATGAAGAGAAACCAGTCAATTCATTTCTTGAGAAAACAAGACATACCCATTACGGTACTCCACTAGGAGAGACAAGAAGCTACTTCCTATGTTGTCGTTTAACGTGCAAACTCCTTGTGCCAACAACCTTATTCACTGCTCGGAGGGAGTAAGAGATAGCGAGCTCTTTCTTCATATTGGATAAGGAGGAGAAATTATCTCAGCAGACGATCAATCCGACGGCGTTTAGCAATGTACTTAGTGACATGGCTTAATTTCATAAAGCTCTTAATGCTCTGTCCTTGTTTATATGATTGGACTTGAAATGTAGTAAACACATTTTTTAATTTTCAACTCCAACTTTTGTGGAAAAAGGCTAAGGGAATGAATTGGGATAATCTAATTTTTTGTTCCTTAGAAATTGTTTTATTATTTAGAAAAATAAATTAAAATTATAAATATTATTTTTTAATATATTCCAATATTCTTACATATTAAAGAAATTTATAATTAAAAATATATTTCTTAATGGCTTTAAGCATTTTAATCCTGGAACAAAGTATGGCGACATGATTGTCATTGTTGATGCCCTTTCCGACTTCCATTAATTGTTTGATAATTACATTTTCTATTTATTTTTTAAGTTTTTATTTTCATCTTGATAAAAATTTCAGCCAAGTGAGTTATAATCTGTGAATCTTATCAAAAGTATAAGAATTATGAGCTCTAAAATATATTGGTTAGAAAATGATATTAAAAAATTAGTTACTGTATGGAATTAGTATTTTAGATTGTACAATATTTTTTAGATTGTACTAGTTTACGTAATAAATATTAGATAATACTAAATAGAAATATAATTTTAAAAATGATAAATAACATTCAAAAAGATCTTCAAAGTCACTCAACTGGTAACAAACTACTCTAGCAATAAAGATAATTGAAAGCTAAATTGAACATATGATTTAATATGAAAAATCCTCCAATATATAGGTAAAAACTATATAATAAACCAACAATAAAATTTACTAAATCAAAGACAATGATACAAATGACAAAAGCTTTGAACTCTCTCACTAATAAACACCTTATAAGAAAGCTACATCTAATCTAGCTCTTTTAATTTTCTCTAAAATTCTTATAAAAGATTTTGCTAACCACATATAAAATTGAGTACAATTATATATATATACATATATATACATACATTATTACTTAAATTAATACTATTTAGATATATACATACATGCATATATTAATACTATTTCTAAACAAATTTTAGAAATCAAACTTTAATAACACTGTAGTTGATGAAAGTTATTTGAATTAAAAAACTCTTCTATTATTGTGTTTCTATTTACACACAACAAAAGGAACTCTCTTTCTCTCGTTTCATCCTCATTGTCACCATCGCTATACTAACTGACTTGAGCCCCATTTTCTCTTTTCTATTTTCGTAGTCTTCATTCTCACTTTTCTATTATCATTGCTGTCATTTTCTCTTTTCCATCACCATCATTACTCATCTTCCCTTCTTCATTGAGTTTCGTTTGCTTTTGTTCTTATAGTTTATGGTTTCATAACTAATAGTTCTACATGTTTATTTTCCTTCTAACCTTGTTATTCTCTGTTATAGGGTCCAAATTCCTTTAGCTTAAAGAAGATCAAGTATATTTTAACATATGTTCATCAAGGGTAAAATCTAATTTCCTTATCCATTTTTTATAATTATGGTTTTAGTTGTTACATATTGCGCATAACAAAGATCGATTTATTTGGGTTGATTGCGAAGATTGATTTGAGAATTTTTTATGAAAACATTTATCACTCTACTTTTAAAATAGTATGCCTTGTAAGTTGATGAATTTAGGATTTGAATTTGTTCTTATGTCTAACTATTCTTTAAAAAGTAGTATGTCTTTCATAAAATATAAGAACTTTTCTATATGCAATACCTTTTTTTTTTTTAGTTTTTAACTCCCTCTTCTCATGTGAACTTAAGTAATTACTTCTTAAAGATATGTATTTTGATCTCTTTTTGTTTTGACTTTTCCTTTTTATTAAAATTTTTGGTCCTTTCTGAGCCATCTCACAAGGTAACCATGCACCTGAAATGTGTATACATTGTATAGGCTTATGATAGTTGGCAAAAACTCACTATCCTTTTTCGCCGCTTATCTGGCATTTAGTTGATCTTATAGTAAAATACTTTGGCATTGGAGAGTGGATAGTGGGGATGAAAATGCTTATATGTAATATCAAAGGACAACAAGTTGTGCCATTACTAAGCCAAATATTATGCTTGTTAGTTGTATTGAAAATGAAAGCTTGTGCTATTATTGTATATTATTCATGACTAATTTAAAAACAAATGGAGATATTAAAAAAATTATTTTGATATGAAGTTATGTTTCCTTCTCTATATATGTCCATATTAACTTTTTACAAATAAATAAAGAGAATTTATAGTACTTTTGACAATTCGACCTCTTTAAGAAGATTCAATAATTTATTTACTTAGGTAAAATTGGTTGATAAACACAAGAAAAAAAAACAAAAAGGCAAAGAATTAGCTATAAAATTGTTAATGATAGTTCATTTGACACTAGTGAGAATGTTATTGATAACAATGGAGATAGTATGTTGATCTAAGAACACGTGATTGAATTTTAACTTATATAAAAAAGAGAAAAGGACAAATGTAATGTCATTTGATACTGCCCCGTTATTAATATTATCAATTTATAGTGAATGCTATTGTCTCTTTCGGTTAATGATTAAATCTCCTCCAATTGATGACTATAGATGTAATCTTATAATAAACTCTATTATTGAAATAAAAGTTATGTGAGTGAAATAAAAAAGACTTGAGTAACTTGTGAGTGTTCGATCATGTGTGATAGATGACTAAATATTAAATTTGAGTTACTTATAAATTTTTTGGTTTATTATATTGAAAGAATAATATTTTTGAAGCAATTGATACATCATGCCTTATAAGAAATGTTAATACTCTATTAGATATTTTTGATGAATTTTTGAATTAAAATCGGCCTGAAAATGCTGTATAGCTCATCACTGACTATGATATTGCTTCTAAAGTAGCTGGAAGATGTTACAAAAACCTGTAAAATTCTTGATATTGGATTCTTCGTATTGCATGTTATATTGACTTGATGCTAGAAAATATAGGAGATTGTAAATACTTTCCTATCATTGATGAACCCATGCATAAAATGGGAAAAGTTACTAAGTTTATTTAAAATCGAGCATGAATTTTAAATTTTATAAAAAAGGATTTGAAAAATAGTGGAAATTTGGGTCATCCTTCCATTATAAGATTTGTAAAATTTTGTTATCAATTTAGTATTTTATTAAAATGAATACGGACTTTAGATAAATGTTTATAAGTGAAAATGAGTTACATCTCGGCTTGCCAAGCTTAGTACTGGAATTGGGGTTTATATAATTATACTTAAGAATCATTAATTTAGTTCTAATGTTATTTTGTCACTTGAGTTTGTAAGCCACTAATTAGAGTACTTCATTGGATTGATAATGACAGGAAGTCAATAATGTGTTACTTTTATGATGCTATAGAAAAGACAAAGGAAATAATTAAAGCTAATTTGAAAATAGACTTTCTTTATAGACAGTTTGTCTTACTACCATTAGTGAGAGGTGAGAAGGCTAACTTTACTCTTCTGTGTTTATTATTAGTGCATTTATTAATCAGAATGTTTATTGTAAACTAAGTTTCAACAAAGAACTAAAATTAATAGGGGAATGCTCTTAATCATTACAATAATTGTTTCAAATGACATAATGCAACACTTGCTTAGTTCACAAATAGAGGCATACAAGAATGCTTGTGGTAATTTCAGAATGTCCATTGCAAATTTATCAAAGAGACTAACTTAATTTAGGTATATTTTCTTTTGTGCTACTTATTTGAAAATAATGCTTTATTTTATTTAAGGGATTACTTCTATTGTTTAATAGTTTAATAGAGAAATTGATTTGAAAATATTTTTCCATAATTACAAAGACTTCCAAGTCGAATTCTTAGTCAATCCTTGAGTGCAATTAGGTATATGAAAGGAAGCAGAGAATATTTAAGTTCATCCATTAAAAAAAAAGAAATAGATTAAAATACAAAAGCTTGAATGATTTGATATTTGTCTAATACAACTTGAAGATTCAAAAAGATACTTCATTATCATTAATAAGTTGAATCTAATTTCTTATAGTTTTATAATAACTTAATTGTTTTATTTTATTTTTTACTAGGACTCTTAATACACATAATTTTATTGATCTAATTTATCTTGATTATACAGTTTTATTGATCTAATTTATCTTGATTATACTGATTTCTTAGTAAATTGGATCTAAAAGGAACCAAATTTTATAAACGAAAGTAAATTAGAAAATGATCCTAAATAAAAAAATATTAACTTGTCATTTGATGCATTGAGTTTGAATAATGATTTGATCAAATTCTCCTTAATGATGATGACTTCATACCAAGTGAAAGTTAGGGCAAATATAATTTAAATGGATATGTCGTGGAATGATATTTTAGATTTTTAAATTTTTCTTTACTTTTCATTTTACTTGTATTTAATGTATGTGTCAATTTTAAGTATGCAATATAAATATAAAACTTATCATTGTAAAAATTTTTATTTTAGGTTTTACTTTCATTTCGTTACGTTCTTGGCTACAAACTCTTGTCGTTATTATGTCTTATTATGTAATATTTTGTTTTTGAGAATTGTAATATTTTAATTACTTCATTTTATTCTTAGATTTGTAATTGTAAGAGAATTAAACAAACTTCTTTCTATATTAATTATAATTTTTGTTAAACACAAAATATAAACAATGTTTATTTATATGAGTAATATATGAAAAAAATGACTCACTTTTTTAATTCCTGTTACTTTGATTAATAGGAATGAAAAAATAGTTGTTAACTAATGTTATGTTATTAATATTATGATTCTTTAAGACAAGAGTTCAAATTAAATAAAAAATTATATATGCAATATATATTTTTGTCTGTAATTATTAAAGTTATTAAAGTTAAAGTTTCCAAACAAAATTTGTAAAATTGTACTTTTTAAAAGATAAATTTATAGTAAGAATCTAAACTATAATTATATAAATTTAAAGAAATATTTATTAATTTAAAAGATTATACCAAGCAATATCTAATAAATAGCTTTTTTATTGTTTACTAAAAGAATTTTAGGAGCTATTACCAAAAATGACTTTGAAAACTAAGTAGTTGTTTTATTTTAATTAATTTTCAAAGAATCAAATTTAACATTCTTTATAGTTGTCAATATCATATGATAATGCCTTCTGGGATCACTGCATTGCACAGAATCACCACCAATCCGTCTCTGATTATGTAGCCATTGGCTTCTTTGTTTGCTTCTTGAACTTTGTCCTTGTTGATTATCTGCACAATGCCAGAATAAGCACTTCTGTTAGGAAATTTATAATAAAGAAAAGAGAGGCAAAACTTTTTATAAAATTATGAATACCATAACATTGCTGCCAATCCTTGCATTCTTGTCTATGGTAGCTCTTCTTATTTTGAGTATCATCACCAATTCCTATTGGAATGTTCATGGCCTTCCTTTCGATGCCACTTCTCTCAATATTGTCCTCCTGTTTAGTACATCGGCATCTGTTAGAAATCATATTCATCTACTCCAAATTTTGATTCTACAGAAAGAAAGCCATAATCTTTTCATAGTTCTTGTTGTTCATTCCATTTTAAATATAAAACTGGAAAAGAATTGATGTCCCACTTACTTCATAGATATCAGCACCCACGATCACAGAATCTTCAATTATGGCCCTGTCTCCAACTCTGCTCCTCATACCAACCACTGTTCCTTTGATCTTACACCTCTATGCTTAGAAAGGTTCAAACAAACCCCAGGAAACAAAAGGAAGTTGAAATTCAGAAACAAGATCAAGTCTCTAATTTGTGTGTGTGAAATTTGCAGGAGTTTTGATGTAATTATTTAGCTTACTTTAAGGTTACCGCCATTGCCAATGACACTGTGTTATGACAGCACCGCTTATAGTTGTTGGAGGGAGAGGGCGAGGCATGGTGTATAGATGAGAGTTTCTACCAAAGAAGCTGCTACAAAAGGACTAATTCATGTTAGATGGAAATAGGCCATTTATGGTGAAACATTTGCAGAAGCAATGCACTGGCAAAGTACTTTATGCCTCCACCAATACCAACGTTACTGACTTATATTCCATGTTTGATCTCTTTACGCATTCCATGTTTGCTTGGTAAATGCTGCGATGCTCTTCATGTCCTCCCAATACCCATCAAAGAGATAAGCTTGAACCTGTGTTTTGCATATCATCAAGGTCTACTCATTGTTGAATAAGAAGATACGGAATATGAATTACAATGAACAGAACTATTTATATCACGAACTGTTAATGGAAAACCCGTAAGAACTCTAACCTTCATTCCGGTTGATATTGCACCAGTTACCACTTGAGTTTCAAACCCAGTTGCCTCAGGGAAATGATCTTTTAGAAGCCTAGCGAGCACATCTCTATTAACGACGTAGATTCCCATGCTAAAATGCTACTATGAGCAGTGGACTTGAACTTTCTGGAGCTTGAAGCCTGAATTTTTAGAAGGTTGTGAGTATCAAAGAGAAAATGACTGACTATAGTCCCCTTGAATCAGGACATGGAAGAGCAGGATACTCCTGAATCAACTTACAGAGATAATGATGTCTTGCTTGCTTTCCGAACTGATATTGAATTCTACAACTTGGTTTTCTGAATTTACTTCTAATAAGCCGAGACCTGGGTCTTGATCTCTTACTGACTTCAAAGCAGCAATGGTGATACCAGCATGGCGACTCCTATGGCCTCCTATTAAAATTTGGTTGTCCATTGAGTAGAGATGGTGGCCTTGAAGGACCAGAAATTCTGATACTGGATGCTCTTCCAGTATCCAGAAGCATTTTCTCATGGCATCAGCAGTTCCCTAACATTAAATAAGAAATGAATCAGTTCATATGAGTTATTGTAGTTCTCAATCAAGTAGAGGTTACACATGCATGGTGAAGCAAGATAAGCTGCCAAACCTGAAACCAGCCCAAGTCTTCAGAAGTTTTATATGCTGCAACCCTTCGACGAAGTCTTCTTTGCCAATACCAATCCCAGCATATGCTTTTGAGAGATGTGAACTGAGACAAGTAGAATTGAATTGAGTAAGAGCATAAATCTTGTCTATGTTACTAGTGATTTGCTCACAACTGCATCAATTAGTCTATAGTTTGCTGCTATGGGAACAGCTCCATCTGATATTCCTTTTGTTAATGGATAAAGACCTGACTCTGATCCATCTCCAAATATTATTGCTGCAACACTCTGCCATAAGTGAAAATCTAAGCATTCAGAGGTTGAATGGGTAAGTTTTGAACTTGATGAATTAAAAATAAATGGACCTGATTTGCTGGAACGATTGGTGATCTTGTATGCTGAGATTGATGACAACTAGATATGAGCAATCTTGGTGGAGAGAACGAAGATGAATTTGAGAAACATCTTTTAGGACAATGGTCCAATTCGACCAGGGAGAGGTATTCTTTGACATTTCCCGGTGTTCTAAAGGCTTAAAGCTCCAATGCCACCATGAAAGATCAAATTATTTGCTTCGATCAAATTATTTGCTTCACATTACCATACATTCATGATTTAATTGAGAAATCAAAAGGAATATTTTGGTTCCGAGATCTTCCTTTCATGGCCGATGTCTGTTACTGGGTGCAAGCACACTTGTCTAAGACCGAAGTCCTTTATTGTACTTCTCTAGACATGAATATAACATAAACTCATGTCTAACGTGACATAGATCTGCATTTTCATGACATGTTTAACTTTGATTCTAAGCTTCTTTTTCCCCTTTTCTCTTTATCCCATTGAATGATGCATTTTGTTCACAACGTTTTTGTCACAGGAACAAAGAAAGTTGGCCGAGGAACAACGAGAGCCGACAGGAGAAAAGGTTCCTGTAGTACAAGGCTGCTACACTAGGACTGTTGTATTGTAATGAAGGCCAAACTTAACAAGGTTCCTGTAGTACAAGGCTTCGTATTGGTGTGGGCATAACATGGGGCCAACTCTTTCATTTGTCGTCTGCAAGTATAAATGCCAGGGAAGCAAGCAAGTTGGGATAAAAGTACTGATCCAGTTAAGCATTGTCTCAGCTTATATGCATCCTTTTTAATTTTCTTAATCTTCCGCATGGAAAATTGGTGTCAAACATCTAGCTTTAGTTCAAGCATAACACCTTAAATGTCTAGAATATTATAAAGGAATTTGTGACCCTAAGCAGCCACCGTCCCAGTATGTCCTCGTTGTATTATATACAACCCAAGAAAGTTCCCTGTTTGCTGCTGTATTTTAAAATACACATATCATAAATTGGAAATCATATAGATATAAATCACATTGATTCGTATTTTAATCTCTATATGTCCATTTCTCCTATGACCAGAAGACATTTTCATATTCCTGACTTTCCAGGGCATGGCAAGAAGGGCTCATGGTATGTGGCATCAAACTCATAATCTCTGAATTTATTTGGTACTACAGAAGAATGGTTGCAATAGTTCAACGATTCACAACATACGATCCCTTTCAACGTCTGTAAAGTTATTACGATAATCCTGGGACTTCGTAACAACAGAATCAATTATCCTCACTCTCTTGAGAGACAATTCTGCAGTCTCATCAGAAAGATATTTGAAACATTTAGCAGGAAAAAGTGTACATTCTCGAAAGTAACAAGTTCAAAGTCCACTACTTCAGATGATGTTCAAACAATGAAGCCATCTCAATCTGCAATACAAGTAACAAAAGGTAATAGTCAATCAACTTGTGAAACGAATAGACATATGAACTTTGTTGGCCAGTTTTTATATAAGAAAAGAACAACAATTTATATACAAAATATTTGGCAGCTCCAGGCAACTGTACTTGAAACAAATGAAGATGAGAGGTTGAAATTAATATCCTATCATTTATAATCTGTAACCCCGTCTTACACTTAAAAAGCAGGTACATTATGTGTCCTTGAATCGAACCATCTCTTGACTAAACTAATCTCTTCCTACTCCTGAACCAACAAGGTGCAGTACAGGAATATTCACTTGTTATCAATCAACTATGCCTTTCAGTCTGATTTATATGAATTGATGAAATCAATTCAAAATATAAGAAAGTCTGGCCTCTTCCTCTGCTTTTTTGTTTTCTTTATTTGTATTTATCTACATGCAATCGTAGCAATATGCATCATACTCTTTCATTGATTATGCCTGAATATTAGTTTAAAGCTATAGAGACTGCACGTCTGAATGAAGAAGATGCCAAATATAGCTTTCAGTCAAAGACGACTTGAAACAAAATGAACTGAAATTTTCAAGTGTTGAGCATCATGACATGATTAATAGCTGATTTCAAGATTCGTCCTATGCCCATTGCTGTACATGGGACTTGAATTTACTATTTGCTATGCGCATCACTCAGGTATTTGAAGAATGAGGCACAGTGAGAGTATAGCCAGTGAACTAGATAATGTTTCTTGGAACAAAATACAACATCTCACAGAACTATGTTGTGGAAAAACATGCTCTTGATTGACACTAGAGCATAGCTTTTGGTTGACGTTCCACACTTAAAAAGGAAAAGGAACAAACAAAATGACCAGAGAAGAAGAGGCTCGGTGTGTTCAACATTGAAGTTAATAACATATACATCAGAGCTGAAAATTATAGTACAACCTACTTAACATATCAACTTACAGCTGTCAGAGCAGTTTCAGCGCCCTTATTCCCAGCTTTTCCACCAGCTCGATCTAGAGCCTGCACTTGGCATAATGTGAAGCATTCAACACATTTTTAATGCAGAGAGTTGGCATATGAATTTATTATCACATTACCTGCTCCATGTTATCACAGGTCAGAACACCGAATATGCATGGTACTCCTTCAAAGTCATGAACAAATATCATCAGTTACCATTAGAAGCATTTCAATTGGACCAGAAACAGTAGCACTAAGATCAAGCTTATGATAAATAGAAAATGAGATAATTTCTCTAACAATTCTTCTAGAAGAATTCATACATACAACATCTAGTTTCAGTAATTCCAAATGTATATATGCATAGTAGTTTTCTAGAGACAGCTATGTTTTCACAAGGAGTATATGGGCTTAAATGACTTAAAAAGTGAATGCGATCATTTGTCTCAATGGCAAGACTAGTTTGACCATTATTGATGGCACAATCAAGTGAAATTTAAAAAATGTGTCTTTACAGACAATCTCATCCCAAAGAACAACTACAGACACAAGAAATGGTATCATTGTACCTTATTAAATTTCCATGTAAAGCCAAAGAAAATGATGCTAAAATGTCGGACTGGCGAAAGCTCAAGGACCAACCTGAATTGAGACCAGCTGAAAGTACCCCGGAAGTAGCTGAATTAACAACAGCATCATAATGTGATGTATCACCCCTTATCTACTAACGACCAAAGAGAAAGTGGACATTAGGGCCATTAGCTAGAATGCAGTCAGCTGCCAGACAGTGAGGAGCTACCCCTACTGAACAAGTGTTATATCATCGTACTAAATCCATTAGTGCTCGATATATTAAATGTTATCGAATATTTTTTACAGTTGATGCTACTGTTTGAGTTCCTTTTTCTTGATTATTGGTGGGT
>JAOQMM010000005.1:5602500-5614985 GCA_027563515.1 Erythroxylum platyclados
TATGCCTAGGGTTTGATGCAAAATTAATAAAATTTTAATTATCATTATTGACTTTGTTCAATAATTCTTTTATATATTTTTTCATTAGTATATAATTTGAAATTTTATTACACTCTGGTGCCTTTTCTGGTTATTCCCTGCAGGTACTTTCCTTATTTCTCTTTGTAGTTTTGGTAGAGAATATGCATTTAGAAGCACAAACACGTGAAACAAAGAACCGAATCTGGAATAACTGTTACTAAACTTGAGCTGATCAGTACCATCTCACTAGGACCTAACAGCACGTGTCTGAATTACACTGAAATGAACCATGTAGGCGCTAGTCCAGACAAGGAAGGGTGAATCATGTTTTAATATCAATATGAAAACTCTTGTTGCAGCTAGAAAGCTTAAATGATTATGGTGAAACCTCATCACCGACTAGACATTAACTTGTTTGATTGCCGACTTGAAACTGTTAAAGAAGTCAGCAGACAGCCCGTCTCTCTCTTAAGAAAAAACTAAAAGACGTTCATATCCTGCTTGTTCTGATGATTCATTTTGGCTACATCTGTGCTCAGTTCTGATTTGATCTGAGGATAAAAGATAAATATCCCAACGAGAAATGCAGTTCTACTTGTGAGATGGGATTTATTTTTGGATGGAAAAGAAAAGAAAGTGATTGTGCTTATCGATGAAGCATTTATGTTTTACCTAACAAACTCAAACTGATGCGGAAATATAGCCCATACAAATATGTACACTCGAAATTCAAATCACATCTCTGGACAATCATTTTGAAATCTTGGTAATGTTTGTTAATTATTGATCTGTTACTATATAAAGTCAAAACTGATGGCACATGGTGTTACATATGTGTCACTTGTAGGTGATGGAGTCCCATCAAGCAGGAAAGTTGGACATCTCTGGAACTGCAAAAGCTGTAATTTCTTGCTTCCAAAAATTGGGAGTCTCTTTTGATGTGGAGCAGGTAGGTTTATCCTTGCTTCATTATAATATGAAAAGAAACCTTGGCTAAAATGTCCGATCCTTACATGAGCTTAATTCAAGTTGTCCAGAAGAAAGACTGAATGTTAATGCTAAAGGAATTTATGCTTGTAGTATTACTGGAAATATGGTAAATACCTGTATTTGAGCATCATGAGAAATATTTACCAGTAGGAAAAAAAGGTAGAACTTCAAGAGACATCTATTTGCCATTGTCTCCAAAGCGTGATTGTAACCATATATCAGCATGTATTTTGTACCCACTGAATATTGATGATTATCATTATCTGTTTCTTTCCTTTTCTGTAAAACTGAGCTTTTGGTTAATCCTGAATACTGCATTTTCTGCAGTGTGATTTGACTGTGCTCTAGTTCCACTTCTTTCTCTTATTTCTCCTCTTTCTCATTTTATATTTTATTTTATTTTTTCCAGGCAAAAATGATCCGAGATCCCAGACAGCAAATTGAGATGGTGGGAGTTCCTGAGGAGCATTTGTCTGGTCATGCATTTCATATGTATCATCTGACATCACATGATGAAACGTAAGAGCAAAATGCACAATTTGTGCATTATTTTTTCTTCCCTTTCTTTTCATGGGGCTGAACGAGCATAAAGTATATCTTTTTCTTTTTTTTCTTTCTCTTGTTTCAGAGTTACCCTTGAGTTCCAGCATAATGTTTGCGGTAGATCAATATATGCAGAGGGTACTGTTGACGCTGTAATTTTTCTTGCTAAGAAGGTGAAGCACTTCCTTTCCATATCCAAGATGTTTTACTCTTTTGAATTTGCAGCTTTAGACTATGAGATGGATTCTAAATATGAAGCTAACTCTATTGTCCTCCGTGTACTCTTCTGTAACATGGGGGAAACTGCAGATTCAAATGAAAGCAGATAAGCGCATCTACAATATGATAGATGTCTTGAAGGAGGGTAACATGAGATGAATTAAAATGTCATTGCCGGATTGCCTTCAATTGTCAATTTTGTCCGCAGCAGTTTGTGACTGCAGTTCCGTTGGCAGCTTAGTATTGACTGGTCAGCATGCTTTGGAAGATTGACAAAAGCCTTAGCTGAATGCCAGCAAAGCTCCAAGTGGATTTTGTGGTTGACGTGGCACAGATTGTACATTTGCTGAGCAGAATTTGGCACCATGAAGCCAACTTCGAACGATTGACCGAGCAAATTTTGTGACAAAAATAATTAGATGAGCAGCTAAACAGAGAGAACTCAAGTGTTGCTTATGGTTACTATTTTACTGCTTCTACTTCAAGCTATTCAGTATGGGGTTAATTGGCATCCCCAAGCATGTGTGAGATGAGGCCTAATCAATTTTTCCTTATTTCATAGTAGTGATTTGAGGCGCTTTGCTGCATTAAAAGATGGTCATGCTCAAATTGCTGTTTGTCCTTGTCTCTTCGTTTCTGCAGAATATGCTAATGAGAGAGACATTGTTGGACTAGTCTGAGCTATCTGTGATAAGTAACCAAAAAAAAGGAAAAAACCTTCAATAGGCAGCCTTTGCACAATGGCTGTCTATGTAAACTAACTTGTATACATGAAATGCTTAGATTTATTGAAGGAAATGAGATAATTTATTTATTATTCAACTATTTTCTGTAATGCTCTAAAAAACCTCTGAATGCACATATGATCTTAATTTTGCTCAAGATCAAATTTCGTGAAAGCATTTCAAATGACTCGGAGCTTAGCCCATTTAATAAGTGAACAAGCTTCGAACAAGCCTTGAGTTGAGCCATCCACCGACCGGCTCGCCTAAACCCAAATCACAAAGTTATGTTCATGCATTTTTAGAAAATAATGAAAACCACCGAGCACCGTAGTTCAGGGCCTGGGCTGATTTACGCTTAAGCAAGGACGGGGTTTGACTTTCGCTTGTGAATACAGCAGTATTAAATATTTAGTGGTAATATTTGTCACCTTTTGGGGTCTTACCCGGCACAAGCGGAAATTAGTCTGGAGGTGTACTCAAGATACCTGAATGATCAAAAAAAAAAGAAAATAATGAAAAGTGTACAAAGAAATAAAAGGAGTTTTTTAGTTAATAAGCGAAAAAAGAAAAAGAAAAAGAAAACATGGTATAGATCTCATTATCAAGCCCAACGCATTCAATTCCACTAAAACAAGTTTGTGAATAAGCTTAAATTATCATAGCCCAACAAAAAGAGAGAATATTGTTTTGTTGTCTTACGAATGAGCTTGGAGAGGATAAAATAAACTCTATTTCCAAAAAAAAAAGTGTGAAAGACATTCATCGTTGGAATTACTAATTACTGATACGGTGATACTGAATCGTAGAAGGGGAGTTTGGGTTTATCCTATAACAACCAACTAGTTAAAGGCAGGCCAAGAACTGACACTCTTTTTGTTGTGCTCTTTGAAGTTGTTCTGGGGTTTAAGGTAAAGGGTTTATCGATTTCCACTTCCACTCTCCTGTACCTTTCTCTGCTCTTCTTGCTACGTGTTGCAACTTCAGTATATGCTAGCAAGATTCTATCTATTTTGAGTTAACCTGCTGGCTTTACCTTTTCATTTTGCTTGATGTTGTTTCCTGAATTTGGATATGCTTAATTTCATTCTGCTATAGGATTTTTGTTTGGTGTTGGCTTGATATTATAGAGGGCAACGTAAAGTCTGCTTCTTTTTAACACCCAAGTGATTTTTGTCCTGAAAAGTATCATTTGCAGTTATTTCAAGTGGAGCTACATTTGTATTCAATCCCATTCTTTTCCAACTTATGCGCTTTCTCTATACAGAATGGTAAAAATTCAATCCTTACCTGATGCTTTCTTGATATTTCTTGCAGTTCAATGTTGTGATGCACTAATGGCATTACAACATACTTTAAGGTTACAGAATTTGTTCTCACCCATAAAAGAACACAAATACAGAGGTTTGCCTCCATTTGCTGGTATTAGTTGTCACACGGAAACTAGAAGAATCGACACTGATGTTTCCTGCTCTTGTTCTTGTATCTCGTCGCATTTTCTGAAAGCTCCTTTGCAGGTATGCTCCTAAATCTGGAATTCTTTCTTGATTAGTGTTGAAAATAGAGCGACTATAAGTTATAAGCTTTGTTTTGGATAACTTTTGCTCATGGAAACTTGGCTGTCTGAAAAGCTGCGAGGTAGTGTTCTTAGAAGTAGCAGAACGAGAGCTTCTAAAACTGTGCAAAACCAAAAGTCTGATGATGGGAAGAGAAGGCGATACGAAGATTCTAGTGACAGCGATGACGACGATGATAATTATTCAGCAAAGAAAGACAATAAGAATGATCCATATTATACAGATCTAGAAGAAAGGCGTGAGTGGAGAAGGGCAATCAGAGATGTATTGAAAAAGTATCCTGATACTGAGGAGGAACTTGACCCTGAAGAAAAAAAGATAAAGATGCAGAAGCTTCTTGAAGATTACCCACTTGTCGTTGAAGAAGATGATCCTGATTGGCCTGAAGATGCTGATGGATGGGGATTTAACTTGGGTCAATTCTTTGACAAGATCACCATCAAGAATAACAAAAAGGATGATGATGAGAACTACGATAGTGAGAATGAAATAGTGTGGCAAGATGATAACTACATTCGTCCAATCAAAGACATTAAGGCTGCTGAGTGGGAGGAGACTGTGTTTAAAGACATTAGTCCGTTAATCATCTTAGTGCATAATCGCTACAAAAGGTTGTCTCTTTATTCTTTTTATTTGCTGCTTTCTTTTAGTTCCTTCTTACTTTAGTTAGTATCAATGCTTTGAATTTCAGTATGTCCAATCAAAGTCGTTGTGGTAATATCCTCTAGTTTGCACCTGTATGGTCATTTTTATCTTCTGATCAATCATGGGATTTTAGTATCCTTCTCAGTCTGGCATTCCCATATATTACCAGAATTTTGAAAGCTGACCTTAAATGAAACATTACTTGATACTTTATTTGGAACTTGGACAACTAGCTCCACTTTCCGTTCCTTCAAAAAATTCCTATCTAGAAGATGAAAATTATCATTGAAGATCTACCTGTGAAATAAGTCTTTATCTAGACTATCTGCAATTATGTCATTCAACAATTAACGTGCCATTAATGTTCTGCCGCTATTTTTTCTCCAATCAGACCAAAGGAAAATGAGAAAATTCGAGATGAGCTGGAGAAGGCTGTGCACATTATTTGGAATTGCAGACTTCCTTCACCAAGAGTGAGTAGCATTTTGAATTTTCTCCTGTGCCTTCCATCCCTTATTAGTGACTTCTGCTCGTGGATAATCATCTTCCATCTCATACAGTGTGTTGCTGTTGACGCTGTAATGGAGACTCATTTGGTCTCTGCTTTGAAGGTTTCTGTCTTCCCAGAGATTATTTTCACCAAAGCAGGGAAGATCTTATACCGTGATAAAGGTAATTTAAAACATACAACGATTTGTCAATTTCATAACTCAGCTCTCTTATCCGATAACAGTAACTTCTCTCAACTTTTTGTTGTTGTTGTGGTACAGCTATTCGAACTGCAGATGAATTTTCAAAAATAATGGCATACTTCTATTATGGAGCATTTAAGCCACCTTGTTTGAATGACATTGAAGATGGCCAGGAGGAAGAGTTGATCCCATCTGTTCCCATCAACAGTAACTGATGCAAAAGTTATTTGTACGAAAATACTTAAATGAAAGAAAATTTGCATGAACAATGTAGTCTATGTATACTTTCTGTGGCATTTCTTTTTCTATATACTCAGAAGTTGAGAAGGCTGTCTGCTACTGTTCATGTAATCTTGAGTATCGAATCAGTGATTCAAAAATACCATTATGTTGGGAAGTGTGGTGTGCTCTTACGGAGCTATTCCTTCAATTGAACCTAGGTAAAATTAGGATATAGATTTGAAATCTGTGACGTTGGGAGGATTGCAAGAACAGAACTTAATTCTTTGTGTTTCCATGATCTCAAGCAAGCCAAGCTTAATCATGGTATGTAACATCGTGACTTTAGTTGGTTATAAACTATGAACATGTTGATGCACGAGCAAAGAAAAGGAACTTGAGCCAATTGAAGAACCTTGAAATTCTACTTAAAGTTGTATAAATTCCAACTTAAAAAATGACATGTAGAAGAAACATTACACTTGGAAATATTCTTAATCTTGAATGAGATGTAATTATAATAAATAATTAAATGTATAACTATTGAAGAAATTAGATATTGTGAACACCACAGCAGCAGAAAGCATTGTGGTAATGGAATCTGAATGCAAAGAGTTGGTTTGTGCTGGAGCCATCAAACTTGCAGTCGGCTACACCAACGGTTCTCTTAGTCGTCTTCTCTCCAAAAACTGTAAGACATTTCCCTGAGCTACGAGACACCCAGAACCGGAATTCTCTGTGATTCAGTTTCTTTGGTGGATTGAATGATTTCCAGTCAGCATCAGCTAAGTTTTCTAATGACTTCAATGACCGAAGGCTAACCTTGTCATGCTTGTCTACAGTTAGATAGCTTTCTCCACCTGAACACCGGTCCATGTAATCACTAAACCTGCAACAGAAAACTCTATTAACTTCTTCGTGGTGATCTCGTGTTCAAGATGAGCATGGTTTAACATGTCAGGGTCTAGAATGGAGAATGCAGCGTTTATGGTTTACCTGTGGTAGCCAGAAGCTGAACCAGAGGTGGATTTCCAACCATAGTAGGAATTATAATCTGCAGAGGTGCCACCTTGGATATTGGGAACCGAGTAAACACCTCTGTCATCTGCATCCACAAAGTCAGATTGCAAGGCACCACCGCACCAGCAATTAGATTGTCATCAAAAGCTGTCATGTGAGGGTAGGCTTCACTGGCAGGACATGAATGTGACTCACAGTTGGAGCATTGACCACAAAGTTTATCACTGTTCAAGCCTTCAACTACAAGATGAATCATTGCAAGAACAACTAGGATGAGAGAAAGGTAGAATCTGTCCATGTTTTACAATGAATCAGTTCCTGGTATTTCAGTGCAGGCCTTTCTTATTTGCTAAGCCAAGAACTGGCAGAGCTATATATAGAACAAGAGATCACGTCAGGTCAGGAGACCAGCTGAACATACGATTTCATTAGGCAAGGGTGCTATTTAGATTCTGAAGTGATTCTTTGGTTTTATCAGCTTCTACTATGTGCCTTGGATGTTCTGAAGGGGCATTTCTGGGATATCTTCACTATGCAATTCTCTCTGACGTGATGCAATCTGTAAACCTTTCGGCTTTGGGAAGAAAAGAAAACATTTTACCATATATGCTTTGGATGATAAAAAAGGTAAGCTCGTCTTGTATTATAGCTTTGAACCATCGCAAGAGATCTGTGGAATATGCAACATTATGATCTTTTCATTTTGAGTCAGATCAACATCTTTTGTACTTCAAACAGAAAATCTTCATTTAATCTGTATTTTCCATCCTAAGTACCTATCACGTTCCATATATTGAAACAAAAGAGAAGAGTTCTATGCATCTTGACCACGAGCCAATATTCACATTGTTTCATTGTTTTCATGGTGTTGACAATTTCTTTTTTTGAAAGAAACTATGTTTATAAATTTTTTCTTACCTGGAATGAGTTCACCTTTAGACCCAATTTGTTTTATTGCATCTTTTTTACGATGAAGTTGTCATATGCAAATTGTCCAAAGTGAAAGCTACAATTTTGAAGTCCCGTAAAACAGACTGTTAAAAGTTGCAGACCCCAACACAGGATTGATGTTGACAATGATGATGATACCGAACCAATGGTCTCCAAGTTACTATTTTTTGGCTTCGCTTACAACTTGAGAGATGACTTGAGGGCTGCAGATTCTGCATAAACCAACAAAATGGGATCCTATGTGATCTCTTAACTCGTTCAATCATTAAAGCATGACAATGGAAGGCCCGCACGTCTGCCATATTCCTTCCTAAAGATTCAACAAAGCCGCCATTACAGATGTATCTAAATAGAGCTGAAGTTAGTGAGGAATGCTACTAATGCTCCAGTCTTAATATAACAAAACTGGATATACTCAAAAACTCTATCCTCTTACAGTGCTTTTACTGTCAAATGCTACTTGTAATAAGAGCTAATTACATGCTAAGTTCGGCTTTTAAATCACAAATTGATAAGAATTGACACTTGAGATAGCAACTTCTTTGATAATAGCTTTAAAGTTGTCATTCAGACTACTCTTTCAGACTTAAGTTCTGTCAGCAAAATTGGCACCATGTGTAGACTGTATACTATGCTAACTAGTGTTTATTTCTTAGCTTGTATCATCATCAGATTGATTCCAAGACAAACCGAGGGCAGCGGAGCTAAAGTCTCGTCAGAGTAGAAACTTTCTACATCAAGGGTTATCTGGAGCATGCAGTAACTTTTCATTGGTCATGTCGACAACTCATTTTTAAACCTGGCATTTCCTTACAAAGTTTAGTCAGCTGTCAAAGTCTCCAATATCTTGCGAAGCTCTAGCCTCCCGGATTCTTGTATAATCCAAATGAATTAGTCTTAGCCGAGGTGCTTAAAAGTGCGCCTTGCTCATCACTCCATTTCATCTATTTCTGTCACTTCCAAGTTAACTTTGGTCCAAGTACAGCTTCGCACAATGTGTCCAATTTCTTGGTCTACCCATCAAAGCTCAAGTTAGACTGGTTGCTCTCTTGACGTCATTTTCATTATTAATCTCTGCCTGTGGCCAACGAGAAAAGATTGAAGCTCATGAACACGGGTACAAATTTTCTGTTCCCAATTAGTATGGGTCATCTATTCTCAAACGATCTAGCCGTTCAATATTTGTGGGTCTCATTTATTGAATGAATGAATTTTCATGAAACAGAGTAGGCACAAAGTAATGGGAACAGGTGATTTAGTCTCTATGAACACAGGGTCATTATTTGACATTTTTCTTCTCCAGGATTTCTTCATATAAAAATTACACATAAAAATATGTACTTATATATGCTAAACATGTAAGAATTCTTTTTATGTGGCTATAATTCAATTTTATTAGATAAATAAGTTAGATAGGAATTTATAGGCTTTTCCTTATATTTGTGAACTTTTTATAGGTTTGATTCTCTTAGTAAATATATATATTAGGAGTGATATGATAATTTTGTAGGGCTATTAGGATAATTGAATACAAGTGATTTATAAGATATTAGGTTTAAATTATGTATAATCTTACTTAAACTGAAGGAGGAGACAAGATAAAAGCTTAATCTAATTTTTATTTTGTTTGATGTATTCTACAAATATAATTATGCAAGGTTCAACAACAATAAATCATGTCCTCTAATCTAGATATTCTAAATATTATTTTTATTATTTACATATCAATTTTTAAGATGCATAGAATACTATTAAATGATTTTATAGTTGCTTCTGTTTCATATATAGTTTTTACATAAGGTATCACAACATATTTCAATATGTTATACAACCTTTATTTTTAATATGTTAATTTTTTGGATTAGCAAATCTTAAATTGTTAGGATTTTGAAAAAAAAAACATAAATTTAATTCAAATAAATCACTACAATTGTTTATTGTTTTCTTGTGATTAAGTCATGAGATTTGTTGGTAACAACACTAAAATAGGTCTTCAGTCAATTTTGGGAATTTTTTAATTAAATTATATTGTTTCATGTAAATAATTTACGTGATTAGTTAATAATTACACCAAAGTGGGTAGGTTGTTAATTGATTTTGTAATTTTGTTATGCTTAAATCTTGTGTTTATCATGTTTTACGTGAGTTTTTATCACATTTTTTGTTATGTGTTTTACATGTATGTGTTTTTTTGGATGACAACCACGGGTTAATTGAACCCCAAATTGCAAAGGTTGGTAAGTTTCTACAAATTTTAGAAACAAGTTTAATCAACAACTTATAGTCTAGTTGGTTAAAGGTCAATCTGACAGTATGTTCGACTAATTAAATGGTTGATCGAACAAGAGTTGTTTTAGATTTATTTTTGTATATGTCTTTATATTTTAGGCTAGCTCAATGAATTTTAATCACTTTTCAAATATTTTTATCTCTTAAATTAGTATTGTTACTTGTCCAAAGGAATAATTGTGCTTGAATTTGGTGAGATAGTATAATAATCATTGAATATTATAATTTGATTTATGATTTGTAGTTAGTCCAAAGGAGACAATAGTTTATAATATTGTTTCTTACTTGATCTACTAAAACTCTTATTTTCATTTTTTTTGCCTAAAAGAAAACTTATAGTGTGAATTTTGAGTTTTATTTAGTCTCTTATTCAAGGTACCTTGTTTACTAATCTAGTGGGTCAAGTAGTAGTGAACAATCAAATAGATCTTAATTGAGAAAAATTTTAAGGTTTTGAAGAGTGATGTAGAGTTAACTTTAGGTTTGATGAATTTGGATATGATTTTTGTTAACAATAAGCCTTTGCCTATGATATAAAAGAGCACAAGTTAATTTCTTTAAAATATGATGGAGTATCTAAGATTAGAGCTTAAATTAAAAGATGCAGAATATAGCCAATTAGCTAAGTCGATTATAGCTCACAATTTCAAATTCCTTTTTGATCCATCAAATTTTGAGTTCTTTGCCCTCTAATTTTACTTCCTTGAAGACAGTCTATAATGATAGGAAGGAGCTGTGAATGGTGAATAAGTTGGTTTCAATCTGTGTTCAAGAAGAGGAAAAGATAAAGCATGATAAGTATGATACTGTGAATTTGGTATTTGAATCCTCTAAAAGGAATTTATAAGAATATAAATAAGAACTGGAAGAAGAATAAAGCTTTTAAGAAAGATGTAAACAAAACTAATAGGCAATCTCGTGGGGTTAAGAAGAAGAATATTAAGTGTTGGTATTGTGATAAAATAGAGAATTTGAAAAAAGAATGTATAAGTATATGGCTTTGTTAAAGAAGAAGGAGGGCAAATCAAGTAAGCTTAAGGTTTTAGTTTGCTTTAAGTCATCTTTAATAAATGTAACACCAAGTGATTGATGGTTAGATAATGATTTTTCTATTCTTATTTCTAATATATCACAGATAATGGGAAATAAAAGGAGGCCAAGTGAAGGGGAAGTTAATATGCTCATAGGCACTGAAACCACTGTAAAAGTAGAGTATAATAGGGAAGATTAGGTGAAGATTAGGTAATAGTATAGTGTTAAATAAAGTGATGAATATGTTGGAAACACTGTAATTTTCAATAATAAATGTCCCTCAATTCCATTATCATTGATTAATGTTTGTTAAATGATGATCTTTATAATCTGAATTTGAAGGATCATAGTGAAATGGATAGAAATATTGAAAATTAAGGATTAAAAGGAGTTTAACCAAGGACAAGGCATTCACTTTATGATGTAAGAGACGTGGTCATATTTTAAAAGAAATAGTTAAGTGATTAAATAAGGGTGAAATTGTCTCTAATTTTGTTTATGATGATGTTAGTAGAGCTTGTGCATATTATATTCAAGGTAAAATTACTAAAATTATGAAAAAAGGTTCCACTAAAAGTAGTAGATTTTTAGAAATTATTCACATTGTTATTAGTGGACATTTAAACTCAACCATTGATGGAATGAAGTTATTTGTGACTTTTATTAATGATTACTCTCTATATAATTATCTTTATACCATTAGTAATAATTCTGAGGTCCTAAAGAAGTTCAAAATATTTAACACATTGGTTGAGAAGCAACTCAATAGACCTATTAAGATTGTCATGTCCGAGCATGGTGGAGAGTACTATAATAGACATAGAGATTTTGATTAAGAGAAAGAACCATTTGTTAAGTTTTTGTTTGTCTATGACAGAGTGATATGGTACATCATATCAACTACACCTAAGCCAAATAGAGTAGTAGAGAGACGCACTCACACACTAAAGGATATGATGAGAAGCATAATGACAAGATTTAAACCTTCTTGAGTATCAGTAGAATGAGGCACTAAAGACAACATCCTAGGTCCTGAACTATGTTCCTAGTAAGTTAGTTCCTAAAATTTCTTTTGAACTATAAATCGATAGAAAGTTAGTTTGAATAATTTAAGGTTGTAGGGTTATCTACAACAACAACAATAACTCAGTGAAAGTCCCGCTAAGACACGATATCTGGGAAGGTCCAACATTACACAGTCTTACCCCTAATTAGTAGAGAGTGTTTTTGATAGCCTAAATGAAAAATACAAATAAATAAATACGTATAAGTAAAAATATAAAAATAGATAGTAAAATAAATAATACAATAAATATAGAATAAGTTAAAGTATAAAAATAAAAGAAAAAATAAGTAAATAAATACTCAAACAAGAAAGAAGATAAATAAATAAATACGCATCACAATGATTTGTTTTAATTGAACAGTCAAATTCTCTTTATCAAGAACTTCTGATTTTGTATTCAAATAATATTCCATTTATGTAAGCATTTTAATCTTTTAACCATATAAGATGAAAATGTTATTAGCATATATGAATATAAATCAAATTTCTTTTACACAAT
>JAOQMM010000005.1:5636891-5662239 GCA_027563515.1 Erythroxylum platyclados
CACTGACTATAGTTGGCAGTATGAGAATGGTGGGTGATTGACTATGTTGATGTGTGTAATGTAGATGGGTTTGGACACCTTTTAGCGCAACGTCGGTGTGAAACACCTCGTTGGCACAACTTCGATGGCCGAAACACCCCTTTGGCACAACTTCGGCGGGGAAACACGCCATTGGCACAACTTCGATGGGCGAAACAGCCCGTTGGCATAATTTTGATGGGCAAAACATCCCGTTGGCAAAACTTTGATGGGTGAAACAACCCGTTAGCACAACTTTGGTGGCCGAAACAACCCGTTTGCACAATTTCATGTGAAACATCCGATTGGAACAACTTTGGTGGGCGAAACAGCCCGTTGATAAAACTTCAGTGGGCAAAACATCCCGTTGGCAAAACTTCAATGGGCGAAACACCCCGTTGGCACAACTTCGGTGGGCAAAACACCACATTGGCACAACTTCGATGGGCAAAACACCCCTTTGGCATAACTTCGATGGGGAAACATGCCATTGGAACAAATTCGGTGGTCTAAACACCCCGTTGGCATAACTTCGGTGGCGAAACAAACCGTTGGCACAACTTCGATGGGCAAAACACCCGGTTGGCATAATTTTGATGGGCAAAATAGCCTGTCGGTATAAGTTCGTTGGGTGAAACACCCTGTTGGCACAACTTCAGTTGCCGAAACACCTCGTTGGCACAACTTTGGTGGGCAAAACACCCCGTTGGCGCAACTTCGATGGCGGAAACAGCCCGTTGGCACAACTTTGGTGGGCCAAATAGCCCTTTGGCACAATTCCCTGTGAAACATTTGATTGGCACAACTTCGATGGGTGAAACAACCCATTGATAACTTCGATGGCAAAAACACCTCGTTGGCATAACTTCAGTGGGTCAAAATAGCCCGTTGGCGTAACTTCGGTTGGCAAAACACGACGTTGGCATAACTTTGATCGACGAAACAGCTTGTCGTTGCAACTTCGTTGGGCGAAACAGCCCGTTGGTACAACTTCGGTGGGCAAAACAGCCCGTTGGCATAACTTCGGTGGGTGAAACGGCCCGTTGGCACAACTTTGATGGGCGAAAGAGGCCGTTGGCACACCCTGTTGGCATAACTTTGGTGGCCGAAATAGCCTGTTGGCACAACTTCAATGGGAGAAACTACCCGTCAGTGCTTATAGACTCTGCACACGAACATGCTATCTTTGGAGGGCATTCCCCCTTGACCTTTTTATCACTTTTATGTTCCGTTTCTACAAGTTCGGTGGAGCCAAAGCCAGCAACAGAGATTTCACACTTTTCCATATCAACATTAGGCTCGGGACTTGTGTGAGATTTCAAGTAGTCATTATTACAGCAAGCAACATCATCATCTTCATCAGATAGGCATCTGCAACAATCAATATCATCCATCTCAAAGATTCGACTAATTAGTCCCTCTCTCCAGGATATTCTCATTTGAGACTGTGATACATTCTCCAAAGTAGAGTTAGAAAACCAAGAGGCTCGATCATCTAAAATTTTCTGAAGCTGTAAAAGATCAACAGAAGTTGAAGCTGTACTCAAACAATCAAACTGAAAACTGGAACTTGGATCCCATATTGATGCGTGGCTCTTAGGAGATAAGCTTGCCATTTGAAGACCCTCAGCCACAGAGTTGAATTCAGAATCAAAGTTGCAAGTATCTGCATTTAACAATGCCAAGTCAACTCGCTCATCTGAGCTTGAGTTAGACTGTGGAGTTTGAATTACATTTCCACTATCCAAAGTGTTCATGAAGAAGGGAGAGTTATCCCAATCAAGATCATAATGAGTCTTCCTATCTTCTTGAAATGGTGAAAGTGCCAAATATCATGCGAAGAGGACCTTGGAAACCCTCTAAATTCAGGTATATCTCCCGGACAAACCGGAGAAGCATTTCTCCTCCGAGTACTTCCATCCGATGGAAGACCTTCTTTACCAGATAAAGGTGAAGCAGGAGATTTTTGCGTAGCATACTCCTTCAACCTCTGAAAATGACACAATCTATTAGATGAATTCTCCTTTTGATTCTCATCCTCCTCTTTGCAGGGTGATAAAAGCCAATGCATTGAAGCCTCAGCAGGTATAGGCAACATAGAAAGACTACTCTCATCATCAAACCCTGCAGCTAGACTATTCTCATCATCAAACCCTGCCGCTATCTCTTTATCATTATCCTCCTCACTCTCAAAACTACCTATAGCCTTAGCTTCTCCAACAGTAAGCATTCCTCTAGGCCTACACTTCCTCTTGTCAGAAACCCCAGACAAAACATGGCCAGCAGCATAACAAGCAGATGTGCCTGTCTGTGTTGCTGTCGACGCCATCAACGACCCGCAATGTATCTCCGGTGATACTGAGGCCTGAATAGGAGGAGTCTTACTATTGCTACTTGTTGATTTTGTACTAGTGCTGTTGTTTGATCTCTCACCATCACCAGTAGCACCCTTACCATCAACAGCAATATTCAACCCGGACCCAGTTGCCATCTTACTCAAAGGAGTGAAATTTGCTGCATCAGAGTCACGAACTCCATCAACTACCAACTGTCTCAACTCCCCAGACACAGACTTCATCTCTCTGCCACCGGAGTCCAGAAAGGAAGAAACTTTACCACCTCGGGTATTCCCAGAATTGCGGTTTTTACCAGAATGCCATTGGTACAGACATGGACGATGGGTCCTACTACCTTTCTCCCATTTCTGCGAAATGGGTCTTTGAAAGACTGCACATTTGGAAGATTTCTCCGTCGTGGGTCTCAGATTAGGAGCTGACTTAGGGGTTTTCAAAGGAAAGGTTTTGTCTTTGGCAAGCCTAGGATTCTTACTAAAATTGGAAGGTGCTTTCGTCGAAGAGGAAGAGTGAGAAAGAAGTAACCTGAGACAGCCCTTTGGCGCTTCAGTGGAAGACATTGAAGAAGAATTACTGATTCCATCAACGCTGCCATTGCTGGAAGTTGTACTAGTACTACCAATGCAACCATTACTGAGATCTTGAAATGGGTTTCTGGAGTTCAGCTTCTTCCTGGTTTGTGTCTTTGTGGTGTCTGGTGGCAGCGTAGGTTTGGAAGATTTGTGGTTATGGGTTTTCATTTTCAATGATTGCTTCATTTTGTTTGTGTAACAGAAGTGAAGATCTAAAAGCTCTTATCTTGTGTGTTTGTGTGTGGGCTCAGAAGTCAGAAAGAAACGTTTGATTTGAAATTGGGAGTTGAAGGCGGAAACTGTAGCCTTTTCCAGATTTTGCCCTCGTTTTTCTCGTTTATTTCTGAAAGACCACTAGTGCTACAAGGTACGAAGTGCTCAAACTGGCATGTTTAATGTCTTATAGTGAACGGGAGGAACCTCTCATTTTATGTCTTTTTTCTTTTTTTTGAAGGGGGAGGGATACCCTAATTAAGAATAGGAATGGACCGTGACTAGGCCACGCCAACACAGTCTTCAAGCAAAACATTAGGAAGACTACTAGGAATTCCTGGAAGTAAATGGTAGCCAAGCAAGAAATTCAGTGCGTAGTTAACTAACGCGTCTGCTGGTCGGTTCCCTTCACGGTATGTGTGCAGAATGCGAACACTCCAGTAGTGATTAAGAAGGCTTTGATCTGCTTAATCAGGGGAAAGAAGCTATCCTCGGCAGAGAGGGGTCGAAGAAGGGAATCTACTACCGTCCTATTATACACCTCTAGGACCACCTGTCTGAATCCCAGGTTCCAGGCGGTGCACAACCCATAGTACGCACCCCAGAGCTCTTTGTACTTTATCAAACCTTTGGCTTGAGTTTGGCCGCTAATCAAATTTGGTTAGATCTTAAGTCAATTAGTCACATTCAAGTTGATCGAATTTTGATTAAATTTAACATGAATTACTTTAAATAAAATAATATTTTTTAATTATACTAAAATAATGTCAATTTGATTCTAAATAAATTAATTATAAGTTCTTTAATTTAACTAAATTTCGACTCAAAACTCAAATAACAAGAAAAATTTGAATTAAACTTAGATTATAAAAAGTCGAGACTTTAAGCAAGTGACTAACTAGTAAAACAAGACCTTAAGGTGAGACATGGCCACATGTATCATGTGCCAAATCTCAAACGTTCAAGCAAAAGCTTGCTTTCTTCCTTATCTTAAAGATCATTTATTGATGTAATTGGATATTTCATTGATTTGGTTTTCATATAAAAGTATAAAATGGTAACACACACATATATATATATATATCTTTTAATAATATAATCATAATTACATAGGTTAATCAAGTCAATTATTATCATTACATTACATTATTCATGACATTAATGACCTAAATCAAACCCAACTTCAGTTACTAAAAGAATATTTGCCTTTTGCTGTACTCTTCTCAAATAGTCTAATTTTTTTAATCATCAGATGGTTTCTAAGTTTAATCACATTGGTATTTTAATATATGTAGTCTTATAATAATTAAATAGCTTCATCTATGTAACCAAAAAAATTCTCCTTTTCTCTCTCTCTTTATATATATACACTATTAAATTTAGGTATGATAAAGCTTATCCGATCTGGTTCAATTCGATTTAAAATTAATGAGTCAAATTCAAATTAACTGAACTTTAAATTGAGTTTATATTTTATTTTATTTTTAAATTTTAAGCTTCATAAGTTTGATTTTGATCCAAATCTACTCTTAAACTTAAAAATTGAAAACAAATACTTTATTTTAAAAATATATAATTGAGTTTGGTTTAACTCCGATCAAATTTTATATTGCTTAAATACGATTGAGCTTAAACTCAGGCCGAAAAACTCCAAGCGAGGCTGAACTCCCCCTATTAAATTAAAAGAAAATGCTACTACTTCGTGATAAAGATTGAAATCACAGCTATGTCTTGCAAGTTTTAATATCACTAACATTCAACTAAAGAGAAAAAAGAGCCCGAGAATCTCATGTCATTAGCCTAATAATTTGAATATGTTTTTAGAAAATTTGTAAAATATTTATAATGATTTTTCAACTACCTCCAACAGGCCAACTTGTTAAATTAGATAATTCACCAAAAGCAATGACTGCTCAAAGGTCACCATTCTCGTTTCTGACAACTCGATCCACCTCGAAGGTGACTTGTTAGGCATCTGAAGCCTCCTACCATTGACCATGATTGGTAATAGAACATAGGAGTCATAAAAGAGTGCCAACGAATCTTTACGGTATTCTTTTCATCAAAAGTGGCACTTTTGTACTCTCCATATTCTTGGTCTCAAACTCATCACTGTCATCTCTACCAGATCACTTGATTGTCTGCCTCTGATCTATATACATCAGGGCCATGGCGACAGAACCTAAAAAGATCATCATCGATACTGACCCCGGAATTGGTATGCCTTTTCTTTTCATGTCTTTATGCATATGCATGCACATACATGCTTTCTGGTATGTTTCTTGATTTGGAGAGGTTCAAAGCTTAAATTTTGATCTGGGTAATTTACCAAGTTGGCATTTTTAGACTTTTTTGGGATGCAGAGCATGAATGACTTCAGTTTACTCGTTTTAATTTTTCTTTCTTTCGATTGGAATATGCTTCTGGGTCCATTTATCTTTCTGTTTTTCTCAAGAAGTGCATAAAGCTCGAGAAAGGTGTAAGATTATGAATCTCGTCCGGTTCATGGTCTGGACTTCTAAGAAAGTTAAAAACTTTCAAGGAATTGAGGCGTTGGTACTACTGGAGAGAAACAAATGTTTTTTACTTTCTATAATTGGAGGATGTAATTTCGTCGTTATTAAACTATGACATGGCGTTAATGCAATTCAGATGATGCCATGGCAATATTTGTCGCCCTGCGATCACCTGAAGTGGAGGTGATTGGTCTTACAACTATATACGGGAATGTTTATACGACTCTGGCCACCAGGAATGCCCTGCATTTGGTAAGTCATGGTGTCTCTAATAGGAGGCTTCCAGGTCACAGTTAGTGACCAAAAACGATGAAATTTCTGTTACTACTTGCCAAGTTCAAGTTTGTAAGCTTGATTGATTTTTGTACTTCGATTTCAGGTGTTATGACTGTACTAGCTTTTCTGTCTTTTCTCAAAGAAGTTTTCCTTTTCGTGTTTACTTAACTGTAGTAGCTTTTTTATGCTGCCTATGGTTTAGTTGGAAGTTGCAGGACGAACTGATATCCCAGTGGCTGAAGGCTCTCATGTCACAATAACTGTATGTCCTCATCCTCCTTATCTTAATTAATTCTATGCTGAATGCACTTTTTCCGAGTTGAGCTTGCTTCAGATTAATATCTTATGTTTCTAAGCATTTCTTGCTTTGCTGCTGAATAACTATGCATCTGAAAAGAAAAGAGGCAGGGTAGCATATAAGGGCTTTGTTTTTGGAGAAAAGATAAACAATCAACATTTTCTGTTAGGTAGGAGATTGACTGAATATCAGAAACAATTTAATCAGTAGCTTCTCTGGATTTACTAGCAGATGTAATTCCTGTTGTGCAATCCCTAGTCTCGTGATAGTGCTGCCAGACTGAATTTCCTGGTCTTCATTGTACCAGACCACTAGTGTTTCTATTCCAATTTCAATTCTAATCTGGCCCAAGTTGCAATTTTTCTTCAACTTAGTTAAAAATTTCTTGTTCAATAGCTCATTTTGGCCCTTTTTCTTGCAAAGAAAGGTACAAAACTTCGCATTGCTGATTTTGTCCATGGCGCTGATGGACTTGGCAACCAAAACTTTCCTTCGCCAAATGGGAAGCCAATTGAATTGTCAGCAGCTGCTTTTCTGGTTGAGCAGGCAAAGCGTCACCCTGGCAAAGTGACCGTGGTGGCATTGGGCCCGCTAACAAATATCGCACTGGTAATGTCTTGGCCACTTTTAAAGGTTTAACTATGGGAACTATAATTTTTGTTTCCAACTGATGACCTATTAAACAGGCTATTGAATTAGATCCTGCATTTGCGAAGAACATTGGGCAGATTGTTCTTCTTGGTGGTGCATTTTCTGTGAATGGAAATGTAAATCCAGCTGCTGAGGCAAATGTGAGTTGTATGTGCCTTTGTTACTCGGAATTATTTATGCATGTCATGAACCCATTTTGTTTATCAAGAAACAAGCCTACTAGCTAATGAGTTAGAGCATTGAAGGGGTCACTCTACTGTCACTGTTTGGTTGGGCTGATGTTATTTTCTAGCTACTTTATCTTGCATTTTAGAGTTTATTTGTGAGGTTGCATCTTGTTCTGTTTAGGGAGAACCTTGTTTCTTTAATGTTGATGGATTTAATATATAAGCTTCCAAGTAAAGTTTATCTATTGAGCTGTAGATTCTCACTTGAAAGACCTATTGTCTTAGTTCCTTAGCCTCACTCTGACTGCCTTCTATACATTTCTCCCTATCGTTCTTTACCTAACATGTTGAATGGATGACTAGATTTTCGGCGATCCAGATGCTGCTGATATTGTTTTTACCAGTGGAGCAGATATTTTGGCCGTGGGGATTAATGTTACCCATCAGGTTGTTTTGACAGGTAATACATATGGTTTTTAAACGCATATGCTAAAACCATGCAACTCATATAATGCCAGTTTTTGTATATACAAAGAAGCATACTTATTATAACTCATAGGTGTTTCATGTGAATTTTCATATCAATCTCAGAATGAAGGCTCCCAACCATCCCTTTCACACTTGATGTGTATCTAAGCTATGGCTTGTAGTGTAGGTAGAATCCCACAGAGAATTCTAAGATAAACCTAGTGACACGGCTTGTCAGTGTCAGAGTGGATTGCAGATTCTTATTTGCTCTGATTGTCTTGTGTTACGCTTGACAAATTTCAGATGCTGATCGAGACATACTGGCTCAGTCAAATGGAAAATTTGCAGAATACTTATGCAAAATCTTGGAAGTGTACTTCTCTTATCATCATGATTCATACAGCATGAGAGGTTTGTTTTCCTGGAACTAATTATGAGTGAAATCAATTCTTCTAACTGACGCTTAGATTCACTCTTGATGCAGGAGTCTATCTTCATGATCCAACAGCTCTTCTTGCAGCTGTTAATCCTTCACTAATCACTTACACAGAAGGTGTAGTTAGAGTTCAGACAACTGGGATCACAAGAGGAATGACAATATTGTACAACAAACAGAAAAGGTAGGATCATCTGAGATACTCTACATGGTTCACGATTACTTAACTTCTCTTGCTACATGACATTTATCTATCCAATATTTAATTCTGGTTCTATCTGAACTTTTCTAGTTCATCCCAGCATTCTCTACATAAATTTCATTATTTGTGATGGAAGAATCATCCTTAATATTCTTCTTGTGCTCTTAATGGTTCACATCCTTAAAACTAGACCTTGACTGAGATTTTTCCTTGACAAGAAATGCGCTTTGAATTATATTTGAAAATGTTGAACCAGGTTTTCTGAAGTGACCGAATGGACTGATAAACCAACTGTGAAGGTGGCTGTGACAGTTGATGCTCCCGCCATTGTCAAGTTGGTCATGGATCGGCTTATGGAATGATAGTGTTAACTTTCGATTCAACCAGCAGTCTGTTCTCTTCTCTTGACTTTGAGCAGCTGGTTATTGTTATTTGATGCTGTCCTTAAGGCCAAATTTGGTTCTGCATGGTGTTTGTACAATCCAGGGTGTTTATGCTCTGTGACTATGATGAATTATCACGTTAATTAATTTCTGCCATTGACGATGTAACCTTGTCGCAAAGCATTGATTATTAGAACAAACAAAAAGATCCTATTTTGACAGGACAAATATCGAACCATATTTCCTGCTGATAGTATCTATTATTTGCTTTCTAGTTTGATTTCAGTCACATTCGAATGATTTCGTTAGAAGAAACAATTTGCTAGTTTTGCATATTCTTTGACTTATAGGTTTATCAAAAGTAGTCTTTCTATTAATAAGGCTGCATAATATTAGACTTCTTTAAATCTCGCGTATTAAAAAGATTTTTACTGAATTGTTATCATTATTGTGTATTTTTTAGCTTGAAAAAAAGAGAGAGCTTTTAAGGCCGGTGGAACTTTGGACGAAAAGTAAAATGGATTTGCAAATGAAAAAAAAGACATAACTTTAGCAACATTATTATTTCAGAATACGTTTCTCGTTGTTCCTCTGCTTATACAGTAAATCATTCAGCTTACCCTTGATGAAGATTCGATGCCATAGTTGTGAATGAACGACCTTTTAATCAAATTACGCATCTTCTTTTGTGAAGAACTTGGAAAAGACCATACTTGGGTTGTGGTAGCTCGACCCAGAATCGGAAACTTTAGGCCCAGCAGGATGAAGCCGCCTGGGCTCATGGACTAAGCAGTATAACTTTAAGGTATCCCAGAAAAGGTAACCACCGAGCCATTAAGAGCAACTTGAGCTGTGAAAGAACAAGAATCGTTGTGGCGTTTAAAGAGCTTTCAATTGCATGCTTTTGTTTTGTATTGAAAGTGAAACTTGGAAAGTGTGGCACACACAGGAAGGAACGGTGAGAGTGGTGTTTAAAGAGGCAAGGTAAATGTCTCGAAGGATGATAACAGGAGTGATTCTAGATGAGTCGGTGCTGTTAGATGATATTGAAAGTCCTTCACTTTGCTCCTCTGTGCCATCTCTCCTCCGTAAGCTCCGCCACTCACAGTTGCGCCTGGTACTTTCCACTTCACCAGTCCCCTTATCTTTGGATCATTGTTTCATCAGTAATTTTAACCATTCGTCTCACGGTCCTTTTTCTTTCAGGGAATCTCTTATTCTCTATCTCTTTCAGATGATAAGGTTTGCTTCTGTTCTCTTTCTCTTCTTTTTTTCCTTTTTAAGTGTTGGTGGGTTTAATAGGTTTTAATGGTTGTGGGATGATGGATAATTGGTTTCAGATCAGGATCATAAGAGAGAGAGAGAGTTCCATCTGTTTTCAGTTCCAAAGTTACTGGCTTTGTTTTTTAATGGAAATTGCTGTTTATCATCGATAGTGATTGCTCGTAATAGGTGAGTCTGCTAACGACAACTGCGACCCAACACTCCCTTAGTTGCTTTCCTTTCAACGAGTCATTCATAAATGATGTTGGGAAGGAGCTCAGCCAAGCGTGGGGTACTATCGGAGGAAGTGTACTGTATGTTGCTTCCAAAAGCAAGAACCAAGCATGTGACCAACTAAGGAGTTTGGGTTGGTTTGTTGTAGTTCTGGGTGAGTATCTTTGAAACCCTTCTCACTGATGGAATCTGAACTGGGATGCTTAATTTATACTGTGCACAAGGTAAAGTGCATGAAACTATGGATGAGATACTACTATTTGTAAGTGATTGTACTCAGCAAATTTAAAAGTTGAAACCAGGTTTCGATTCACTGTTAGATGCTGATTCTGCTGATGCATGTGAGAATTCAAGCATTCTTTGCATCAATAAGCTTGAAGAATTGCCTTTGACTATCTGTCAGTTACACAGAAAGGTTGGTAGAGATTCTTTTGGTGGTAGCAAAGACAAGAGTTTGATTATTCATACTTGCTTCTAAACAAAGGAAAAATGTTTTTTGAGTATGCCACTTTTTTTATGAAATGTTGGACGAGAGAGAAGTGTTAGGACTTCTAACTGGAATTTACTTGTATTCCTAAATTGGAAGATTACTTCTTGATCTTTTAGGCCTTAGAACAAGCCTTTTTCAGTAGCGTAAAGGAGATAATTTTCGTGTTGTCTCCTTGGTTTTTTCTAACGTACCAGGCCTAGTGTATCTCTATCTATACACCTTCATTCAGCAACTTTATCAGTGTATAATGTTCACCTCTAAGCTTTGTTTCGTGAGAAGATAAAATAATCCATACTTATATATTGATATTGATATCATCCTCATTTATTTTAATGTATTACTGTACTCACCTAGATTCAGCAGTTCTGACCCTTTAATTTCAAACTTCTAATTGCAAGCAGGCACTTGGTGACAATGTGGTGATAGTTGGCTATATCATGAAATCTTCTCGTGAAGAAGATTTTGCCAAGGTGAGACCACAAAAGAGAAATTTTTCAGCTATATGTTATCAAAATTTATATATATAAAGAAAAAGACATTGAGAAAAGAGAACAAAATATTTACTTCTTGATGGTGTCTGATTAGATGGGGAAGTCCATATTGACATTGGTTTTTTTATGCTTTTTCCTGTTTGGAATTAATCTGTTAAGTTTATGGGTACTCTTTTCTGATTCAATATTTTCCTTCTTGCCCAAACTTGTTTGAGTTGCCCAGCTTCTGTTCAAGCAGGCTTACTTCTGTTTTACCAATGAATCAATTGCAGTTTAATTTTTAATATTCACGTTAAATTATTGTCCTTGTGTTCTAGAGAGGTGCATTCCCATTGTGTCCAACTCCAAATGGGCTGATCTTTCTGCCTCTCACATTTAACCTCCCGCTACAATCTCAGTTACAACATGTTGATGTAATTCTGCACAAAGCAACTGATGAAATAACCTCGGTTGAATTAAGCCGGTCATCAGAATCAAACAAGATCACTTTCACCACAGGCATGCAGGAATTGCAAAGGTAAATTTTCTGAAAATGTTCTTGTCCTTTGTTGGTCTTGCCATATGATCTATTATATTCATTTCTCTTGAAAGATTGAACTCCAGGCCACTTTGTAGACAATTTCTCCTGATTTAGTTTATTTTGTGACCTTGTTGCTATGTGACTGATTTTGGTTTTCACCCTGTAATACGTGTTCTGCATGTTGTTTCACTTTGTATGTGATTCTATATTTGTTACCTCTGCAATGTGTTGCGGCTTTGCCTCTTCTTGTCTACAAGTAAAATTATGTTCCATATCTAGCAATTCATGTCAAGATTTCTGGTTGCCCACATTGTGTATTGGATTGAACTGTCTGCACGGAAGTTTTTGTTTAAGGGCCACAAACAAAGTTTGTAACATTAGAAAGTCCTTTCTGACTAAACACGTGATTCTACTACAGGTTCATGGAATGTCAGCATGATCACCTTGTAATTGACCCACTTGACAACATATATCCTGTCTTGGATCGGCTAAGAATACAAGAAATTCTACTTGGATTGGAGGATCTTAACTCTGAAACCCACCATAAAATCAGAGGAGCTAACTTTTTAAAGGTCTTTGTTCAGAATGGTACCAATATATTTTTAAGATCCTTTATGATGTGAATCTGTGATAACATAACCTGCTATTATTAGAAACTAGAAAGCAATGCATAAATCATGTGTCTTTTTTTTCAAGAAATAATGAATCCTGTGTCCTTGTGATAACTATGATGATCTCTTTCTCTGGTTGAAGCTTCTTTGGTGGCTTCCAGTGATGTTACTCATAGCGATAATGCACCTTTAAATTTCAACTCAGGGAAATAGCCTAACAATTCATCTTTCTTCTAAATGAAGTAATATTGTGAGCTCTATTATGCAGGTTAATGATTTTAGTGACCCTGATTTAGTGCAAAGGCTGTCAAAAGCTAAACTCTCTCTTCCAAGTATTGTGAAACCCCAAGTTGCCTGTGGTGTAGCTGATGCACACAGTATGGTAAGAGTTGATATTGCATATGCTCTAATTCATATATCATCTTTGTTGATGTGCAATATCACTGGGTTGCATGCTTAATATGACTTGTAATTCTGAAAAGAAATCACCAATATTGTTGTCAAGATTAAGAATTGATGACACAATGAAGAATGTATCAATCTTGTATTGAAGATATGGTCCTTTATGAAGGGCCCACCAGGTTCATCGTTTTTGTTTTTCTGGATAGACTACCAAATTACAGGCTATTTTCAAGATAGATCATATCAAGTTAGTAGCAATTTAAGCATTACCCATCCCTCCCTCTCCTTTTTCTTTCCACACACACACATATTTATTCTGGTTCTTAGAGCAATTAGCTTTTGCATCCCAGGCAATAATCTTTAAACTTGAAGACTATAAAGATCTAAGCATTCCTCTTCCAGCATTGGTTCAGGTGAGCAACCAAGTACATCTTTTTGTGTTTTTGTCATAATTCTATGTCCTTTATGTTGCCAATAGTTAGTATTTTCTGTTCTTTTCAGAAACTTGTAGATATTTTTGTCCTCATTGGGATGAAAACGCAAGCTCACATTTATAAGCTGAAGGCCTATATTTGTTTCGAGCATGTGCTTTTATTGAGGATTTCTTTTTCCCTACAATGTCAAAAGGGGTTCTAGGTGTTAATTTACTCATGGGGAACCAATATGTTTATTAAATCATGTCAATGTAAAGAATATAACATGATTGTATATCCTAGTTATTCATCTAACAAAGATCAAACTGTATGGTTCTCAGCTTTGGTATGACTGGTTGCCACATAAACTCAGAACGCCACTCCACGCACTACACATGCACCATGCGTATAATAGAATTGGACACTATAGTTCCCTGACGTAAAACTTAGCTTAAGCACTGGCCTATGATTGAAAATCCATTAAGACTTTCCTAAGAAATTAAGGACATGGTGAATGGCTATTTTAATATAGCTTTATGAATATCCTCCTTTTATTTTTTGGGGGTCAATCATTTGTATTCATGACTGGAAATGACTGGAATTACAGGAGTATGTAGACCATTCATCCACTTTGTACAAGATTTATGTCCTGGGAGAGAAAATCTTCTATGCAATTAAGAATTCTACACCTAATGCTGATATTTTGATTAAATCATCTAAATGTAATGGACTCAGACCATTACTCTTTGACAGGTATAATTTATTTGATTTCTTAATATCCTGGTTTCTATTTTCTCAAAGATAGAGCATGGTTGTTGATCTGACAACGATATTCCAATCTTTCACAGCTTGAGATCTCTTCCAGTTAACCACTCTGGAGTTGGTAATTCCCTAAAAGATGGTAGCCATAGTTTTGATCTTGAGCTGGTTACTAATGCTGCAAATTGGCTTGGAAGAAAACTCGACCTTACAATCTTTGGCTTTGACGTTGTTGTAAGTAACGCTTTCTTGAGTGCAGGCTTCTTTCTTTGGCTTGGTTTATGTCTTTGTTTTAGTTGAATGCTGAGGTGCCTGAATGTCCTTTTAATGTAATTGAATCTACATCATCTCATTACTGTTTATTCTGCTACAAAAAATCAGATTCAAGAAGGTAGTGGAGATCATGTAATTGTGGATGTGAATTACCTTCCATCCTTCAAGGAAGTGCCTGATGATGTTGCCATACCTGCCTTCTGGGGTGCTATCAACCAGAAGTTGGAGTCAAGAAAGAGTAAGGGGTCGTAGAAGCTGATCATTAGCGCTTTTTTTCAACACATTAAAGACTACCCAACTACTGAAAGACCGCAGAAGTGGAGTTATACCCCAAATGTTCCAAGCTCACTAATATGTTTATCATACAGTTGAAGTCAATGTCATCTTTGAGTAAGTTGGGTAGAAGGGGCCTGAAATAACTCAATATGAAGAATTCAATCAATCAATAATTAGGCCCTTTGAAGGCTTTTAGTCATATAATTACACTTCTGTTTGTGGTCAGTCAATAATCTTCCTTCCTATTTTGAGTTAAAAATTAAAAGATTTTTCTATTAGGTTATTTTCTTAATTTTAATATAATTATTGATATATAAAATTATTTATCGTATACATGTTGATTTGTTAGTCGGTACTCTTTACACGATAAATAGTGTTAATAATATTAATTATGGGGGTTAATAGGACATTAATTTTACAACAAAAAATTTGAACTTTTTATTACTATTTTTAATAAAAATTAAGTCACTTATTCTTTAAGGTTTTTTTTTAAACTTTTCTAAGAGTTCTCTTTTATTATTTTTTATTTTATCTATGCACATTTAATTGTTAATTCACTAAAAATTCAAATAATTTTTAAAACAGTCCTTCTATTCATTAAGAGTAAGGTCTAGAATTCACGTATAATAGGATTTATTCTGAGTATTATTGTTGTAAACAATTAAAAAAATTATTGTTGTAAAAATTTAAATAATTAAAAATCTCTAAAATCTTTGAACTTTATAATAAAGTACATTTAATTTTAAAATTTACATTTTTAATTATACAATAAATTAATGGGTAAAAATTTATACTTAAAAGCTTAAGAGTCCTTTTTCCGAAAGATTTTGAAAAGACATTTGTTCATAAAATCAAATAAGAAATAATTAGACATTAATGTCAAGTAGTGAGGCCCAAATTTGAAGTTTGAAGTGGGACCCATGATAGACTTGATCGTATTCAACATAAAGTTATGAACTGACCACACTCCAACTAAGAAAAACAAAACTATTATCATAAAAAGAACAAAAATACTTACACGCCGGGGAGACATGTAACCCAACAGACTCGGTGTCCTGAGGGAGAGGAGACGTTACTTTAGTCCATGCCCTCCAAGATTATCGATGGGCGAGATTAATATGGAACCAAATGATACCGATGACTTATTGGCCTGAGTTCCTCTCTGTCTCTAACAAATTGACTAAAGGATAATATGCGTAAACAGTGGGGATTTAGTGAGTCCATTAATTCGGACATTGGTCTTGGAATTGCTATGTTTGAGTATTTGGAGGGGCGGAATATACATCTCTTTCAGCAGCAGGACTCCCTCCCACGTATCCAAGTCCATGATATTCTGAACAGAGTGGCTGAAATCCAGGCAGCCATTCAGGAAAGTCCACTGAACCTGATTAGTCCGACGATGGATCGCCAAAGGCAATGGCAGCTCCCTATACCAGGCTTTCTGAAACCGAATGTTGATGGAGTAGTCAATTTAAGCAATGGGGGGCGCTGTTGCGATACCACAATGGAGATTGGTTAAACGGTATTACTATCAATCTTGGCAGGTATCCCATTCTCACTACAGAATTACTAGGCATCTTTCATGAGTTGGTTTTTACCTGAAATCAGGGGGTACGAAATGTTTGTGTGGAATTTCACTGTGAAGTGTCCATCAACCAAATTTTGCATTCGGGAGATCATGAGTCGAGATTGGAAATTGTGAGTTCAGTTCGTACCTAAAGAGGCTAATGGTTGCACGGATTTCATGGGCAAACATGCTCGTTGTCTTTTGCCTAGTTTTCACATTCTGAATTCTCCTCCGCTAGGTTTGGGTGAAAGGTTGTTGTATCAAAATAATTTTCTTGTAAGTGCTAGCTCAAGGCATTTGCCTTGTATAAAAAAAAGGAACAAAAATAATATAAATCTAAAAGGAATGAAATTAAAATTAAATTTTGTAATATTATTTAGAATTATTAAAAGTAGTAATAAAATATTTAAGTTTTTAATTTATTACAAAATTAGCTTATCAATAATAGGAATGACATTTGTATTTGGGTTTAACAAACATAATCTAAAGTCAACAAGCTCAACATGATATATTTAAGTTGAGTTAAGTTTTTTTTTTTGAAACTTTGTGTTAAGATTAGATTTGGGTTGCCTGATCTGGCTCAACTTAAGCGTGAATATATCGTATAATCCACTTCGTTTTGAATATAACAATGTCATTTTTAAATTTTAAATAAAAAGAAAATAATAAACTTGATCTAGATCTGCTAAAGTTTTAGACTGATCAAATTTGATTGGACTCAAACTCAAGTCACTGTCTCATATTTGTTCTAATCTCCCGTCAAATTGAGGCCTAATTAATTATTTTTAAAACTCAAGATCAGCTTAGACTATTGCTAATCATTACTGATGGTCTATAATTAACATTATTAAGGTAATCTGTTACGTAAATATAATCAAAATATGACATTTTAATAGAATCACGTCTGCATAATAAATAATATTACATACCAATAATTGTGTTAAAAATAAAAAAGAAATGTAACGGTGCAACCTTAATTTTTAACCCAAAACATTAAAAAGAAATGTCTCCTCTTTTGTCAGGTCCTTGTAGAGTTTTGCAGGACTTGAAAGTCCTATTCAAAGAAGACAGATGCTCGTGTTCTCTCACTTCTCTCATATTCTTAACAATTCCTTTTCTACCATTTTCCTTTCAACTTTCTATGGGCACTTAGATTACCAATGCCAAATTAATATCATTTGAATCCATCTCGTTATTAGTTAAAAAGTAAAGTTATATACTATTAAACTTTTTTTAGACGTCCTACTTTAACAAAATTTTTAGATACTGTTATTGTTGATTGTGTTTTTTTTTGTTTTTCTATTGAACCATTTCTCTTTGTTTTACCCTTATTGGTGAACATTGAATATGAGGTATTAAAGACAGACATTTACCGCAATTAGAGATTCATATTTAATAAACAAATGAAATAGTCATCATGAAAAAAATAAAACTCTGTTTTTAGTTAATAATTATGTATTTTTTATAAAATAATTTTGTTTGTTTTCCTCATTTTCCAATTTGATGTTGTTTATTTTCTTCGTTTTTAATATTTTATTACTATTTTTATAGTTTCAATCAATGTATAAAAACTAAAATTTTAAATACAAATTATCGTATAAAAAAATTAGTTAGTTCCCCTTCTCAATTTGACATCAACATCTACTCGCTTATTTTTAAAGGTTTTATTTCTTTATTAAGAATATTCGTGTTTTATTACTTTCTTAATTTTAGATATGCACATTGAGTTTTAAATAATAACAACATCAATTAACTAGAAATTTTGCTAATACATTGAATTTGAGGAGGTCCAATAGTAAGCAGTTTTACTCTTAATTAATAGAGAAGTTGTTTTCAAATGATCCGTATAAAAAAAGTAGTATTAGTAATAGTAATAATAATAATAATAATAATAGCTGCTAAACTAACTAAGTCGGAAAAAAGGTTTAGGTTAAATTCTTAAGAAGTAAATACAACATATTTACAAGTTTAGGCTAACCGCTAACTACAAGAAGAATTTTAAATATATTAAAAAAAATTAAAATTTTTGAACTTTATAATAAAATACTCCTCAAACTCTACATCTCAGTAAGATTTTTATTAAGTGTTATTGTTGTTGTAATAAAATACATTTAATTTTTAAATTTTACATTTTTAATTATACAATCCTTAAATACATAAGTTTTATTAAAATAATAAATTTGAAGATTAAAAATTAAATTTTATAGCTTAATTGGTAAAAATTAGAACTTGGGAGTCTTTTTCATAAGACTTTGAAAAGACATTTTTCTGTTTTATTAAGAAAATCAAATAAGAAATAATCAGACATGGATGTCAAGCAGTGGGACCCAAGGACCAAGGTAAACTCGATCCTGTCGAATATAAAGTTATGAACTAACCACACTCCACCTAACTAAAACAAAAAGTAAAAATCAAAATCAAAAGAAATAAAATTGAAAATTAAAATCTTAAAGGTACAAAGAAGATAAAAGACCAAATTTACTGTAGAAATGAAAAAGAAAAAAAAATCAAAATAGAAAATTGCAAAAATAAGAGGGACAAAAAGGACGTATAAATACGAACGACAAGTCGGTCAGAGAAGCCGAGAATACCTCTCCAAATTGGTTAATCGGCCTATACAGGCCCAGGCGTCTCCTCCGTCTCCTCCGCCGTCCCCTTATTCCTTCACGTCACTGCTTCTTCCTCACTCCAAAACCCTAGAAACTAAAAAAAAAAGTTGAAGTGAAAAAATTACAGAATAAGTTAAAGAAAATCATGGGCCAAGAAGTGGAAGGAGTAGGATCAGAAACCCTAGATCAATCTCCGCCATCGTCGTCGTTGTCGTCAGATCCTTCGCTTTCTCGTAATGTCTCCTTCAGTAAACTCAACGCCCAAGCTCCCGCGTTTGTCCCCACGCGCCCTCAAGCGCCTCCTCCGCCGACGCAGCTCAACATTCCTCCGCCTCCTCCGGCGATGATGCACATCTATCCTCCGGCTCCTCCGTCGCCGTTTCACGTCCCCGTTCACAGTCCCGTTACGGTGCCTCATGTGATCCCTGTCCAGAATCATCACAATCAGCATTATGTTCCCGTCCGGGGGCATAATGGTCAAAGTGTTCATCACTATGTTCCTGTGAACTATCACGCCAACCACCATCACCAGCACCACCATCACCAGAGTCCTTATAAGAAGGTGCAGTCTGAGCAGGAAGAAGGGGAGGCGGCGGCGGTCGAGAAGGATTTGCTGGATCATGGCCGTTCTAAGGGTGACAAAAATGGCCTTTCTGATGAAGCTGTGCAGAAGCTTATAAATCAGGTCAGAGTCATACTGATTTATGAGTACTCTTTCCATATTACAATTGGGCGGAGCTTTGAATCGATGTGTGTACTTTCTTTTGGTGCTAAGTATTTGAGTAGGGATGTTAAGTTTTTATTTTCAGTCTAATGCTGTAGGAAAGTTTGCTTTTGGACTTATGACGAGACGAACTTATTGTACCTACGCTTCCCAGGATATAGAAATTATTCCAAAATTTGCTATGAAATTGGTTTTGATATCTACTTGTGCTACTAGTATAGAATTGAAATTGGAGACCAGCATAGTGTCTTCTTTTTTGTTTAGAAATTTTGTTCTTAACCTTTGTAGGTTATAATTTGTCCTGAATTTGGATTAATGATTGTTTCTCTTTCCATCTTATGTGCTTGTCATGCTATGGTTGAATATCTTGTACAAGAGGGAAACTCTGTTAGTGGAGGCTTGTGATTCTTTTGGTCTCTTTAGTTCAGAGAATACTAGGTGCTGCTAGGGCATACTCTTGTTAGTTCATTAAATTGAAAGAATAATCAAATGGGATTCTTTAACTGGTGTACTGTTTTCCATATTTGATGACAGACGTAGAATGCTAACTGAACTACATTTATATCAAAACAGTGACGTGGATCATTTTTCAGCAGCATTATTGGCTATGATGTTTGAATGTTTTCTATTCCAACTTTCTATTGTCTCAAGTTGAGTATTGATCCCTTCATGATTTTTAAACTTCTAATTCAGGTGGAATATTATTTCAGCGATTTGAATTTGGCAACTACTGATCATCTGATGAGGTTTATTAACAAGGATCCTGAAGGATATGGTATAATTTAGATTATCATGTTCTTTTTATTATATATTTTAGTGTTTACATTATGTTTAATGTTTCTGATAACCTTTCGTGTTTTTGTTGCCTTTGGTGAGCTGCTAGCTGGATAATTGGTGAAGTAAATACTTGCTGAATGTTTGATGAGTCTCAGAATGGTTAAATAGAGTTGAAAATGTTGCAGTTTAGGAAGGTCTTTGTTAATTAATAGAGTTGGATTCCATCTTAATTCCATCTTGCTTTAATGTAGTGCCGATATCTGTTGTTGCTTCCTTCAAAAAGATCAAAGCTGCCATTAATAGCAATTCTCAACTTGCTTCCATTTTGCGGAACTCGTCTAAGCTTGTAGGTTTTTTTTTCCATATACTTGCTTCTGATATATTTTTGTTTTGTTTTTCATGCTTCTGTATTTCGTGATATTTTCTTCAATCATTGGTTAATGTTCTTTTAAACCTTATCCTGCAGATTGTCAGTGAAGATGGAAAGAAAGTGAGGCGTGTGCATCCCCTTACTGATTTAGACGTGGAAGAGCTGCAAGTAGGATTCTTGTCTTGCATTTACCATGAAATATTTGTTACATAATGAGATGAGCCCTGTTGGCGGTCTGTCTTTATAAATTATCTCTAGGCTTGAAGATGTAGCTGGGAGATGTTTGAAAAACTTCTTTTTTATCTGTTACCAGATATCATCTGTTGACATTTTATCTTTATGAAGATAAGATGCAAGTCTCTCTATAAAGACTGAATTAACTATTCCCCTTGATGTGTAGTCTCGCATTGTTGTTGCTGAAAATTTACCTGAGGATCATTGCCACCAAAATCTGATGAAGATTTTCTCTGCTGTTGGAAGGTACCTACTTGATTAATATTGGAGCACTGATTTAGTGTAACTTTGCTGAATGCAACTCTAGACATTTGATGCTGTTTTCTTGTTTCTTTTTCAGTGTGAAGACAATTCGCACCTGTCCACCTCAACCTTCTGGTGGTGGGGCTTCATCAGCATCTAAAGCTGCCAAAGGTGATGTGATGCATCTCAGTAACAAGGTACACCAAGGCTGGTACTTGCATTCTTATCGATCACTAATTACTATAAGTGTATATTGATTTGTATAATGTGTAGACATGATGAATTATGACTGGAGTTACTGAATGATGGAACTAGGTGAAAAAGGGTATTAGGATAAACTGAATAATGGTAATAGTGGGATATTGATTTGTATATGACTGATAAGGGAAAGGATAGCCGAATCTGAAAGCTTTTTGTGTTCTTTGTCGTCATCTCTGTTACTCCTGCTTTGTAATCTTTTGCCTCATGTTTTATGTATCTTGTACATATTTATGACTTAATGGCAACTGGCGGCTTAAGGAATTCAGGATGTTTAGTGGTTATCAGTGAACAATTGTGTCGTACGTTTTTAATTGCTCCTGACCCTGATGTCATGTGCAGTTGCATGCCTTCGTTGAATATGAGTCTGTTGAGACAGCTGAGAAAGCAGTGAGTATCATTTTTTCCATTGATTAAGCTGTGCTCTTCTATATGCTTTAGCTCATTATTCTAATTAAATTCATATTTTCTCTTGCAGGTTGCAGAGCTAAATGATGAGGGGAACTGGAGAAGTGGTCTGAGGCTTAGGTTAATGCTTAAGCGCATGGTATGGAATCTAATCTCTCCATTACCACCATCATTTACTATAACAGCCACCAACATCATGTACTACATCTCCTAACAACCACCACTACCACAATCATTTACCATATCTCCTAACAACCACCAACATCATGTACTACATCTCCTAACAACCACCACTATCATGATCTTCTTCTTCTCTTTCTTCCTCCATTTTCTTGTTGTTTTGTGAACATCAAGAATCACAGTTATCCTCTACACATTGAAAAGTGTTCCAATAGTTTTGAGATTTCATTTTGGTTCATCAAGCTCTTCTTCAGATATAAGATTCATACTTGAAGATCCAATTATCGAAATGTTGCTTGGTGTGTTGAAATTCTGTAGACAGAAGTAGTAGGCTGAAAAAATATAGAAGACAGATGCATGGGATGAAGTGTTCCTTCTAAGTGCTTCAAATAGGTGACTGAAGCTGGTGTTAGGCACTGCCTGTTTGCATCATATCAGTAGTTTCACTAGCATGTAGAAGAACAAGGCTGTGATATGTTTATTGTCTACTTAAAAGTTATTCTTGGTATGCCAACCTACTATTAGGTGACAGTTTTGAAAACATATCAATATGCATATTTTTTCTCTGAAAGATAACTGCTCCAATTGGTAGCATTTAGAATCAAGGCATGATGAAAGCCCTCAGTTAACATTTGAAGTTGGAATCTTGTGTTTGTGTTTGTGTTCTCCATTTACAGCCCAAACCTACTCAAGCACGGGGAAAGAAAGGTCATGATGCGCAGGGACAGATGGAAGAAGATGAGGTCTCTACATCGGATCAACAGTTGACGGAGAATCAAGTGGAAGATGCATCACCACAAGAAGAAGTGCAATCTCAGGAACAATTTGTAAGTGCCAAAAATATATCCGAGTGTGAAAATTTATGACTTAATCCATTATCTTTGATGAACCTAACAGTGGTTATAGTCTTGTAGGCTATGGTTAAGTCCTGGAAGTTTTTCTGCTAAATATTTTCTACCAGATAAAGATTTCTCCCTATCTATTGAGTAAAGCTGAGTAGCAGCTAGCTGAGAATTTTACAATGAAAAGAAAGCTGGTTTGACCAAAGTGCTCTGCCTTCATAGATAACATCTTAAGGTTTCTTCTCATTTTACTCGGGCAGGGAGAGGATCATGCTAATGAGAAGGACGGTGCACAGAGAAAAGGGCGTAATCGGGGGCGGGGTAAGGGACGTGGACGGCCCCAATATCATCACAATAACCGTGGAAATCATGTGGGAACTCCCCCCTCGAATACTCCAGTTATTGGGGAGCAGGCAGCTGCTGTCAAGCAGCCTCCAGGACCCCGTATGCCAGATGGCACAAGAGGATTTGCAATGGGTCGGGGGAAGCCAACAGCTGCAGTCAATGTTGCATCAAGCATTGGAGCTTAAATAAGCTGATGCTGGAGATGAGGAAAAATAAACCTGGGCGTTGATGGCAGAATTTTGGAGACGGCTGTCCATCTCTGTAGTATGTTAAAGTTTTATAAGCAATTCTGAACTTGTATCTGATCTCCTAAGCTTGGTATGGATGTTGTTGGAACAAATGTGTTGATTCATTTGTTCCAATTCCTTTTTCACTTTTTGGATATAATCATGTAGAAATGAATGAACAGATCCCGTTGGATGGGAGGGAGTAAAAAAAACAAATACTTAAAAAATTAGTTCCAGACTTCATAACATTAGCAGCAAGGTGAACCCATATTATTCCACTTTTTTATTTATTCAGTTAAAATACCGGTTGAGTTTATGCAATGTTATGAACATTTTAGCAGTAGTAGTACCGGATTTGATTCTCGGAATTGATCAGTAGTGGGTGTTGTTTTGCATAATTTTTAAAAATTATATAATTTGTGATTTTTTTAAATTATAAAAATGGTCTTTATATATATTTTATTATATAATTTATAAATTTTAAATCAATTATATCTCTAAAAATTATAATAATAAAATTTTGAAATAACAATTATTTATTTATTATTATTATTTTACATATTTTATATAATTAATATAAGAAAAAATCAATTATCATTATATGAATATAAAATTAAGGATAATATAAAGTAGTTAAAAATTTTACAATTTCATCATATAATAAAGGATAATTACATCAAAACATTAAACAAAAAGAAGAATAGAATTTCATCACTCTATAAGTATTACAACAAGAGTTCATTTCGAAGAATACAGCCAAGTAGAAGAGAAATTTAAAACAAAAATATTTATAATTATAAGTTTTATATTTTTGTTGCATATATAGAATTTAATATGCGCATCGAAGAGAAGAAATGAAAAACTTTGAATTTCATTCAATCAAATATCTATTCAAATCGCACTGACTTAGGTTCTCATTTAGTATAAAATCCTCAACATCATCACCATCATTTAAATTCATTACATCAAATGATGTGATAATATTTCTCATCTAATATTATCTTTCGAGTCACTCTCATATATCAAACCCAGTTTTTCAGAAACTCAATTTATTAAAAGATTGATATGGTCAAGATGAATTAAATCTACAAAACTATTTGTTCTATTAAGAGTCATAGTAAAAAAAATAAAATTAAATTATTAAGAAATTACAAAAAATTATATTCAATTTAATAATGGTAACAACATACTTTTCTCGAAGCTTTAAATTGTATTGAACTAAGATTGAGTCGTTCAATTTTTTGTATTCCAATATATTCTTTTTTTTTAGAATGGATGAACTCAAAGATGCTTCGATTCCTTTTACACCCTATTGCATTCACACATTGACTTAGAATTCGGATTGCAAACCTTTGTAATTCTGGAACATCACTTTTGAATTGGTCCCACCAAATAACTTTAAGACAACAAAAGTAACCTTGTAAATAAAATAAAATGATGACTAATTTCCAACAAGTAACAAAAGTGAAAAAAAATATATACTTAAATTAAGTTTGTCTCTTTGACAAATAATAATGGGCATCTCAAAGTTACTAGAAACATCCTTATAAACTTCCATTTGTTAACTTAAGAGATTTTGTATCTTCTTATGGGCAACAATTGTTGTAATAGTTCATTAGGATTAAAAAATGTCCTAACTGCAAATAACGAAAAGTAAAATTATTTTTCTCATCTTTAATTGATGACTACAAAATAAGGTATATACAAGAAGGACCTATTTTTCATATTTGCTTTGATTGCTTCCTTCATCATTGTTGCCTTCTCATTACTATTAGTCGAATGAAGTACTCTCACTAAAGGCTTACAAGTTTGGATTACAAATTAATATTGGAACTAAAATTCATGATCTTTAAGTATAATTCTAAAAACCTTCACTATAGTATTCGAATTATCATACTGAAATATAACTCATTTATCACGAGTAGATATCTGTCTTAACTTCTTTTTCATTTGAACAAAAAGATTTGTTTGTTCAGATAGAGATAACAACTCTGCCTTTGAAAGATTGTCAACATTGGGACATTCATCTAACAATTAAACTATAGCCCTCTCGAAGAAGGGTAAAAAGTAGGATCTTTTACCTGCCTTGTAAAACAAAAGGTGTGTAACCTTGGGAACTTCGTTTTATGAAAGTGAAATCATAAGCTGACCACAAAAGCTGTCATTCTATTTTGAAGCTAGCAAGTACGATCCAATCTTAGAAATTGTTGGGTCAGAAGGCAAGAAAAGAGTTTGATGTTGTGAATCAAATCAACTGTATTTCATTAAAGAAAACGAT
>JAOQMM010000005.1:5684221-5697588 GCA_027563515.1 Erythroxylum platyclados
ATCAAGTTACTTCTTTCTTAACGTGTAATTTAAGTGCTCATTTTGTCCCTGATGAGCCATGAACCTTATATAAGTGTCCATGCAACAGCTTTTGCGCAGCACTCCTTTAGCAATTTCTTGCTTTTGGGCATGCATTGAGCATATATAGTGTTGTTTTATTCTTTCTTTTAACAACTCCATTTTATTAAGGAGACTTTGTGAATGTCAAATGTTGAAATTTTCTATTTTATTCACAAAACTCTTAAAATTCCTTAGAAATAAACTTTCCTCCTCAATTGCTTCTTATAGTTTTGATTTGTTATCCATTTTCTTTCTCCACAACATCTTTAAACTTTTAAAAGATTCAAAAGCTTCAAATTTCTTATTTAACAAGTATAGCCATTTTTTTCTTGAAAAATCATCGATAAATAGAAGAAATTAATTACTTTTATTAAAAGAACTCAATGTGATTAGTCTATAAACATCTACATATGTATATGCTCTAGTGGTTTCTTAGCCCTCTACTCTAACTTCTTTGAAAAATTATTTTTGAATTGTTTTTTAAGTAGACATCCTTTATAATATTGTTCATGATGATTAATGTGAATTAGTCCTTTTGCCATATAATTCTTAGATAGTAATTCTAAGCTCCTAAAATTGAGATGTCAAAATCGTAGATGTCATAGTGATGATGCATCTTTGTAACAAGACTTCAGATATTTTGCACCATCATGCTACATGTTGAGTAGGAACATCCTATTGTTCACCATTGAGACTTTAATGATGAGATATATAGTAAACATTTAAAGTAAATTGATAGATTCCATCTTTTAAGCGTATAATAATATTCCCTCTCCTTTCACCTTTACTTTACAATTATCTCTAAATGAGTTGTTACCAATTGTTAATTGATCTAACTATACAAATATGCTTCTTATGCCACATATTTGATTGTTTGGACTAGTGCAATGTATTATGCATTCTCTTTATTACAATTATTATTATTTCGTTCTAGAAAAAGGATTTCCTTTCTCATCGATCTTTTTCTTCACAATATTGATCATCTCCTCAACTTTTTTAGAGCTTTACGTTTAGATTCATAATGGCCAAACTTACGATATTATCATTCAATTTGAGATTTCTCACACCTCCTACATTATGAGGCATAATGGCCAAGCTTATGACATTTGTAGCATTCAACTTGAGATTTGTTGCTTCTTGTGTTTAGATGACCTCTTTTGATCTCTTGATGAGCCTTATCCTTATTTATAATTATTGTTGAAAACTAATGAATGAATGCAACTTTCACCTCGTCCTCAACCTCTTCATCAACCTTAACTATTTTTTTTTCATGCTTTCTTTGAGCTGTATCTTTAAGGAGTTGATTAGCACTTTTTTTTTTCTCTTCATATATTTGTATTGACCAGAGAAGTTGCTAAATTTTCATTTCTTCTAAGTTCTTGGTTTCTTCTATTGTCACAATAATATAATCAAAATTTGAGTCTAGTTAACGGAGCGACTTGGTCAACATTGTGGCCAAAGATTCAAAAAGTCAATAGCTTGATCAATAGCCATTATGGCTTGGTGCTTGTCAATCGCTCAACTCATTTTTAACTTAGCTTAACACGATGAGTTAACTCATTTTCAGGCAGCAAACTTTTAGTGGTGATTACTGACGCTTCCGACCTCCAATGAAATTCTTTCATCGCTTTAAGCTCTTTGGTATATTATATTGTCATCTTCATTTATGACACCATATCTTGACACCAAGGAACAATTACGATAAAGATTTTATACTTCAACTCAGTTAGTAAAAATTTAATAGAAACAAGTTTATGATGTAACCCGTCACACAAATCTCTCACACTTGAGCTATGAAACTCTTTTCTTATAACGCTAATTTGTTTTTCACGAATTGATACTCTACCTAAATGAACAAATGGGTATTTATAGTAAATTCAATTCATCCTATACCATATATTTGTTCATAATATCTCTTAATCTCTTTTAATATTCTGTACACAATTTGTTTAAGTATACAGCTAATGCCACCTTGCCTATTTTTAGAAAAGCTTATGAAAAAAATCTTAGAGAATTAATTAGGTAGGATATTTTTTTCTAGAAATTGAACTTCTTTTTTTAAACTTTATTTTGGCCTAAAATCTAATTTAATCTTCAACAAGCTGAACAAATCGATGCAATTTATATGTATTATTGAATATTTTAGCTGAAGTTAAAATTAAACCAAAGCCTAGTATTTATCCTTATTACTAACTTGGGATGACAATGAGCCAACCCTTTAGCTAATCCCGCCAATTTTTTTAAAATTAAAAGTGTAAAATAATATCTTTTTTAATTAGATCATGACCTAGGCTACCTAGGCTCAGGCCTACCCGAAATCTAACTTTTCTAAGCTGAGCTTTAAATAGGTCTAGTCATGGGCCTGGAGCATGAGCCCACCCATTGAGAATATTTGAATATGAACCCATGGACCAACTCATTGTCATCCCTATACTAACTTGATTTTGATAATATTCCTAGTCAATTTATCATGTAATCTCATAATAACAAAAGAAAGAAATGATAAATTGTAAAAAAAAATAAATTGCAGAATTATTATTATTTATGAATAAGAAAGCATACACACGTTTTACGAACTCATCTCAGAAGCCATAAATTTAATTGAAAGGATATTTTTGGAGCTTTTGTTTTGTTGTTAAATGGAGCATCCCAATTTTATAAATAAGGTTCAGATCATTATAATTTGTCTTAGATATATGATGAGAATCCCACGACCACTTAACAGATAGTTTGGTTTATTTAGTATCCATGAAAAAGATCATTTGGACCGAATAATTTTGAGTAATCGATAGATTAGCCTTCTAATTTTCGTTCTAGTAATATGAAGTTTTTAAGTTAGGACCTTACAAGCATAACAACCGAATGCAAGCTCTTAGCATATATCTATATATATTTGATTTACTAATGCTTTAATTTGTAATACAATAAAGGGATGATATTTTCATTTTTTTTTATGCTTTCCTTCTTTAGATAGCCATGACTTGACTCTTATAATACTTTAACTTCGTCTAAAAAAGATGACATAAGCAGATCTGTGCTTTAGTGAGTCATTGCATGCGAGTCCTCATTAAGTGTCTCACTTTGCGTGGAAGATGTGGATCATTGAATTAGTTTCAGTCAAGATGGTAACCTAACGTTAATATTGAATTCCAATCCCATTATCCGCAACATGTGTTTTTGGAAAAATTGTGGCCACACCGTCTTTTTTTTCTTCTTTTTTTTTTTTTTGTCCATGGAGATATCCAGCCGAAAATGGTATAGCAATGACAAGCTTTCGTTAGATTCTTAACTATGTTTAGAAGGAATTGTCAATTGGCTCATTATCCTAAAAAAAAAAACATTGTGCGATATAATTTTATTGTGAATGGTGGTCTATAGATGATTAAGGAAACAAAGTTGTAAAGGTAGCAAATGGATATATTAAAAACAATTTCTGGGTTCATTTTTTGTCATAAATGTGAAATAATACCAATAATAAATGAACAGTGAACCATCTCATGTTGATATATATTCTTAAAATAATTAGAGAGTTTTAAAATTAATGTTATAAGTAGAGCTATTCTCCATTTAGAAAAGAACAAAAAATAAAGTTAATCAGAAAATTATTAATAATAAGAGAACTTAACTAAAAAATTACTTAATTTCGTTGGGGCGGCATGGAGGATTGTTCCACTTGATGATTATGAAAATAAAATTGTAAGGGGGACAAATGGATATATTAAAACTTCATATAAGTGATTATTAATCAAGAAAAACATTTTTGGGCTCCCTTTTAGTCACAAATATGAAATAATACTAATGATCAGTAGACCATCCGATTTTGATTATGTATTTTTAAAATAATTAGAGAATCTTTTAGATTAACGTTGTAAGTAGAGCTATTCTCCATTAAAAAGAAAAACAAAGAGAGATCATATATTTTCCTTTCTCATTAACCTATAGTGGAAGAAATTTAAAATCGTTAAAATTTTAATAAAAATAATCATTATTATCGATGATTTTTTTAATAACAATGAAATATTTCACAAAAACTAACGAGTTCAATTCGTTCAAACAAGTAATTCCAAATAGTTGGAATGTTTCCAAAAATCAATATTATTATGAACAAACCAGACGTGCCCAAGTTAAAGCATGAAGGGATATTCACCATCACTTAACTATATATTTATTTGTTAACTAATATATATATATAGAGCTAAATTGTTATTATAAAAAGTAAGGTCCCTTTCCGATATTTAAAAATTGTATAAAGCAAACCTAGGATGCTTCTTATTATGACGTCAATTGTTTTGATACTAATTATTGTGCAAGCGAAAGTAATATAGACAAAATAGAGATAAAAAAACACAAGAATTTTCTTAGCTTGGCCACTATATAACCAAGATAGACTTTTTTATTACTATAAGAAATGCAATACAAGAAGCATTATGACAACAACAATACCTTATATAATTCTTATCAATATATTTATAACCTAAATTTACTTGTAAGAAGTCTAGGTATCATGAGGCTTTATTTTTATAGATGTCTAAGATTATCAAAATTCTATTTTCACATAAAATCAAGGTGAGTGGAACTTTATTTCTGCAGATGCATAAGATTAGTAAAATTCTATTTCATTGTAAGTCTAAAGTCACTAACATTCTGTTTAACTAGAATTTAAGGCATATATCACATTGTTCACCTTGACTTAAATTCTTCAACATATAACTAAGAATCACTTCTCTGCAAGTAATGACTTTGTCAATATATCTGATAGATTCTCAACTGTGGCAATCTTTTATATGAAAACACATAATCCTCAATGACATTTCAAATAAAGTTTAACTTGACGTCAGTATACTTTAATCTCATATGATTGATAGGATATCTAGCCAGGCTTAGTGCACTATGACTATTACAATAAATAACAAAATTTTGCACATTCATTACCAAACTTTCAACAAGACTATGCAACCATAAATCTTCATTAACTCCTTCTGTTAATGATATAAATTCCGCTTCTATTGTAGATGTATAGCATCATTTCATCAATTTAAAACAATATATAGATCTATAAACCATTTGACATCTTTCTATATTAAATAAATTTGATGAACTAATTAAGAACAAAATCATAAGACAACATAAATGCATCAAACCTCTTATACCATTGTCTTGGTAACTATTTCAATTTATATAGGGATTTCTTCATTAAACATACATGCTTCTTCTTTTTAGAGTCAAACTTCCCTTTGGCTGTGATATATAAATGTGTTCTTTTGGACTCTCATATAAAAATCTTGTTTTAACTTCAAGTTGCTTTAACTAAAAATCAAATACGTTTACTATAGCAAAAACAACTTCTCTTATTTTATGTTTCCTAACTAGTGAGAACATCTCATTGTAGTCATTCCTTTTTTCTGTGAAAAGATCTGTGTCATAAGTCGTATCTTGAACCTAGTTGGCTTAACACAAAAGATACATTATTTCTTCTTAAAACCCATTTGCGTCCCGCTATCTTTACACTATTTGCTAAAAGTAAAAGTTCTTATATCTCATTCTTATATAAAGACTACATTACCTCTTTCATGGGAACCAACCATCTTAATGCTTCTTTGTTATCTACTGTCTCTCTATAATTCCTTGGTTTATTACCATGTATATTCTCAACCATTGCAATACAACATTAATTTCTACCAATATCAACACAATCTAAACACCTAATGAGTTTTCTAATTTCTTTTCTTATCCTCCTTACTACTATACTTTGTGCAAATTGTTCCTCTTGTGGATCTATAGATTGATTTACCACTGTCATGCTTAGAGTTTCAATTTTGAACTCCACATTCTGGTCAGTACCTCAATCCTTTTTACCTATAAGATCATCAAGCTACTCTCTTTGGCTAAATATAGCAAATTGATTAAAAGTGCATAACATCATTACTAATCATAAATCTTGGAGCTCTATCCTTTTTTATAAACCGTAATCTATACCCTTTTAATCCAACAATATACCTAAGAAATACACACTTCATGGCTTTAGGCTTCAATTTACAATCATTGACATAAGCATAAGCAGGGAAACCAAATATCCTCAAGTTAGAATATTAATAAGGAGTATCACACTAAATCTCTTGAGGAGTCTTAAAATTTATTCCGCTTGATGGAGATATATTCACCAAATAAGTAACAATGTTAACAACTTTAACCCAAAATTGCTTTGGAAGACCAACATTTAACCACTGTATGAGTATTTAGTTTATCCATTTTATACTCTATTTTATTGTGGCATATGACATATAGTATAGTACCTCACCATACCTTTCTTTTTATAAAACTCATGTCTATTGCAATTTTTCAAGTCATTTTTCCTTCTGAATGTCTTGACTTATCTTCTAATACGTTTTCAAACATTGTCTTCCACTTAAACTTTTCAAATACTTCATCCTTTAATTTCATAAAATGAACTCGGTACTTTCCTTAAGTAATCATCAATGACTGTGAGAAAATAACTGCATCCTCTATAGGATTGAACAGGAGCTGGACCTCATAACTTCAAGTGAATATAATTAAGAATATAAGTTGAATTGTGCATGCCGAAACTAAATTTTAATCTGCCCTGCTTTCTAAGAACACAAGACTCATGTAAATTCATCTTTTTAGCCACAACTGCATCCAACACTACTTTTTAACTCAAAATTCTTAAGTCTTTACTCACTTATGTGACTCAATCTACGATGCCACAACTCTGTACTACTATTATTCTCCCCTAATTATTGAGATATAGCCACCGATTCTAGTACTATCTTACTAAGACATACATTTTATACTATCATTTTCCGTTCATTATAGTTATGACACCCTTTAACACTTTTAGTTGCTTATCACCATTAGAAAACTTATATATCAAGAGTACCTAAGGAATCCAATTCTTTTGAAGCTCAGGAATATACAAGACATCTAATATTATGATAATCCCATCATACATTTGGAATTGTACTAAATCACTACCTTTAATAAAATACCTCCATTATCATCCAATATGATAGTACTATTCATTGTTTGAAAGGATAGAACTAGTCCTTGTTAAAGGTCATATAACAAGATGTGTTGTTGTCCATCGCACACCAATTTGCACAATCAAAATTGCTAGCTGTCAAATAATTATTGTCTCTTCCATCCTCTTCATTAAAATTCACTTGCATTACAATAATTCTCACTTTTTTGTCTATCTCCTTTTTCTAGTTTTCCTTCTCCTGTTATGGATAGTCCCTTTTAAAGTTCCTATTCTCTTTATAGTTAAAGCATAAAACAATTATCGATTGATTTAGAATGTGACTTGCTCCTATTTTAGTATCATTTTCCTTGCTTCTACATCTATTGATGACCAATACTAAATCTGATCCATTTTTATGTATATTAAAGATATTTTTCTTTAATTATTTAGATTTTGGAGCATCCTTCACATCATTGGTATAAGTAATCTTTCTCCTATATAATATAGTATCAACAAAATTTACATATTAACTAGGTAAGGAACATAAAAGGATTATAGCTTGATCCTTATCTTCAAACTTAACCCTAACTTTTTGTAGATTTAAGATGATCCGATTAAAATTATTATGTGATTATTCACCTATGTACTTTCTAACATCCCCAAAATATACAAACATTAATTTTGATATAAATAATTCATAAGAGAGTTGTTTTTTATAATAAAGAAATAGTTATTTCATTAACCACTTCTCTTATGACCTCAACTTCTGAATTCAACAATATTATGCTATGCACTTTTGATGGAATCTCTTCCCTTTTTGATGCCACCAACTTCTCTATAAATTTTTGTCCTCTTTCGAACTCTATTGTGCATCCTTGTTGATAAGAAATGCCCTCATCTTCATATTACATAGATTGAAAATTTTCAATTTATGAAATTTTTTAATATCAAACCTGTGAAGAGACATCTTGATAGCTAAATCTTAGCTCTGATATCAATTTTAATTATATCAACTGCTTTGGTACCAATTATCATGCAAACAAAAGTGATATAGAAGAACATAAAGAAGAAAAACTACAAGATTTTATATGGTAAACCAGTATGTGAACTACATCCATAGGCAAAAAGATAGACTTTTTTTATTATTGTGGGAAAGATGAGTAGTATGACAATAACGACACCTTACATAACCTTTATCAAGGTATTATAACTTAGAGTTACATATGAGAAACTAGGTACAGTGAGAATCTAGGTAGAGTGAGACTCTGTTTTCATAAATGCCTAAGTAAAGACAAATTACAAAATTCTATATAAAGATATATGAATATATCCATTATACCCACTTCAAGCCAATGGAAAAAGAGGCAACTTGCTCCTAAGAATTCAAAGGCAATGAATTGGTGAATATGTTTGCTATCTGATTCTCTATAGAGATGAACTGGACATTAAGTTGTTATCAACAACTTTTGCTCTCACAAAATGATAATCAAGTTCGATATGTTTGGTGTGAGCATGGAACATAGGATTAGAAGTTAACTATATGTCACCAATATTATCACACTAAAATATAAGTGACAGAGTCATTCGAACCTATGGTTTAGAGAGAAGATAAGTTAACTATAGAACTTCAATAGTAGTTTTAGCAATTGCTTTATATTCACTTTTACGTGAAGATCTAGCCACTGTTGGTAGCTTTTTAGCAACTGTTATTGGTTCCTTGAATTTTTCAGCCAATTAAATTCACTTCCTTACCGTGATTGGAGAGCAATTTGACTTATTCAAAGCTAGCTGTATCTAGCATTTATTGTGCCAATTAAAGTTGGCTACTTTTCTATGTTTCTTTCTTCTTAAACTGACTTAGCACACACAAACACACACAATATATATATATATATATATATATTCAGTTGTTAAGTAAGTGTGTGGAAAAGGTTAGAGAGAGCCAATTCTAAGAAAGTTTTGAGAGCCTTTAAGTGCCATAATTCCATAATTAATTTTGTGAGTGGTGAGCACATTGGGTGTATTTGGGTTCAAGGGCTTGGTGTTAGTTTATTCCTATTTTTGTATCTCTTTAATATATTAGTGGGTTTTACTTCCCTTCACCCGTGGATGTAGGCTTACGCCGAACCACATAAATTTGTGTCTTCTCTATTTTATAAAAATTTTGTCATTGCATTTAATCAATTTTATCCCAAATAAATTTTCGATCGACCCTTATAAGTGGATTCATAGCTAATTAAATTTATTTGGGATTAGTTATGGCTACGACAAAATTTGACATAAAGAAGTATGATCTTAATGTCAATTTTGCTTTATGGCAAATCAAGATGTGTGCAATCCTGACACAAAATGGGTTACAAAAGGCCCTATTAAGGAAGGACAAGATGCCTGCGACGAGGATTGAAGAGCAGAAGCAAGAGGTAGATGAGAAAGCCCTGGTAGCCATTTAGTTATGTTTATCAAAGGAGGTTTTGCATTAGGTTATTAATGAAAAAACCATGAAAGATTTGTGGTGCAAGCTTGAGTCATTATACATGATGAAAACCCTTACAACGAAGTTGGTGGAAAGACATCGTTTGCACACAATTAATATGGGTGAAGGTACACCTCTAAAATCACATATTGATGAATTTCTTTCTATTGTGATGGATCTGGAAAATATAGATATCAAGTACAATGAAGAAGATAAAGCTCTTATGTTGCTGCACTCATTACCTCTGTCATATAAGCACTTCAAAGATACTATGATTTTTAATAGGCCTACGCTTATCATTGAGGAGGTTAAGTAAGCATTTTTTTCAAAAGAGCTTATGGATAAAGAACTTGCATCAAGTAGTGATGGTCTTGCAAAAAGCTTGATCGTTAGATGGAGGTCTACCAATAGGGATTCTGCTAATAGCAAACCCAAATCCAGATCTAAATCCAAGTATAGGAATATGACTTGCAATTATTGCAAGAAAAAGGGGCACATTAAATCTGAATGTTTCAAGTTGCAGAACAGGCAACAAAATAAAGACAAAGATCAGAAAAAGAATAATGATAAGCCCACTAAAGCCAATGTTGTAGAGGAAGAATTTGAATGTGATGTTCTCTATGTAATAGGGGATAACTCCAAATCTATGCGAAGGTGGATTTTAGATTCTATTTGCAATTTTCATATATGCCATAATAAGGATTGGTTTTCTACCTATGAACCAATGTATAATGGAGTTGTTCTAGTGGATGATGATTAACCTCTTAAGATTGCTAGAATTGGCATAGTTAAAATTAGAATGCATAATGGCGTAGTGAGAACGTTGACTAAAGTGTGACATGTTCCTAACTTAAAGAATTGAATAATCTTATTTCTTTGAGTGTACTAGATGCTTCTGGTCATGAATTTACTGGTGGAAATGGGGTTTTAAAAGTTCTAAATGGTGCTCTTTTTATGATGAAAGGTTTGAGGCAAAATGGCAGATTATATGAGTTGCAACAATCTGTTGTTACAGTTACAGTTGTTGTCTCTTCATCTCCTACATCAGATTCTAATGTCACTAATTGTGGCATATGAGGCTAGGACACATGAGTCAAAAAGGTTTTGATGTTTTGAGTAAGAGAGGTCTTTTATATAGCCAAAGTACATCAAAGTTAGAATTTATGAGCATTTTATTTTTGGCAAACAAAAAAAGGTTAGCTTTAGCACTGTAGTACAAAAAACTAACGGTATTTTGGATTATATTCGTTCAGTCCTTTGGGGACCTGCTCGTGTTCCTTCAAAAGGTGGTGCTCGGTATATGCTTACCTTCATTGATGACTACTCCAGAAGGCTTTGGTTTTATTTTCTCAAACATAAGAATGATGTATTAAACACCTTCAAACAGTAGAAGGCTTTGGTAAAAAAGCAAACAAGCAAAAAAATTAAGTGTCTTTGCACTAATAATGGATTAGAGTTTTGTGATAGTAAATTTATTATGTTCTAAAAAGATGAAGGTATTGTCAGACACTTTACAGTTAGAGGGACCCCACAATAGAATGGTGTAGTCGAGCATATGATCAACACTTTATTAGAGAAAGTCTGCTGCATGTGTTATCCAATTCAGGCCTATTTAAAGATTTCTGGGAAGAGGCAACTTCTATAGCTTGCTACTTGATTAATCGTTCTCCATCTACAGCCATTGGTTGCAAGACTCTGGAAGAATTATGGTCTGGTAAGCCTATTGATTATTCTGATTTGAGGATATTTGGTTATCCAGTTTACGTTCATGTTAATGATGGTAAATTGGAGCCTAAATCTAAAAAGGAAATTTTTATTAGTTATCCTCTTGGTGTAAAGGGATGTAATGTATGGTATTCTAATCTTAAAACACTTAAAACTGTAATCAGTAAGGTTATAATATTTCATGAGTTTGCTATGCTTCACCCAAGAAAAGAGGTTCCTATTTCTTCTGACACAAGCGTAAAGAATCTAGTTAAACTTGCAGAAGTTGAGGTGGAGAAATTACCTTCATAAGATGTTGTCCTACAACAAAACCTAGTTCAGTTACGTACTCCTATTGAAATTGAAGAATTACCACAAGAGGAGTATTCCATTGCTACACACAGGGCAATGAGAGAGAGAAAAACACCTCAAAGATTAGTTGATATAGATTATGTTGAATATGCATTAGTTATGGCACAAGAAATTGATGATGTTGGTGAACCTTCCATATATTCAGAAGCAATTTCTTGTCATGATTCAGCTAAATGGTTAGTGGCTATACAAGAAGAGGTGGAGTCTGTCCATAAAAAATAGAACCTGGGAATTGGAGAAACCACCTAAAGACAAGAAGATTATTGGTAGCAAATGGGTATTTAAGAAGAAAGAACGCATTCCAAGTGTTGAAGATGCTAGATACAAGGCAAGGTTAGTTGCAAAGGGCTATATTGAGGTTAATGTAATTGACTTTAATGATATTTTCTCACCTGTTGTTAAACATAGCTTTATTTGTGTCTTACTTGCTTTAGTTGCCATGTATGACTTAGAGCTAGAACAACTGGATGTCAAAACTACCTTCATGAATGGTAAACTTGAGGAGAAAATTTTTATGTCACAACCTAAAGGATTTGAGATTGCTAGTAAAGAAGACCATGTTTGCTTGTTAAAGAAATCATTGTATGGTTTGAAACAACCTCCTAGACAGTGGTATAAGCGATTTGATTCCTATATAATTGAACATGGCTATTTGAGGAACCAATATAATAGCTGTGTGTGTTTTAGAACACTTGATAATGACTCGTTCATTTATTTGTTGCTTTATATTGATGATATGCTTATTGCTACTAAGAATATTTTTGACATCAATAAGTTAAAAGAATATTTAAGTGGTGAATTTGAGATGAAAGATTTGGGAGTTGCTAAGAAAATTTTGGGGATGGAAATTCAAAGAAATAAAACTAAAGGTAAACTTTATCTAACTCAAAGGTAATATTATGTATGTCATGGTTTGCACTCGTCCTGACATTTCACATGCAGTTAATGTTGTTAGTAGATATAAGTCTAATCCTAGTAAAAAGCATTGGTAGGCAGTGAAATAGATTTTGAGATATTTACTTAGCACTACTAATTATTGTTTAGAGTTTGGAAAGAGTAAGGACAGTGTGATTGGTTATATTGATTCAGATTATACAGGTGATCTTGATAAAAGGAGATCCATTACTGGTTATGTGTTTACTGTTAGTGAAAGTGCTATCATTTAGAAAGCTACTTTACAGTCTACCTTGCATTATCCACTACAAAAGCAGAGTATATGGCAATAGTTGAGGCCATAAAGGAAGTTGTATGGCTAAGAGGTTTCGTTGGTGAGTTTAATTCAAATCATCAGGAGACTGTCATCCATTGTGATAATCAAAGTATTATTCACTTGACAAAAGATCAAATGTTTCATGAAAAGACAAAACACATCAATGTTAGGTACCATTTTGTTTGTGAAATTATTTCTCAAGGAAATATTATTGTGAAAAAGATTGGTACTACAGATAATCCTACTGATATGCTAACTAAATCTCTTTCTATGAGTAAGTTCAAGCATTGCTTGGTTTTGTTTGGTATTCCTTATGTTTGATGCAAGCCCTTGAGGGCTTAATGTAGAAGGTGAAGGTGCAAGAGATATTATGAAAATTCAAGTCAAGGTAGAGAATTGTTATTGGTGCCTTGCATTTTTCAACCAAGTAAATTCACTTCCTTGCCGTGATTGAAGAGCAATTTGACTTATTCAAAGCTAGCTATATCTAGCATTTATTGTGCCAATTAAAGTTGGCTAGTTTTCTATGTTTCATTCTTCTTAAGCCAACTAAGCACACTATATATATA
>JAOQMM010000005.1:5700421-5713643 GCA_027563515.1 Erythroxylum platyclados
CTTGTATTGCAGATGATGGGTTGCAAGTTTCTGTCGACCAATGAGAATTGCGGTAGACAGGTTGAGAAACCAACCATGTTCTTCATGCCGTATGCCGATATCATCCTTTTTGGAACTTAATGGAAGCAAATTGGTGTTCTTCTCGTCTCAACCACGTTATTTTGCTGTCCAACAGTTTGGAGGATATGTTGGAGTTTTGCAGATTTCACGGAACAAGAATCTCTGATGAGAATATGATGTTAGTGAACAGATGAAGTATGTTGAGTATGTTCAAAAATTTACTAAGGAGATTAACTTAATTTATATGATATTATGTTATTATTTTGGAATTAATAATACTTTAAATTTTAATATAATTAATTTTGTTATCAATTCTTAATAACTAACCATAAATTTAATTTGTGTAAGATTATAATTAAATAATCTTAATCCATCGCATTGTTAATGTAATTTTAAAATTTATTTTATTATATATTGATAAGAAGTGTTATTTACATTTTAAGAGTTTTACAAGAAATTTAATTGAATTATTATTGTTATTTTTATATCAGTTCATCTTATTTAAGATGTAACAAGTATTGTATAATTTATTTTTTTAAATAATTAAATTTAATTGATTAAATGATCTGTTTTTTTAATAATAACTTATTCCAAATTAATGAATGACCATTTTAATAAATTGAAATGATTAAAATGCACTTTCTTTCCAGTGGAAAATTCACTACCTAATTTGTTGGCCACTCATTTCCTTATAAACAAGAATTTCTATAATATGCATAAATTTTTACTCATTATTATTAGTCTGTCCAAACCCTACACCTTAGCGAGATTTCTACTGAATATTGATGATGATGACGGCGACGATAAAAATGACGATAGCGGCGATGACGATGACGCATAAATTCTTACCCATAAAATAAATTGTGGTTTCTTTATTTAGTTTTCATATCATACTAAGTCCATATAAAATAATTGCAACAAACTCCTTAATATGTTCGAAAATATTATGAATAAACTTATGGGATAGTTGGAGCAACTGAAATTCGGAGCTTCTCACGTAGAAAATTAAAATCTAAGTTCCACTATATTTAAAAGATCACATACTTTAAGCCATAAGTTGGATTTTGAGAAAAATGAAATGGATAGTTAGATTTATCTTTTAAAATCCTTTAATATTTTTATTGGAAATAATTAATTTTGATAATATTTAATAATTCGATAAACGATAATAACATGAAATGTCTCAATTGATGACTATATAAACTTAATTCTATTAATTAAAAAATTCAATTGGTTTAATCGATTCAACCGTAAAAATTTTGAATTATCTAATTTTTCACTTTAATTTTTAATTTTTTGGTTCAATTTACTTTAATAACTCTTATTGTTAAAAACTGATCAATTTATTAATTAATAAGTCAATTTTTATAAATTAATAAATTTTTATAAACGAAAATAAATAAATAAATTTTTATTTAATAATCTCTTTTTCAATTAAACTTTAAATACTTCAATAGTTAAAGACAATCTCTTTTAATTATAATTGGTCTGCCTTAGCAAATGTAAAAAATGGACCGCTGTTTGGCTGACCCTCTTCTTCCCATTCGGGTTGGGTTGACCCAGAAGTCAAGAAAGAAGATTACTAAAAGAAAAAGGAGCAATACCAAACCTCTTGTTAGAACAATAAATTGGCTATTGCTCCTTTTTTTGTAATATTTTTTAATTTTACATTATTTTTTTATTTACTTCAACATACGAAATAGAAATCTTTCCTTTTTTTTGTTTTATTTTTGTGTTTTTTTCTTATCTTATTCTTATAAGAATAAAGAAATAAGAAAGAAAAATTTGAATGAGAAATGCTAGAACTTTGTAATTTGTAGATTTTTTAATTTGTAATTAAAGTATTAGCTTCTTATTTTATCTATTGAACTTCTGATATATGTAAAATTTATACCCTCTCGTATTGGAATATTTCTAGTTACCTCTATGATTGATCTAACTATGATTCATTTGACAAGATACTTAAAGTTCCCAACAATCACGCCACCTCGATACACGATTCAATTGTACGCCACATAAGCACAAAAGTAAGGCCATCACCATCACCATCACCATCGATATTCAATATTCAATATTCAATATTTTGTTCTTCAAATCAAAAACCTAACAACGACAAGGAAATGAGGAAGTTGGAAGTTCTCAAACTTTTTATTCACCAAAAGAAAAAAGTTTTCAACGTTTTTGGAAAGCCCCTTTTCTAAATTTTTAGTTTTAATTAGGGTTTTAGGAATTTGATAATAACAATTAATAACACAACAATCCAATTATATTAAACAGAAATATAAAGGTTTGTTCTTTTTCATATTTTCATTTCACTGTCAAGCTCACTATTCACCTCCTCTGCACTTCGTTCTCCACTCACTTTGTCACTTTGTCTTTTTTTATATATAGTATTATATAAATAAATGCATCATATATATATGTATATAATTTTTTTTTCTCCCCTGTACGCACTGGTTAGGTGACTGAAAGACGCCGATTGACTACGCTTTTGATTTCTCTGTATCTTTTTCTGAGTCTTTATTTTGGGATCTCATTTCTGTTGGTGGCTTAGATTTGATAAAGTTTGGTGAGTGTTCTTTGTTCTGTTTTCTTTGGTGAGTGTTATTTGTTCTGTTTTCTCTCACTTTCTCAGCATTCCAGAGACTGTGAAGGCTTGCTCCAACCTGAGGTAGAATATTCTCTCTTTTTCTGATCTGGGTTTTCATAGTCTCTTCTTCTAGATCAGCAAGTCTCATGCTTTATAAGTATTGATTTTGAATCTCTTTCAGTGTTTGCTTCCAAATATGAGAACTTATTTTTTCTTTTTTTTTTTTGAACAAATAGAAATTTTAAGAATCTGGGATTTGGAGTTTGGAGATGGATAATTTATTGGCATTTTTGTGGCTGAATTTGCTGAAAGCTTTTGTTCTTGTGGTCTTATGGGGCTGCTTGCAATGTCGAGTTCAATGTAATGTGTAAATTACGCTCTTTTTTTTCTATTCAGGGAATACTGCTAATCACTGCAAACATACGAAATTTACTAAATTCCTGCGCTTGTCGCAGCAGTTGGTCAGCTTGATTTTATCTATTTAGCTTCATCTTTTCACTTATTGAAAAAAAAGAAGAAGAAGAATGCGTCTGTAGGTAGTCTTGAGAATCGTGTTGGATATTACTATTACCTGGTGTTGTAAAACAGGCGAGGTGTCTATAATGGTTTTCTTTCTCTTATTGATTGTCTCGAAATGGAAGGATCTATATCATGAGATGGCCATGAGGCATCTCATACTTTACTTGGGACTGCCAGCTTACTAGTTACTGACCTTATTACATGCTTGAACCAAGTATTGGGGGCTTGATAAAACAAAATTTAATTGCTCCAGTTACTTTATTGTTTAAGTCCTTCAGATAGATAAACCCTTTGAATATTTTATAAGTACAGAATGAATCCTTATTTGTTGCTTATTTGCCTTACGTCTGCAGTTAGCCTTGTCTTGACTGGGAAAATGGCAACTTCTGCTGGTCAACTTCGTTTTTTTTCTTTAGGAAGGCAGTGCTTGAGCTCCATTGAGAGAAGGAATCCCCGTGTGCACAACCCTAAATTTCTTGCTATTCCCCTCCCATCTTCCAGTCATCAGAAGTTTTCTCTCTGCCTTCAGCACTCAAAACTCTCCAAACCTGAAGTTTGCAATGCTGGAGGCAATGGCAGTAATGGTGCTGGTCAAGGGGGTGGCTTTGGTGGTGGAGACAGTGGGGACTCTGGCGGTGACTCGAATTTCAACAATTCATCATCCTCATCATCATGGGAAGGCTTTGGGATTTTAGGGCTTTTCCTGAATGGATGGAGATCCAGGGTAGCTGCAGACCCACAGTTCCCTTTTAAGGTTGTAATGGAGGAATTAGTTGGCGTCTCTGCTTGTGTTCTTGGTGATATGGCTTCACGTCCTAATTTTGGACTCAATGAGCTTGATTTTGTTTTCTCAACTTTAGTGGTTGGTTCCATTTTGAATTTTACTCTCATGTATCTCTTGGCACCTACTGCATCTGCTTCTAGTGCTGGTGTTCCTGCTATGTTTGCCAATTGTCCAACGAGCCACATGTTTGAGCCTGGTGCATATAGTCTCTTGAACCGGTTTGGAACGGTGGTGTATAAAGGATCTATTTTTGCTGCTGTTGGTTTTGCCGCGGGACTTGTTGGTACTGCAATCTCCAATGGGTTGGTCAATATGAGGAAGAAGATGGATCCAACTTTCGAGACTCCAAACAAACCGCCTCCAACTCTTTTGAATGCACTAACTTGGGCCATTCACATGGGTGTTAGCAGCAACTTAAGATATCAGACTCTGAATGGAATTGAGTATGCGTTGGCCAAGGGGCTCCCTCCACTGGCATTTAAGACATCAGTCGTTTTCCTCAGATGTGCGAATAATGTTCTTGGTGGTATGTCCTTTGTCATTTTAGCAAGGCTGACAGGATCCCAGAGTGTTGAAGAACCAAAACCGGTTGCTGTGAATGTTGGATCACCTTCTGCAGCAAAGGAGAAATTGCTTGAAGGGAAAGAGGACTTGCAGAGTGATCAGTCAACTTCCAAGTGAATCATGATTCATTCTGCAAACTTTTCAAATTTCTTCTTTCATTCCAAGATATTCAATAAGATACAAGATGAGTCTCTCTAGGTTTAGTACCATCTTAGTTGTAGGCCTTTTCTTTTCGGGATATTACACATGTAGGTCTCCCACTGACATGTTGCTTTTGGGATCTTTTGAGTTATATGAACCTCGATCTCAGTCTCAAAGTTGAATGGATGTATAATACTCGTCTTGCAAAGGGATCCGGATGTTTTGAATGCTCAGTTTAGGACAGTTCCTGCCTTTTACCTTAATCATATGTGGAAAGTAAAATCCTTTACTTGCCTGTGTCAAGTCGTTACTTTTAAATATGGAGCAACAGATACAGTGTCTGGAATTATACACAAGACTTGCTACTTATAATCAGGATAGCTATTTAATGTCAATTTTGGCTGATGCAGCTAGTGATTGTTTACAGAGGTACGTAAATCGTCAACATGTTGATGATGTTCGTTTGTTGTAAGTTAGTCTTTTTCCTTCTTATGGTGGACAAGTTATAGATGAAGGCAGTGACCTGAACTACTACAACAAGAATCAGCCAATACAAAATTCCTTCAAAAATATGAAAATAAAACAAATAAAAAATTCTTCACTTTATCATATAAAATAAAACAAGAATGAAAAATGTCTATGAAATTGAAAATTTACATAAGTTAAACAAAGAGTAACTATCACAAAATTGGTGTAAATAATTAATCTTATATTTGTGAATTATTGCAATCTCCCTTAACGGTATACAACGAAAAAACAAAACATTCGTCCCTACCTGTACACTATCCTCACAATACCCGCCAAAAAATGAACCAACCAAACTTCTACTTCTCTGTCTTCTTCCTGCTCTCTCGGATCTCATTTAGACTCGGTCTCTGTCTCTACATTCTGTTTTATGTATCCCAACTTCCATGTTTTCCCTTCTTTCACTCTCTTTCTCACACTTCATCTTGTTATATTCTTGCAAGAAAAGACCAAAACTTTGAACCTTAATCCTCATTATTTACAGAAACTAACTAATCAGAAGCATAACGAAGAGGAGACATTAATGGGGGATAGAATGGAAGAAGAAGAAGATAAAGAAGCATTGGCTGGTTTGAGTCCAACACCAACCACAAATCGAAAGGTTCACTCCCAAAGCCAACGGGTTCGAACCGCGTCTTCAAACAGGAAGAACAAGCACCCCAGAAGCCGACAGCACAGCCTTGACCAATTCCCTAACCAGAAGCTGCCCGCTTCCAACGACTCCTACTCTGACGACGAGGAATTCGTCAACCCCATCTCCGATGCTGTCACCTCCTCGGCCACCGACCAAGGCCTCGACTTCAGCCTCAGCATTGACGATGTTGCGCCTCATGATCTCCAGCAATGCCAGCCTATGCCAGAGTTTCTTGCTAGCGGCGGCGTTGGCATCTTTAAGGCTCCCACCAGGGCGGTTGTTCATCCAGGAAGGCCACCATGTCTGGAGCTCAGGCCACATCCGTTGAGAGAGACACAGGTGGGGAAGTTCTTGAGGAACATTGCTTGTACGGACACGCAACTTTGGGCTGGACAAGAAAGTGGGGTTCGGTTCTGGAGTTTGGAGAATGCGTATGAGCCAGGTTGCGGATTGGGGGGTAGAGTGAGGAGAGGTGATGAGGATGCAGCGCCGTTTCATGAATCTGGGAATACGTCTCCAACCATGTGTTTGATGATTGACTCTGGGAATAGATTGGTCTGGAGTGGTCATAAGGATGGAAAGATCCGATCTTGGAAGATGGATCAATGTGTGGATGATAATGTCCCTTTTAAGGAGGGATTGTCATGGCAGGCTCATAAAGGTCCTTGTCTCTCTATTGTTATGAGTTCTTACGGTATGTTCTAAACTTTGATCTGTAGTTGCATGGATGAAATGAATCCTATTTATCGGTATTTTTAATTTTTAATTGGAACAAGGTGCTTTGGTCCAGGTGATCTGTGGTCAGGTGCTGAGGGTGGTGTTCTTAAGATTTTCCCTTGGGAGACTATTGAGAAATCTCTCTCTCTTTCGTCTGAGGAAAAGCACATGGCTGCTTTGTTGGTGGAGAGGTCACATATTGATCTGAGGAGCCAAGTCACGGTTAACGGTCAATGTAGATTATCTTCTTCAGACATTAAGTGCTTGCTATCTGATACTGTTAGAGCTAAAGTCTGGTGTGCTCAGCCTGTGTCCTTTTCTCTATGGTATGTTTACTTTAGAAAGTGTTTGTTGTCTTGTTGTCTTGTTGATGATATTGTTTCGATCATGATTCTGAACCCCGGACCTTGAATTCTTTTTGCAAACTTCGGATCTTTGCCAAACAGATTTAAGACCACAAAAAAGTTTTCAATAGATCATTGGAATGGTGTGGAGAGAAAAGAAGACGTAGTTAAAGCTTAAATCAACGAAGTTTTGGAGAACAAATTGATCTACAAAAGAATTTGTTGATGTGTTTTGAAGCATTATTTAACTATAAATGTTCCGCAGGGATGCTCGTACGAAGGAGCTTTTGAAAGTGTTTAACATTGAAGGTCAAATTGAGAATCGAGTGGATCCATCATCAGGGCAGCAGCAAGATCAGCCTGTAGAAGATGAGATGAAGGTAAAATTTGTTTCTACGAAAAAGGAGAAATCACAAGGCTTTCTGCAACGTTCACGCAATGCTATATTGGGAGCTGCAGATGCTGTTCGCCGTGTAGCGAGGGGTGCAGGGGGATTTGTAGAAGATACCAAGAGAACCGAAGCAATGGTTCTAACACTAGATGGGATGATCTGGACTGGATGCACAAATGGCCTTATTGTACAGTGGGATGGAAATGGCAATCGTTTGCAAGATTTTAATCACCACTCTTGTGCTGTTCAGTGTTTTTGCACTTTTGGTGCCAGGATATACGTAGGCTATGTTAGTGGCTCAGTCCAAATACTAGATCTAGAGGGAAACCTGGTTGCATCTTGGGTGGCTCATAATAATCCAGTTCTAAAATTGGCAGTTGGGAATGGTCATATTTTTAGCTTAGCTACTCATGGTGGTATCCGCGGATGGAGCATCACATCTCCAGGACCTATTGACAGCATCCTACGAGTGGAATTGGCGAAAAAGGATCTTGAATACACAAGAAGACACAGTTTCAGAATTTTAATTGGCACATGGAATGTTGGTCAAGGACGAGCATCTTCTGATGCACTTATGTCATGGTTAGGTTCTAATGTAGCTGATGTTGGTATTGTAGTTGTCGGATTGCAAGAAGTAGACATGGGTGCAGGTTTTCTGGCAATGTCTGCTGCAAAAGAGACTGTAAGACTGTCTATCCCATGTAAAGTTGTTGATAACATTTTGCTTGTTTATTAGTAGTTTCTCTTAATCTTGTGCGTCATTTAATGATCTAACACTGAACTCTTGGGAGCATCAAGATCTTTTGGGTTTAGACATTCTCAGTCTTATTCTGGACCATACATGTGTTATATTGCTTCAGGTTGACGCCTTGTTACACTCATTTGTTGCATATTAAAACTTGTAGGTAGGACTAGAGGGTAGCTCTGTTGGCCACTGGTGGCAGGATGCCATTGGAAAGGCCTTGGATGAAGGAACAACTTTTGAACGTATGGGATCTAGGCAGCTGGCAGGCTTGCTCATATCTCTTTGGTAAGTGAACATAATCAGGGGTGAGCTGCAGACTTTATCGATTATCAAATGAAACGAAGATGCAATCCATATGTTTTCTTGGTGGTGAAGAGTCTTAAACCTGCCTCATTTAGGTCCCAATAGTTCCTGTTAGTTCATAATGCTTATTTCAAACTCTTGTCAATTCTGAATTAGGGTACGAAAGAACCTCCGAACACACGTTGGAGATGTTGATGCAGCAGCTGTTCCATGCGGCTTTGGACGTGCTATTGGCAATAAGGTTTGTTCATCAGCATTTATGATGTTTTCTTTGTTTGCTCGTAATTTTTGCTAGTTACAATTGTTGAGTGTCTCCTGTGCAGGGAGGCGTAGGTTAGTGTTTTTGAGAGGAGGTATCAAATTTTGTTAGATATGGTTCAATCTATGATGAGTCAAACTGAACTTCCAATCTTGTTTTGGGGATATGTGCTTGAAACTGTTGCATTCACACTAAATAGGGTTCCATCAAAGTCTGTAAGAAAGACATCATATGAGATATGGTTTGGTAAAGTGCCTAGCATGTCTTTTCTAAAGATTTGGGGTTGCGAGGCATATGTTAAACATTTAATGTCTGACAAGCTTGGCCCTAAATCAGACAATTGTTTCTTTATGGGGTATCTTAAGGAAACTAACGGATACTATTTCCATCACAAGTCAGAGAATAAAGTATTTGTTGTGCGACATCGTGTGTTCTTGGAGAAAGAGTTTCTCGCAAAAGGAAGTATTGGGAGTAATGTTAGACTTAAAGGAATTCAGGAAACACTACAAGATAACAAGACCAATGGAAGCCACGTTGACCCACCCTTAGATGCTTCTGTCAGTAGGAGTCAGGTACAGCCAACCCTATAATTAGTTGTGAAAGAGGCTTATGACCAGCATCCATCTAAATTGACACAACTCGAAGTTAAACTTGAATCACAAGGAGTTGTGGAGGAATGTTAACTGGAATTAGTTCCATTGTGAAGCTCAACTAAGGTAGGCAGTGCACCTAAGAGGTCCATGGGACTACACGAGGTGATGGTGTTGGACACCGAAGATCCATTAACGTATAAGGAAGCAATGGAAAGGCTAGACTCTGATGAATGGCTTAGAGCTATGAAATCTGAGATACAGTCCATGTATGACAACCAATTTTGGAACTTGGTTGATCTTCCTATTGGGGTCAAACCTATTGAAAAAAAGTGGGTTTTCAAGAGGAAGACAAACATAGATGAAAATTTGATTACTTAAAAAGCACGACTTATTGCGAAAGGTTTTAAGTAGATTCAAGGAGTTGATTATGATGAGACCTTCTCGCCTGTGGCTATGTTTAAGTTAGTTCGGATCCTTCTAGCAATTGTTGCTTTTCATGATTATGAAATATGGCAAATGGATGTTAAAATTGCTTTTCTAAATAGGATTTAGAAAAGGATGTGTATATGACACAAACCAGAGGGTTTGTGGATCTAAAGGTTGCTAAAAAGGTGTACAAGCTTCAAAGATCCATCTATGGATTGAAGCAAGCATCATGGAGTTGGAATAAGCACTTTGACAAAGAGATCAAAAAGTTTATTTTTTTCAAGTGCGAGGAAGAACCTTGTGTAAAAGGATTAGTGGGAATGCAATAGTCTTCCTGGTGTTGTATGTGGATGACATACTTCTTATCGGGAATGACATTACTTTGTTGGAGTTTGTCAAGTCCTCATTGATGAAGGTGTTCTCAATGAAGGATTTGGGCGAGGTTGCCTATATCTTAGGCATTAAGATCTATAAAGATAGATTTAAGAGGTTCATTGGATTGAGCTAATGTACATATTGACAAGTGTTAAAGGGGTCAATATGTAGGATACCAAGAAAGGTTTCTTGCCCATGTCACATGTTATCCATCTCAGTAAGAACCAGTATCACCTAGTGAGTTGGATGTGATGAGTAGAGTTCCATAGGCTTCGACAATTGGCTCTATCATGTACTCCATGATATGCACTCACCCTAATGTATCATATGCTCTAAATATAACCAGCAGATATCATGCTACTCCAGGCTTAGTGCATTGGACTGTAATCAAAAATATCCTCAAGTACCTGAAAAGGTCTAAAGATAGGTTCCTTGTCTATAGTGGGGGTTATGAGCTTGTTGTAAGAGGTTACACTGATGCTAGTTTCCAAACCAACCGTGATGATATGAGATTGCAATCGGAGTATGTGTTCATCCTCAATGGAGGAGCTGTGAACTGGAAGAGTTCCAAGCAAGAGACTATAGCTTATTCCACCACCAAAGTTGAATACATAGCCGCTTTTAAAGTGACCAAAGAGGGATGTTAGATTAAGAAGTTCATCTTTCAACTTGATGTAGTTCCTAGTGCTGCTAGACCAATTAAGCTCTATTATGACAACGATGGGGCTATTGCTCAGGCAAAGGAACCTAGGTCACACCAAAGGTCCAAGAATGTTCTACGACAATATCACCTCATGCGAGAGATCGTAGAGAGGGGTGATGTAAAGGTTTACAAAGTTGATTCAATCAAGAACACAGTCGACCCATTGAGAAAACTTCTTTCTCAAGCTAAACGCATGGTTCACACTATGTCAATGGGTATTATAGATAAGCTGGAGATTGGCTTTGAGTGTATTTTTCTTTATGCATAAAGATGTATTTTGTTTATGAGGTCACACTTGTTTAAAGCTTTTATACATAGAGATGTATTTGGATTGGCTCTAGCTCAAGTAGGAGATTGTTAGTGTTATGATCTATAAGTCAACCACTGGATGGTTGTATTCTAATTGTTATGTTCATGAATTGGATGGTTTATATCATTTTGTTCCATGAGTTTTCATTATTTATAGATTATTTGAGTTGAGGACTCAAATTGTAGAACTCTATAATGGAAAATAATGATTACTCTGAAATGTCACTAATCTTGGTAATTAACATGAAATATTAATTGACCACTAAAAGATTAGTGTGTAGATTAAATGCTGGTGATGTTCTGCAAACCGTTCGATGAGCAGTTATTGGTTTAATCACATAGATATATAATGGAGATTATGGTATTCAACAGACCTTAAATGAAACATTATTAGGATTATGTTTATGTCATTAATGTTTCATAGGTTTCTTGAATTCTATGGTATGAGATGTTCATAGGTTTCTTGAATTCTATGGTATGAGATGTTCATTTTCTTACATGAGAAATGTGTATTTGTTGGCATTGTCCAACGCTAACCATAACAGGTAACTATACAGATAATACCACAATAAGCGTGACTTGTGTGGAGGATAAATGCTCGTCAAAAATATTGTTGTCCCTTGTATATGATATGAGCGATAATATCTATGGGGCCCTTGATAAAGTAATATTGTATGCATGCAATATGATTAAGGAGTTAATCATATTTGCAATTTACTTTGGAGATCAAGAAAGAATAAATTGGCAAGAATGACATATTCCAATCTTGCATTTATTCAGGATATTATGTGACAAGAGAATTGACACAGGCAATTATTGCTTTGGGATCGTGATTGGTGTATGATACTTATCATCTATGTCATTTGAGTAATTATAATGTATTTTGCTAGATATCACTTATGATTTATAGAATTAAAAGGAGTTTTAATTCTACTGTCAACATGATATAGATCCCAATGGGTCACACCATAAAAGATTTGATTAGAAAAAGGAAATTATTCTAGTATATCATATGGAGATATGAATATGACGATAAAATCAATTATAAGTGTTATAATTATTTTGGTCGTCAAATGGTATTAGAATAAATGTTATTAGATAACAAATTTAATCCTAGATAAATTTATTTGATATATATGACATGTTATATAAGTTTATTGCTCAACAAAATAATGGATATAATTATATGGTATAGTTATATGGCAATTGGGTCAAATGCTTAATTATTTTGAAGCATGAGATTAAATCTAAATGGCAAAGTGGTAATTAAATGGACCATTAGCGTGGCCAACCTTGGAGAGGAAGTTATTCATCGTGAGTTGTCCCATGAAATGGCAATTAGGATAAGTTCAAAGCCTCATGACTATTTTATCCTTACTTTTTTGTTTCATAGCCTCATTTCCACAAGGGTAATTGAGACAATTCAAGAGGCATCTCCACCCTAATTTTGTCTCTAAATATGAGGTGTTTTTTGGCAAACCCATCTTCTTCTTCCTAGCTGCTATTTTTGCCTATTTTCTTCCTAGCTGCTGATTTTTGCCTATCCCTCTCTCAAGGCCAAAATTAGCTTTGTCATTTAGCTCATGTGTTAAGCAATCAATCACCTATTAAATAGTTTAATTTGGGGATTTTCTAAGATAAAAGTTAGGCCATTAAAGTACCATCTAGCATTGGGCAATATTAGTTTTCTAATCAATCTTTGGTGAAAACCTTAGAGTGCATCTCATTTGGTGAGGAGGCACAAACTGAGCAACCTAACATTAAGACCGAGAGCAAGGAGGTGGAGACGAGACTAAGGTGGTGTTTATTTCAACCCTACACCTCAGGTTCCCTTCTATTTGGTTTGGAAACTGGATTTTAGGTATAATGATTTCTATGTTTTAGTTTGTGCTATTTCAGTTTTTGAATTGGTTGCAAGACTAGATCCTTTAGTTTCTTCTTGTTTCAAAAGTTTTATTTTGCACAACTTGTTAATGTACATCAACTTGAGGTCATCCCAAGTTGACGTACATTAAATATTGACAACTTATTTTCCAAATGGTGGGATGAGTTCACAACTTCTATATCTATATTCATATACTTCAATAACCCCTAAATTTTGGGTACAAACATGCAAATGAAACTTTACGGGCTTAAGTGGTGTGCCAAACCTTGAGGAAATACATAACTACGTATGACGCGATCAGCTGCACCTGTTAAGTTCATCCAGGCTCCTGCTGAGTTTTATTTGTAGAGAAAAG
>JAOQMM010000005.1:5721165-5734176 GCA_027563515.1 Erythroxylum platyclados
AGAGAGAAGATAGGAAAGAGACAGAGGAGTACGCGAAAGGAAAGAGGGAGAAGAGAGCTATTCAAGGCTACTCGACTTGTTCTTAGTATTATCCATAGTAAGTGTTATTTAAAAAATAGCTCCTAGAAGAGCTCAATCATACATTTTAATTAGACTTTTTTTATTACGGATTAATTAGTAATTATTATTTTTAAAAATGAACTAAATAAACTTTTACTTACGTAATAATTTATAAATTAATTATAATTTAAATAATATTATTAATTAAAGTAATCATTTAAATTCTAAATTTTTATAATCTTCACAAATTATATATTTTGAAGCAACGAACAAACACTTAAATATTAATTTGTAGAGTACTTAAATTCCTTTAAAAAAATTATGTGACTTGAAAACAGTAAATTCTCTTTAAGCACTGAACCAATCTTTAAAGGCTCTTTTAATTAGGCTTATTTCTTTTTTTATATATTTTTCAATCTCTTCTTTTTACTTAAATCTTTTCAAATCTCGTAATCAGTTAAATTTGTACTAAATTATTGTTTTTGTTGATAATAGTTGTCAATAACAATTTCAAAAAAGAAATGGTAGAGTTGATATACTCAAAAGAAATGTTAGAAGATATCTTTCACCATTATAAGATCAACTTCAATTCAATCCAAAGTGGACAATTGTAAGGCAGCCATTAGAGTCAACAAAGTTACTTACAACTAGACGAAAGCATTTAGCAAGAGTGACATTGAATCATAGACAAAAAGCCAGATGCTTTTCCCAAAAACAAAATGGTCTGGCTCCACCACAAACAGCGTTAATACAGTACGAAGTTAAATAATGCAACAACTCTTAAACGAATAACGATGATAAAGCAACTCATATCGTAGTGACATGACATTGAGGTAAAACCGTATGATGTCCTTTGATTTGTACTTTTAACGTTATTTTTCATTAATATAACATTATAGGTGTCTGTCAATCGTAGAACCTAATCACCATGTATAAGACCGTTATCGCATGGACATCAGCTTAGGATGTTTCCTCGGATACATGGAGTATTACAAGCCGGCAAGCTCCTCGTCCCGATCCAACTGAAAGCGTGAATATGTTCAAAGACAACGAGATAATCCCAGAATATAAAAGAAGCAAATTTAAGCAACATCATCAGCAAACTGTTCATGATGAATCAATTCAACATGGCGTTCCCTTTTCATCCTAATCTCTGTTTGATTGTATGTCAAGACAATTGACTTGGTAATACCAAATGCCAAGTAACGGTGAGTGAAAGCCAACGTAGTTCGTCTTTGAGTGCGACAAATACCTAAATTCTGCTAAGGACTTGCTCGAACTTCAATCATAGTTGAATATGTTAAAATAACGAATGAATCAAATCAAGCACACGTCAAATTTGATTTTCTATTAAGCTCGATGCAAGGGGGCGACTTTTGAAGTTAGTTATTTCTTTACAATTAAAAGGTCATGAATTTGGGTTATAGAAACAATCTCTTTATAGAATACAATAAAAAGGTTGCGTGTAATTTATATCATCGTCTCAAATTATGACTTCAATAGAGTCTTACATGGTTCAAAACCTTGAGTCATCAGGTCATTTCTCTTCGTAGTTCACATGTTAACAAGTTTGAAATAGCATGTAACCTAGTTCAACGAACATTAATTGACATGACATTAAATGATGCAAATAAACAAAAGGAAAGTCCGTTGGCTGAATACCATACTTTATTATTTCATTTGTCCAATTCCAAACTCTTTTTATTATAAGACCGACTCTTTATGAGAAAGAGCGACGACCAAAAGGAAACTTCCAAACCCCACCAATGGGTTCCACACGCTTAATGTTTAGTGCTAGTTTTTGCTTCAAAGCTTTAGTAGCTTGATTGCTCAGTATCCAACTCAATGATGTCTCACTTATTTGGACTGCAACATATTAAAACATACGACTTTAATATGGAGTCTTACAATTTAAGTTGGAGACTCGTTGATTGATCCAAAGTTAATCTGAACAAATAAAAGATAAAAGATAAAATTTAGTCCTTCAATTTAATTAAAAATTTACATAGCATTGTAAAATTTATTTTTCATCAAATAAATATAAATGTGTAAATTATAAGTTCATAATTATATTGGTCATGTATATATCACACACTTCATTATAATTAAAAGAAGGGTAACTTATAAAAAAAAATTAATTTTATTTAAGTAATATAATAAACTTAATTTAATAGAGCTTTGGAGCTGAATTATAGATGTTGTCTTAATCAATGTTATGAATACCGCACTAATAATAATATTAGCTTTAATTTTGATATAGTATGATATCAGTAACGATTAATATCGAACTGTTTAAGGTAATTTTAAAAATTCAAAAGACCAATTTTTAAAAATTTAAAAACTGTCTTTACATTTTTCAAAAATACAAAATAATACAACAATATTTTTTAACCAAATATTTAAAAACTCATATTTAAGTTATTGGTTGATTATAACAAGAGAACATTAAACTTTCTATTCTTCTTTTCTCTTTTTATTTATTTAATTATTATTAGAAAAGAATATAATTAATAGAAATTAATTTTATAGTCAAACCTAAAATCAAAGATTAAAGCTTTTTATTGCTTAATTAAACTTTCGATTTTAATTACTTAAATCATATTCATATAATTTTTAAATGTGCAATTGTGTATTACAATTGCCTTTGAAAACATTAATATTTAAATTTAGTTACTCTCAATTTTAGTTACTTTAGTTTAGAATTTCTTTTTGAAAATTAACTTTAGCTTAGAATTGAAGGTAAAACAAATGAGATGATACAACTTGTAATCTTTATCTATTAAGTATAGAGAGATTGAAGTATAATTTATAAACCAATGTGAATCTTTAAACTAAATATAAAAATTAAATTACACTCATCATTAAGAACAATTATCTATTGTAGACTAAAGACTAATGTACTCATTACACAAGGCTCTCGCTTTTATGGAGATCTAGGGAAGATCATGATGTCACAATCTTCTCTTTGTATTTTTATAAAGAGACTATTTCTGTTACTTAAATATGTGACCTTATGGTCACCTGGAAAATATATGCACATATAAACCAAATGCACCTTACGTTTAAAACCTTATCAGATAGATCCATAAAGTATAATTTCTCGTAGCAGTAATAAGCCAAAGCCACTGTGCTAGGATGATTTGTAAAAAGTAAAAACACTCTATGAGTCTACATTTCACAGGAAACCCGGGTATGCGCAAGCCTAGCTCATTCATTCTGGTCTTTGTAGACACCTACAAAAAGCAAGTTAGTAGTTGGCCTAATAAGTTAGATTGGATAAATGACTTTGCTATTAACCTTGGACGGAGACCGGTCCTTCACAGAGAACTTTTGGGTATCTATCATGGGTTGCAATTTACCTAAAGACAGAATCTCAGCAAGATTTGGGTGGAATCAGATTGTACAGTGACTATCAATCTTATTGCAAATGGTACCCATGAACCTGACCTTTCGTCTCTCCTATACAGTATTCAGGAGTTTCTGAGGCAAGACTGAGACATCCACTTATAGTTTGTGAATAGAGAGGCTAATGGGTGCGTAGATTTTCTTACAAAATATGCTCGAGGCTTCTTTGATGACTCTTACATGACGACGAACCTCCGCTTAAGTTGAGCGAACTGTTATTGCAGGACAGTACACACACTTTTGATATCAGCTATAGCTATCTTGTCTTCATTATTAAAAAAAGTTAGAAGCCAATCTTGAATATAGAAGGATCACATCAAACTAAAACTCTAAAAGATGATTGGACTCTCAAGGGAACCCTCTCTAACCATATGAAGCCCTTGTTAATAGTTTTATCTTCAGCATTGGGCCTGCTGGCTCGATTCAGAGGAGGCTATAAGTCTTCTATTCAAACACTATCAAACCTGTCCAACAAAATTGTCTGAACGTCCTTGGGATTACCATCCAAAGAAACTTAACGGTACTTTTGGTCACGTTAGATCCATCAGAACTATTACCTAACTCTCTTATACTTTAAAGACTCTAATAAGCGACCTGACCTCACAAAGGCTATGGCAGGAATCTTCCGCCTCGATTCTAATAGCAATTTCACCAATAATTTGTGTGTTATGCCAAAAAAGAGAAGCCTTATCTAAAGGAAACTAAATTAGTTACAAAGATCAGGGAGCAACTCCTTCTTTGAATTGAATTGTTTTTGTCTGCTAGTGTGATATTTAGAATCCAACGTAGAAAATGAATTTTCACCACCTGGGGAGGTGCTATCTAAATATATATTGTAATGTTTATTATATCCGTTATGCTTGAGCTAGCTAATTAAAAAACTGAAGAAGATTCTTAGCCCACTAACATTCCCAAAATTGTAGCTCATCGAAGCAAGGGCTTCTGTCCCGACCATGTGCATATACCATGTTATTTTACTTGTTGGACAAGCCAAACAGTTATCATCTGAATAAGGTTGTCGCCTATGTTGCTTGCTGTCTGATGCTACCAACTGATTATTGATAAGACAGACGGCTATCTTAATGACAGCATAATTAAATAAATGGCATCGCCTTTAATAAATTGCCTCCTGAAGATGTTCTTCTCTCTCTCAAAGTCTCAATTAGTAGCACTTCAGAACCTCACCGCACTTAAACGGACATGCAAAAAGAGGAAGAGATACAAAATAAGGAGATTAATTTGCTATATAATCGATGTAGTTTCTCTTATTGCAAATTGTAGGAAAATCAAGTCGAGATCAGATCCAGCGTGCAACGATATAATTACAAGTTTTTTTGTATTTGATTTCTCGAAAGTCAATATCACTAAAATTTTATAAAATGATCAATACATAAGTCATAATAAAGCGTGAATCTTAGTTTGTCGAAGAAGCTTGATTTTTTTCTTATCATACCCCTCAAATCGTTTCCAAAATTGGTTCATCTCAACTACCATAGCCGCACAAGTATTTATTCTTTAATGATATCCATAAAATAAGTTAAGAGAATTCTGTAATTGTTGAAAAAAGGATTAGGCAACGGAAGTTAGCTCTGCTAGAGTTCAAGCCTATTTATAATATGTTTTGGATATTTTAGTAATTTAATTGAACTTAAATTAAATTTTAATTAGAATTACAAATAATTCTAATTGAATATTAATTATACATAAATAAGATCCAATGTCTCATATTGATTCTTATTTATTAAATATCTAATATTTAATCATAAAGTTTCTCAAACTTTACAATTAAGTCCAACTTAATGAAATATCTTTTCTCTCTTTAACCCGTTCTTTATGTGTGACCTATTAGGTTCTAAAATATGTCGGCAATAAATACAAATTATAACCCTAAGTTATATTTACGAATAGGTAAATTAAATTCCTTTAATTTATCATTAATTCTCTAATTAAACAATTTATATTCATTAATCAAGATTGGTGTCTAGTAACACATCATGACTACCTAAATATTTAGGAATATCAAAGTAGTTTTGAATAACCTTTCTGTGCATGATTTTTCGATATAATTCAATCCTTTCATCATTCCGATTAGACATAAAGTATGGAATTAATGTCTACTTTATTTTAAGTCCAATCATATTAGTTCTCCACCATTAGCTATTGATTCAATTAATGATATTTGTAAATTATTTACAAAATGTCATTCAACCTTGACCAAGGATTTTTTGAATCAATAATAATCAAGAACAAAGAAATATTCTCCCTAATTACTTTAGATGAATTTTATCTTTATCATTAAATTATCTCTATATAGTTCATGTTATATTAAATGACTATCGACTGAGTTATCTTTAATTAGAATATGTCATAAGTAATGTCAAAGCATAACAATCCCTATATAAGATAACTTTGAAGATCTTAAGTCAAAAGATCATTTATACAATCATCACAATGAGAATTTCCATAAACATACAAGTAATGCTCCAAATAGATTTCTCATATAGGATCAATTCAGTGAACTTATTCTTTAACAAGCACTAATGTATTTGTTTAAATATCTCTATACTTCTTTCATAAGAAAAAACGTAATGTTTGCTAGTCTTTTTAGGTCTATTAATGTTCAGTCTTAGTAGAACAATGACTAGGAATAATTTAGGGATAATACATAAATGCAATATGAATCTCATAATTATAATCTTATCATAATTTCATTTGCAATGTATAAATATCTCATGGGCTTTATCATATACATCTAAATATGTACAAGATAAATAATGCTTTTAAATTATCTTATCACTAAACTACAACTAACTAATTAATTATAGGGTATAAACCAACATAAACAATACTTATGCAAGTGGAATTATAGGATGTTGTTCATGTCGTTTTCCTTCATCGTTTATAACCAAAGATCATTTTAATGAAAATCAGCAACCTAACTTTACTTAATATCCGAAGTTTCACATAATGGAATTTCATATCTTTGTTAAAGGGAAATATAACTTTACATGATGGAACTTCCTTATTTTTATGCATGTATCAATTTATGGCATTAAGGGATTGTATAATTCAGAATAAATCATGGAGGAGCAGTCTCTTTGGAATAAATAAAACTTGTAAAAAAATTCATACTTAATTTGTTATTTCACATGTGATGTGTTCGAAATTTTAAAATTATAAATTTTGACTTTACATTTAATTCAGCTTGTTCCAATTACTTTTCACACAAGTTAATTTACAATGAATTTAATACAATAAATACAGGTTAATATATAACAAACTAAGTCTATTATTCATTAAGTTAAGGATATATTAGAAAGATATTATTTTTCAATATATTCCTTATATATTATATGCAAAAGGTTTACATAAAATTAATTTAATTATATATTATAATCTAGTCTGTCTAATCCAATAAAAAATATGAAAACTTGTGTTATTGGTTCTTGAGAAATCTCATACAATATATTATTTAAAAAAAGGCGTCATACTTTATTAAATACATATATTTTTTGTTAATTTTTCTATTAAAATTTTGACAAAAATAGCACAAGAAATTATTTGAAATATGCATATGAATACTTTTTAATTTAAATCATAAAAGAATTTTCTAGGAATAGGTCAAACACAAGGGAAAGTGGGTCTTTATACCTTGTCTAAAACATAGTAATACAATGGAGAATCAATTCTGTAATGAATTCAATCTATTTGCAAAAGAAATTTAAAATATTTGATTTAAAAGATTACGAAAATCTTATTGTGTTCAAACAACCAACCTTAAGTGCACTCGATTTAGTTAATAAGATAAGTTTGAGGAACCCTTTGTATAGAAGACAACGCAAACTTTTTTTACCCAATAGTTTAGCTAATCAACTTTCAATAATGATGCAAGTACTTTTGGTTCTTATCCAGTTTTGGCTCAGGAGAGCAGAGTTTGGAATTGTAGACCTAATCTTTTTTCCGTGCAAGTTATTAATTGAAGCTTTTTCTCTATCTGGAAACCAGAATAACATACGTCCCAGCCCTCGAGCTACTAAACTTTCAGTACTGTATTAGCTCGTCCTTGTCTAGCTAGTTGGCTGTTAAATATTAGTACTTCACTTACCTAATTGGTGGTTTCTGATGCTTGCATGAGTACGTGCATTCTGTATATGAATCTTGGCTAGATTTCTCCTGTGCTCCTCTTATTTAAGGGCAACTAGCTAGAAAGGTTCCTCTTCTGGACATGTCCCTAGTGCCTGTTGAACAGGTTAATGTCTCAGAATAGCAACTTGTTCAAATAAAATTTCATGTGCGCAATACCCGATATTTCATGAGATCTAGCAGAATAATGTTACATGTTTCAGAATCATGTCATCTCAATAGGTAAGCACTCAAGACTATAAAGTTTACATTTGTCAATCATCAAATTAACCTTGAAAGTTTGTGCAGGTATCTGTTAAGAACATTTTTTTAAATTACTCTCCAGACTGTTAATGTGATTTGACGCAATTTCAGCTGTTTTTTTTGTAATTACGTTCAAATAACTCATATAGTCCATAATTACCCTAATCTTCCATAATCTCGATATAACCTGCGATCTATAATTTAAAACGTTGGTTAAGAAGGTAAGTGTAGAACTATGTTATTCGGTGCTTTCAAGCAGTTCAAAAACTCTATTCATAACCCTTTCAATTAAATACGTTATCCTTAAACCAAATTGATCATGCATGTTCTTGTCTAGTCTTGTGTTTTTTTTTTTTCTCTCTCCAGACGCTCGTCCACTACTGCAGCATTACACACGCACAGACACATGGAGTCTTCGTCACTTTATCTTTAATTAGTAATTATACCCGTAGCAAATTGCTTGATGTCCGTTCATCCACAACTAGAAACAAGATTCTTAATTAAGACCAACTTGTTTATCTTTTATCCCATAACTTCAAACCATCCGGTTAACAATTAATCTTATAATTACTTCAGGCTATTGTGCAGACTACCAATAGTTATGACATAGATCCTTCAACCTGTGGCTAACTTATTTTTTATCGTATCATCTAAACGAAGTTTTTAAGGCGAGCTTCATCTCAAGACCTGATTCTGCCTGTGTTGTTAGCATCTTTATACGTACGTGCTGCTCCAATTGATCCTAAAAAATGGCCATGACATGGTTCACGAAAGCATCAAATCATTCTAATAATAAAACGATTGGAGAAGGTTATGGTGTCTTTTTCTCACATTTAGCATATGACAGACTGCGATACTTAGTGGCCGACAGCATGATTTCCAAATTATTGATTCAAATTGGTCACTTGCAACCTAGCTAGGACCTAGCTGTCTTCAGCTTACATTTTGTGTTCGGTTCCGCAACATTTTCGTGTTTGGTATATTTGAAAGGTCACATACACAAGTTCAAAATATCTATGGTGCTTGACTGCTAGCTAGACTAGCTCTATAGCCGACGTGGTGAAGAGTCACCTAGTCTAAATATGGTGGATGCTAGCTATAGTGGGGACAGTTTCCATTATCTTTTCTGGAAGAGCAGCTTAATTGCTAAGGAGAATAAGCTTGGACCAACTTCAGCCAACAGCAAAACATGAAAGTACTACAAGAACTTTTCGAAAAGGTGTAATAACAAAACTAGGAGCCATAAATCTGTTGGCAAAGGCAGAATTCTACCATCTGTGAACCGATCCAAGGGCCCTATCAATTTGAATCATCGAATAATTAAACAGCTAACCTACTCATTTGTCATTGGTTAGTTAGTTCTGATATGTATCCCATACATAGTTGGGAACCGTCAAGGCCTACCTTAGGCAACTATCGACCTTACCTAGTGATGTTAGTGATTTTCTAGGTTGCTGGACAAGACTTGCACGGCCACTTCGTGAAAAAAAAAAAAATACAGCTATCATTAGGCTTCCGCCATTTCTAGAGCTTCCAATCTGAATGACACCGGAGCTGACACTATTTAGATCAGAGCAAATCCAAATTACTCAATGTAAACATAAAGCGTTAAAGATCACACAGTGAAACTCCACAAGGTATAGGCTGGGTGATGAGATAAGTTTATATTATATGTCAACTTTACTGAGTTCAAATCTTGCCGAAAGAGGGGAGGATTGCTATAATAGTCTTAACTAAGTAGTAAATTCAAATGCAATCTTTATTTAGACTTAACTTATCAAATTTTAGACGGTTAAAAAAACCCAATAAGTTCATCTCTTAAATAAAAGGGCATATGCTCTAGATTTTCTAACAACTTATTAGGATACTTGAGAAACCTACGTCTCAGGACTTCATTAACACACTTCGTCTGCTTCCTCTATGAGAATGCAATTCCCTCTTTATCACTTTCTTATTGAGTTTCCTATACTCAAGGCCAAGGTGTGGATACTTGTGGGAATGATTATGAATTCTCAACCGTCATTCATCCTATGCAAGTTAAATGGAAGCAAGGCATAAAGTACACAATAAGACTACAATCTCATCTTTGATTTTCAATTTCTCTTTAAGTTCTAAAGATTAAAAATTGACTTAAGCGTCAAAGTGTTAACGTTGGAATCACCTCTGACATTATTTTATAGAAATTTATTAATTTGTCTAGTAGGTTTATAGTTAATTGTTGAATCAGTTTGTTAACTCAAAAAAAGTATGCATGTTTGCACGTACATCAATTGACGTTGTTTATGAGAATTTGATCAAGAAACCAAAGGTCAAGATGAGGATTTCTAACGATCCCATGATAAGGATATCAACAATAGCAAAAGTTCCCTGATCAAATAGTGAGCAAGACCTATTTATAGGCAGGTCTGAAATTTTTGAAATTATTGTTAATGTATCAAGAAGAAAGAGGAGATTGATGGATCATATTATTTTTAAAGAGGAGAATCCTAAGTTGGTCATCCTTAATGATGATTCAATGTTCATAACATTGACTTTGACCAACTATGATATAAGAAGGATTTTGGTTGACAATGGCAACGTTATTGATATTTTGTTTTAAGACACTTTCATCAATTTGGGATTCGCCAAAGCACAATTTAGACCATAATCAAGACCACTGGTTGGCTTCAAGGGAGGATAAATTCATGCTTTATGAAAGATTATAATACTAATGAAATTAAAAAAACAGCCCAAATAGGCTACAATATCTGTGAAATTTCATTTGGTTAATAAGCCTTTAGCTTATAATATTTTTTGGAGAGACAATTTTTGTACTCCCTTAAGGCTATATTGTCAACTTATCATATGAAAATTTCAACTAACAACAGGGTAGTCAAGGTGTATAAGGATTTGGAATTTATTAAGTAGTGTTATCTAACATCTACAAAGGTTGAAGAAAGTGATCGTATTTATAAGGTTGATTATCAAGAATTAAGGAGAGATCATAAGGGGAGTTTGTAGAAGAGGTCATATATCGAATGTGATAGATCTATAGATTCGTTACTAAGAGAATACGCTAAAGAAAAAGAAAAAGGAGAATCAAACCAAAGATGGTGATACATAAATTAAAATTTGAGCTCATATTTTGGTTTGCCAGTTAGAAAAAATAGAATTTCTCTGTAAAGAGGCAACTCACTATAGAAGAGGAAGTAAAAAAATTATTCTATGATGACTTTATATACAAGGTGTAATATCCAAAGTAGCTTGCTAATATGGTACTGGTCAAATGTCCCTTAAGAAATGACATATGTATGTGGTTCACTTATCTAAACAAGGCATGCTCAAAAGATAGCTCTCATTTGCCTAAATTTAACTAGTTAATATATGAGGTACTAGTCCATCAATGGTTTAGTTTTGTGGATGCATATTATAGATATAATCAAATCCTAGTGCACGATCAGATATAAAGAAAATATCTTTTTTTACCTAAACGGGAACATATTAATATTGAGTAATGCCATTTAAACCTTTTTTAAAAGAAAATTAGAGGTATATGTCAGTGGCATACTAGTCAAGACCAAATGCTAAAGAGTTCATGTCAAAGATATGAGGGATTTATGTAAAATTTTTTGAAAATTTGGAGTGAAGCTTAACTTGAAAAGTGTATGGCTGGAGAATCAATAATTCCTAGGCTTTATGTGACAAAAGGAGGCGTAAAATTCAATATGGAAAAGATGAAAGGCAATACATGTTATAAGACCTCTAGGCTCTATTAAAAATTTTCAAAGATTAATAAGGAAACCAGCAAGTCTGTCTAAGTTAATAGATTATTATATATGTGAAAATATTTAGTTAGGTTCTTAATAGGCATTTAAATAATTGAAAGCTCATATGTCGCAACTTTATTTGGTCATATCATTTTGGGTTCTCAAGTAAGTACTAGTAGGGGAAGAGTAGAGGTAATAAAAGGCAGTGTATTATGTTTATAAAGCCAAAGAGAATACATAAAGTTAAAAAAGATAAAGTCTTACTCTTGTGATCCCTACAAGAAAGCTCAGACCTTATTTATATACTGATATTTGTTGGTTTATGTCCTACAGCCAATCATTTGGATGTAGCTTAGTGACAAAACTAAACTTGCAAATTTAGATATATATAATAAAGTCCATGGGATAATTATACATTACAAAAGAAATTATAATGAGATTATAATTATGAGATTAATATTGCATTTATGTATTATCCTTAAATTATTCCTAGTCATTTTTCTATTAAGAATGGACATTAATAGAACGTAAAAAGGCTAGCATATGATATTTTTTCCTTATGGGGGAAGTAGTCGATCTCATAGACTAAAATATGAAAATACTTAAACAACATATAGGTGCTTGTTAGAGAACAAGTTCACCGAACTAACTCGACATGAGAAATTCATTTGGAACATTACTTGTATATCTATGGAAATTCTTATTTTGATGATTGTAGAAGTGATCCTTTGAATTGAGATCTTCAAAGTTATCTTGTATGGGATTGCTATGTTTTGATACTACTTATGACTTATTTAATCATGAGTTGTTCAGTCGGTAGTCATTGGATATATCGTGAACTATATGGAGGTAGTTGTGTGATCAAGATAGGATTCATCACCTTATAGTAATTGGGAGGAATATTCAGTTGTTCTTGATTAGTATTAATTCGGGAAATCCTTCGCCAACGTGGAATGACGCTTTATAAATAGTTTACAAATGTCATTAATTGAATTAGTAGCTAATGATAGAGAACTAATATAATTGGACTCAAAAGGAGTGGACATTAATTTCATGCTCTGTCTAATTGGAACATTGTATATGAAAAGATTGAATTAATTTCATGCTCTGTCTAATCGGAACTGTGAAATCCCGCATCGGCTGGAGAGGAGAACGAAGCATGCCTTATAAGGGTGTAGATACCTCTCCCTCGTGACGCATTTTAAAATCGTGAGGGGCGAGCCCAAAGTGGACAATATTACAAGTGGGTAGGGAGTTGGGCTGTTACAAGTGGCATTAGAGTCAGTACTCGAGTCGAGTGTGCCAGCAAGGACGCTGGGCCCTAAGGGGGTGGATTTTGAAATCCCACATCGGCTGGAGAGGAGAACGAAGCATGCCTTATAAGGGTGTGGATACCTCTCCCTTGTGACGCGTT
>JAOQMM010000005.1:5741968-5753796 GCA_027563515.1 Erythroxylum platyclados
ACACAATGTTTTTGGCAAAACCAGTACAAGGTCTGGCCCATGATTTTATCCGAACCCCATTTTGAGTTCCTGTGAAAATTGCATCTGTTACTGTTATGTTCTGTACACCATCTTCGTTAGCCTGCTCAGCTAGGCTGCCCACACTGCAAAAATGACCGAAAAGAACGTAAACAGATTCGTCTGTTTAACTCTTTGTTTATCTACTTTCGTTGAAAACAAGAATTGTAAGCAAGCAACAGCTATGGAAAGTGAGAATCATTGTTTGTCGGGATTATATCTTCCAAAGTGTGTAATCCTATTCAAATATATAACTCGTAACTTCCTGTAATGATTAACCAAGAGTAGCTTCTTAACTTTCATTCCTGGAGACAGTGCGTTTTTTGCACTTGGAATATTTTTCTGATTTGACCGTACTCTGTTGCCTGAGATTTGACACTAATTGTGTCCTAATCTCTGCTGAATTTTTCTAACTAATTCAGAATGCCTCGACTTGACACTTTATTACTCTTAATGGTAGGCAGTTCATGACGGTGGATGATCTGATCTGAAAACTTGAGGTTCATCATTATTTAAGAATAATCTTAAAAACATCGAGTATTATGACTCATAGGTATAGGTATATGTGACAAGGAGTAATGACCTGATGCCATGTCCAGGGCCACAAGCAATGTGTTCAATCCTGACGTTCTTGGTTCCAGGACCCATAGAGATGCAATCATCTCCGGTCATTATGGTGCCACCCTTCACCGTAATTCCTGTCACTGATTGCATGTGGATTCCGTCTGTGTTCAGACTCGAATTAGGCGCTATGGCTTTGATGTTCTCGAACGCAAGGTCGTGGCTCTGATATACTGAAATGTGGAATAACTGGCTATCCTTGGATGTTAAGTTATTGACTTTCACATTGTTACACCTCTCAAATGAAATGGACTGCAAGAATCAAATTATAAACAATTGTTCCTTGTAATTATAACTCCAAGGAAGAGACATGCATGCATGCATTGACGAAGAGATACGTACCCTAGCTCCAGGAGGGCAAACCTTGCCAGATTCCCGGCAAGCCCAAAAGTTAGCTCCGTTTGCATCAATAGTCCCGCCGGAGATGGTAACCAGCTTCACCTTGCTGAACAGAATCCAATATCCAGATTTCCCAACTTTCCAGTAATCCGAGGGCGCAACAATGGTTCCATCAATTTGAAACAAAATTTCGTTCTTGCATGGACCATTGAACACTATAGTTCCAACCAAGAAAATTCCGGCCGGAACCTGAACGCTGGCCGGCCCTCTTGACCTACATGCCGCCAACCATGCCCTTAGAAATGGACGTGTAGAATCAGTCTTCCCGTCGCCTTGAGCTCCAAAGTCCACAACGTTGTAATTATACACTGCATTTGATGCTTGTAAGAGGGCTGCTAAGAAGAGGATTGTAAAACAGTTCACTACAGCCGTTGAGACCATGTCTATATCTTTTCTTTGTTTTGTGAAAAACCAGGTTATAGAATTTGGCGACTATAGGCCGACATTTACAGGCATAAGGTGGTTATATATAGTGTTCTAGTTAGTCCAAACATGTCAAGTAATTACCTGTTATTTTTCAATTTTATATGTTACGAATTAATTTACCGTTAGGATGATTTATGAGTTGGTTGTGAAGTTCGTACGTTTGCATCTGTTATTTGTTTAACTAACTTGACAAGCTACGAACCATTTGTCCGGTCTCTCTAAGTTGCTATTCATTTTACCATTAACATGTTTGCTAATGCTTGTCTTCAAACGTTTAGAACTGAACTAAAGAGTTCTGAAGTATTGACTAATTGAACATTTCTAAGGGTAGAAGCATTGAGCCATTTGAATTAGACACTCAAATGAAATTGATTAATTTTGGACATTTGTGCAAATCCATGTTATTTTGGGTATAATTGGTCTGAAGTAAATCCATGAATATTTGTCCTTTTTGTAAACAGTTGTCCGGGATGTGTGCAATACTGTGTCCATATGCTATCATAAAATTGACCTTTACTTGTTAAGCTAAGAGGTATATAAGATTTTTTTTTAGTTTAAGGTGTAATTAAAAATGCATTAATGATTCATTCAGTGTTTACTCTTTTATATTTTTTATATAAAAATTAAATCTTTTAATTTTCTTAATTAAATTCTAAATTTTTTTTAAAATATATCATTAATTTAAAATATTTATGTCATAAAATGGATATATAAATTAAAAAGGAAAATAGATCATTGAGATGAAGTTTTTGTTCCATTTATTGATTCATTTTTTATAAATTTTTCAACTGATAAATTATATTTTAAATAGATTTAAATTTTAAATACTTTTTTTAAAAATTAATATGTATATAAAATTTTAGGAAAGATTTAACACAAAACAAGTCATTATGTCATTAAAAGTTTATCGTTATAATTAACATCATTATTAATACCTAGTTGAAATCTTGCTGAGTCGTAAGTTTAGAGAGGTCCGATAATACGTAACCTTACTCTTATGTAGTAGAGAAGTTATCGTTATAATTGACATATTTAACATTAATTAGGGAGTTTCTACAAATAGAGTGTAACTTTTGTTAAATACGGATTGAGAACATCACAAATTGCAATAGGCAGATACAAATTTACAGCCCTTTGTGGGTTTACAGTTAGAATGCACTATATATGTTATGATCAAGCCGGAATCAGAAAATATGGTCAGTGAATTTTAGTGAGGACGAAATTATTATTTATATTAATATCAATAATTTCTATTAAATTTACACACAAAAATTAAACTCTCTCACTCTCTTATATATATATATATATATATTGGCTCCATTGGGAACAACATAACCTGTCCTTGGTTATGATAATACTAATATGAATAACCTACATTTACTTTCAGTAAGAAAAAAAAATCACAATGATGTACATCGACGTACGTACTTATGACCATAATTATAAATTGTTAAGGATCTATCCTAATATTGCGTTCAACTTAAGTTGGCAAAATGAAAGATAAATCATACTAACTAACGTAGACGTCAAACAACAGCTTGCAAAGGATTGAAATCTCGATGCGACTGCCTGTCTCTTCGTATGGTATCCTGCCTGCTCCTGCTACTTACAAAATTATAGGATTGAGTACATATCGAACCCTCTTTGTGGCCTGGCGTCGTTTATGCGCTTACTGTGACCACACATTTAACAACTAGGCGGAGCAGATTCTTGAGTGTATTAGGCAGAGGTTGAGCGAAGCAAAAGAATTAGTAGGGCAAATTCTTTTAAAACTGAAATTTGTAAGGGTAAATTTTTGAGTAAAAGTAGGTGGATTTTGTATGTAGTTTTAACACGTTTGAAATTATAAATATTTATATTGAATTTCTTTCAAACCATTTCAATTTAGATTGTTATGTAATATATTGTAAATTTTGTATAACTATTTTGACTTGATTTTAATAATAAATTTTGTTAAAACGATTCAATTAAAATTAATTTTTAATACTATAAGATATTTTTAAGCAATAAAAATTAGTATAAAGAATTGAATTATTTATTCTAAATTTATTAAAGTTTATTGAAATTTAATCTTGTTAAAATATGTATATCAAAGTCTAATTAAAATCAATTTTGTAGTCTTAACTCCAACACGGACAACTAATATACATATTAAAAGTATGTTTTAAACTCTTATATTTTTATTAAAATAAAAATTAATTTTAATAATTTCAAGTATTCAATTTGAATATTAACATTTTAAAAAGTTATAAATAAATCATACATAAAAATTTAATGAAATTAAGTTTCTGTCAATTAAATGTCACTGGAATATATATTTATTTTTTAATCACTAAATAGATTTTATTGTCACGTTTATGTCTCATGACATACGATACTCAAGTTCTAATTTTATTAAATTATATTAATTTTAATTTAAAAGTTTGATAAATTAATTAATTAAAATTAACTATAATAAAATATAACTAAAATAACTTAATTAAAATTTCAAATTCTCAACCTCAATCCCCAAATCCCCAATCCTAATATATATTGTCTCCTTCTCTTATTCGTGTTGATTCCTCTGCTTATTCTCACATTCACCAACCGAAACAAGGCCTTCCATATACATCTATGAACCAAATAAATGCAGAGTTAGGAAACTAAATGTGATCCAATTACAGGCACAATGAAAAATAATTTTTGTATTTTTCCGATCGAATCTTAATAATTAAATAACTTGAATAATATGAATCATAAAAGTGATTGAATCGTACCTTACCCGATTTTTGCTGAAACCTTTTTCGCGAGGCGCCACCCATTAGTTATCTAAGTGTCTAGCCTCTAACAATATTTATATAATAAAGAAAAAGAACTCAACATTTTGAAAGGAAATAAGCAAGAGTGCTAGCTCTTTTACACTTATTTCCTATTTGAAAAAGCATCAAGTTTTTTTTATTAAAATAACATATTCAAAAGTGTCTAACCTTTTAGGATTTTTTAAATTCAGTTTCTAAATTTTTAAAATTTTTAATTGAGTGATTAACCTTTTAAAACCGTAACAATTTAGTTCAAAAGGTAAATTTTGATGATGTGCATGTCCATCTATTAGCCTCATTAGTAAAAATTAAAGTTTTGAATTGAATTGTTAAGATTTTAAAAGATTAGTTACTCAATTAAAAAATTTAAAAGTTTGGGCATTAAATTGAAAAAATCTCAAAAGGTTGAGTACTTTAAGATTGGTTATCCTTTTTTATTTCTTATTAAAATTAAATTTGCTTTTAATGAAATTTAATATTTCATATTTGATTTCTACAGTTTTTCAAACTTTACAACTAAATCTAACTTAATTTAATTGAATTTTCTTTTTAATTACTCTTTATCTATGACCCAATAGGCTCTTAATACATTGATAATGATTATAAATTATAATTATAATTCATAATTAGAATTAACATTAGATAAATTAAAACTCCTTTTAATTTATCTTTAATTCTTCAATTCTTCAATTAGACAATTTATAATCATAGATCAAGATTAACGTATAGCAACACATCATGACTACCCAAATATTAGGAATGTCAAAGTAGTTTGACCTAATCTCTCTATATATGGTTATGATATGTAATTTAATCATTTTGTCATCCAATGTTTCAATTAGATGTAGAGTATGAATATAGTGTTTTCTCATTTAAGTCTAATCATATTCGTTCTTACTAATTAGTAATTAATTTATAATTAATATTTGAATACACTTTTCCAAATGTCAATTCACTTTGGCTAGAGAATTCTTCAAATTATTATTAATCAAGAACACTAAAATATTCTCTCTAATTACTTAATAATGATAAATCATTTATTGACTTACTTAATTATCTGTGACTTATGTTGTATCTAAGTACTGTCGATTAAGCTATCCTAATTAGAATATGTCATAAATAGCATCAAAACACAGTGATTCTCATATGAGATACTTTAGTAATCTCAAGTCTACGGATCAATTATACAACCATCATAATAAGGAAATCCATATACATATAAGTAATATTCTATTTGGGGTCCTCATAAATAGGTCGGTTCAGTGAAATTATTCAATCATAAGCACTCATATGTTTGTTTAAATATCTCAATACATTAATTTATGCAATCTTACCGTTTCATGAATATCCTATCTTAATGAAACTATAACTAAGAACAATTTAAGAATAATATATAAATACAAATTGAATCTTATAATTATGATCTCATCATAATTTCAATTGCACAATAATTATTTCAGGGATTTTACCTTTAGTATTAAACTATTGAATGTAATTAACCAAATACATAAAAATAAAGAATACCTTTATTAATTAAAATAATAATATTATACATAAAATTTCAGCCAATTGATTGGTTGCCAAAGGCATAAACTAACAATCTTCTACTTGTACTGAAGTCAATTGCCTTTGTATCTAATACCATATCCATCCATATGTCGATAATCTCTCTTTTGAGACAATGGCTTAGTGATAAGATTTGCAAGATTCTCTTTAGTTGGAACCCACTCTAATGTTATATTTTTCTGCTCCACTATATCCATGATCAAGTGAAACTTTCTGAGTACATGTTTAGACTGTTGATGAGGCTTTGGTTCCTTTGCCTGTGCAATGGAACCATTATTGTCACACTATAATACTATTGGCTCAACAATGCTAAAAACCACTTCAAGTTTGCTAATGAACTACTTGATCCAAATTGCTTCCTTTAATGCCTTTGACATGGAAATATACTATGCCTCAATTGTAAAATCTGCAATGGTTGATTGTTTAGAACTCATCTAACTTGCCGCACCACCAGAGTGAAGAGGTACCTTGATTGTGATATGCTATTAACTAGATCAGACTTAAAACTAGCATCTGAATACCCTTGAACTCTTAGTTTAACTCCTCCATAAATCAAGAAAACATCTTTAGTCCTTTTCAAATAATTTAAGATGATTTTCATAGTTGTCCAGTGACTATCAACAAAATTTGCTTGAAACCTTCTCATTATGCTCAAAGTATAAGAGACATCAAATCTATTACATAGCATCACATACATGATTGATCCAATTATTGAAGCATATGTAATATAATTCATTTACCTCTCTCTTCTTATGTTTTAGGATGCATACTTTGTTATACGAGCAATCTCATGTGACATGAGTAATAATCCCTCTTGGAATTCTCTATGCTAAACCTCATTAGCATTTTATCTATGTATGTGGATGGGGATAAGCCAAGCAACCTCTTTAATTTATCTCTATAGATATTTATTCCTAAAACATAAGCTGCTTCTCCCATATCCTTTATGGAGATTTTCTTGGACTACTGAATCTTTATAGATTAGAGCATTGGTATGTCATTTCTAATCAGCAATATGTCATTCATATATAGTATTAGGAAGATGACTGCACTCCCATTAACCTTCTTATAAACACATGATTCATCTACACTTTTGATAAAATCAAACTCTTCGATTATCTCATCAAAACAAATACTTTAATTTCCTGATGCTTGCTTAAGTCTATAAATAAACTTTTGTAACTTACATACTTGATTAGGGGATCTCTTGGATTAAAAACTCTCATGATATGTCATATACACATCCTCAAGCAAATTCTTATTAGGAAATGTTATTTTGAGATTCATTTGTCAGATTTCATAATCATGATATGCGACTGTAGCTAGTAAGATCCTAATGACAAACATATTTATAGGTGAAAAGGTTAATTTCATCAACATCAATGCCTTGTTTTTGTAATAGTAAATGTTTGGGCAATTGGATGTGATCCCACAGTCTGGAAATATCCATTATTATTTAAACCAGAAAGATTTGAGAGAAATGAACGTTAATAGTTTCCTAATGTAATTGTTCAAACTTTAAATTGAGTTAATGCAAATGCACATTTAATATTTATCAACATTATGAGTTCAATGAGATTCTAAAACCGCCAAACAAAGTAAGCAAAGACTACAACAGAGCCAATCAAAACAATCGTAGTAGAGTTCAAAAGACAAATAAAAATATACGCTACACCCAATCATTGATGCAAGCTGTAAAATTCAAGCTACCCACAGAAAGATACAACCATATAGTCCATCCAAATATACACTTGTATTAAGAAACTCGAAAAGGGTATACCTCAAATGGAGTAATCGGAGCACGTCCACATAATAAAAGTGGTGAAGACAGAAAGAGGCTGAAAAAGATTCAACCTTTACACCTTAAAAAGAGCTACAGAATATCGCTAATTTTAAGACAACTCAGAAACTAGATTCTACGACTCTGTAAAAGAAGTCTACTAAGTGATCTAAACACAGAAGACGCATAGACAACGATTGGGAAATTTTCTTTTCTATAATATAATAAATCGATCACTGAGGGTTTTTTAAAGAATACACCAATGTAGTAGTTTTGTTAGGCATCTGAATTTTTGTAGAACTGAAAAAACTATTCATATGTTGACCCACTCTTGTCTCTCTCACCAGATTTTTTACACAAAAGTAGACTTTCTGTGGTGATTATTAAACAACTTCCTAATGTCCAATCACCTTCTTGATTTGGTACTAGACTACAGCAAAATGTTAATATCTTTTAAACGTATACTACAACTAAAATATACTAAATTCGTCAGTTAAATAGAGTAATTCATGAGCTACTAAGCCTATGATAAAGATGCAGATGATTTAAATTGGTTTTTATAGACATTTGCCTGGGGCTGGGGTGAAAGTCACAAGCTTCAGAGAAAAGATTCTTGGATACATCTAAAAGTGTAAAGACTTAATCGAGATTTAAACCGTCATGATAGGGACTTTAAAACCCCTCTCTCACTACACCTTTAGACCGCTATGCTCAACGATGAACTCTAATTAATCTTGGTCCTTTGGAGGAAATTAATTTATAAGTAGAATTAGCCTTTTTGACTTCGGGCGCTCATTAACAAATTAAATATTGGGGATGAATAGTGAATTGCAGTTAAAGTCATGATTTTTATTAGGATGATTATCGAAAAAAGCTCAAATTTTTCTCTTTTTTTTTAATTATAGTCCAAATTTTAAAAAGTAGTTATAAAATGTCTAAATTTCAATTTTTGTCAATTCTAGCCCAAACTTCAAAAAGTGGCAATAAAATGCTCAAACTTTCAATTTTCTTCAATTCTAGCATAATGGTATCTGTTGTTCTCCTAATGCCCTCAGCTCTTTATTTTCTGTTTGTTCTTTTGACGTCCCAAACTATTCTCACATTACAGTGTACTGCGTCAATAAGCTCTTCGTTTTTAGTTCGTTCTTCTGATGCCCTTAGTGTGAGGGCATCAGGGTTGCGTAATCTGAAAATCGAAAGGTTAGGGTGTCGAGAGAACAAACCGAAAATGAAAGGAAAAACTGAAATTAAAGCGTAAGGTCATCGGGACTACGTAATTTGATTTATGTCATTTTTAAATAACGACGTTGTTTTAATTATGTGATTAAACAATGTCGCTTCGTTAATCTTCATTTGTTGTGTTAATTTTGGCTAACGTGTATTAATAGTTAAGGTTTCTGAAACACGTGGCAAGCTATGTCAGCAAACTTAACGGAAATGCTAATGTCGAGCTAGAATTGAAAAAAAATTGAAAGTTCGAACATTTTATTGCTATTTTTTGAAGTTCGGGCTAGAACTGAAAAAAGTTGAAAGTTTGGACATTTTATTGCTACTTTCTAAATTTCGGGCTATAATTGAAAAATTGATGAAAGTTTAGACTTTTTTTGATAATTAACCCTACTTTATTTTATGCAAGTTGCCAAAGGACAGTGTTTTGGGAAAAGCATAAACTTTCTGGTTATAGAACAATCCCTCTAAAGAGTTAGTACATCTGTATATTATTCCATCTTTTGACTGTACATTTATAAATTTAAGTAATGTTTTGCTCGTGTAAAATATATAACGATAACGATAACAATCTAGTAAAAATCTCGCTAAACAAAAAATTTGGAGAAGTTCAGTATACGCAACCTTATCTTTAACTAGTAAAGTCTTATTAAATATGAACATGTAAAATGGTGCCTTTTCCTTCTCTATTACTGTGTCAATTTTCATATTGAATCCTTTTTATTACCATTTTCATTTGTATCCCTTCACATCTTTTATTATAATAATTGAAATTATGAAATAGATGACAAAGATTAATTAATTTTAAAAGTTTTGTATAGACAAAAAATAACATTTTTAAAAGACTTGAATACATGTATAACTTAAGTTGAATAATTTACCTTACAACTTAACTATAAATTTTTTTCTATTTTTTTCCGAAAGTCTTTATACAAGAGTTAAAAAGAAGAATTTTAACATTAATTTTTTTAATTAAAAGATCAGATTAAACTAAAACTTATTTAAACAAATAAGTTAGATAATTTATTTTACTTTTAATGATTCACATTTCCCTTATTTCCTGAGTTATTATTGTACAAGCAGCTTGGGGGCTGGACCAGACCAGAAGTGGAGCCATAAGAACTGGAGCATAAAGCTTGAGCGTTCTGGTTATTGAAACTAAGCTTTACATTTTGCATTTCAATCCCAGTACAAGGATACTTCTTACTACAGTTCAACTTGATTGCTTCCTTGGTTGCAGATGTCCCATGTACATCTTCATACCTCACATTGCTTATTCTTATTCCAGAGGCCTGTCAGAATTAATAGTCAAATAGCTAAGAAATTATGATAGAGACATAGAATGATTTGTATAAAATAAGTAAGGATGTCTTACATAATGAGGGCATTGGTTGTAAGGGCAGTACATCTGATCGATGATGATTGGGTTTTGGACATTTTTCATTGAGATATGTTGGAACAGAACATTTTTTACAAAACCTTTGCTTGGTCTTCCCCATGTCTTGATCCTCAATCCATTCTGGGTATTAGTGAATCTAACATTCTTGATTGTTATGTCTTGTACTCCTGGTTCATGATATCCCTGTCCCAGACTCCCAATGCTGCACCCTCAAGAAAATCATAATCTTGCTCGGGAAAAAATTACTTTATTATCTACCTTCATTTTGTATTAAGTTTGCATCCAATATAATTATCACAATACTTTGCAATATAAATCACAATATCAGCAAGTTTTAAATTGCAAAAAGGCCTTAAAAAAACCAAGAAGGGAACTTGTTTAATATGGTAGTTCTTACCTGATTCCGTGACCAGGTCCGCAGTTGATATTATCAACAGTAATCCGAGTGCTGCCAGGACCAAGTGATATACAATCATCCCCACTTCTAATATCAGAATTGGTGATTTCAACCCCTTTTGATAGATCCACATGAATCCCATCAGTATTTGGACTCTTCCCAGAAGCATAAATTTTCACACCTTTAAGTTTCACGTTCCGACTACGATGGACGACAAAGTTAAACATCTGGCTGTTCAGTGATGTTAATCCCTTAATTACCACGAACCTTGAATTGGTAATAACCAAGGACTAGTGTTTCACCAGTCACCCAGCACATAAAATTTTCAGTCAGTAAGTTAAATCTTTTTTATTTCCACAGGCGCTTTGGTTATGTACAAAACTAGAAACCTAAGCGACTGTTTCCTGGAAACATCAAACATATGAAACCTGACAGGAACTAGAGTTAAAACTTTTCCTGTGAACCAAAACTCAGGTACAAAATGATTGAAATATAAGAATTTGTGGTTGAACAGAATAACATACCGTGGTTCCTACAGGACACTTCTTGCCAGTAGCTTTACAGTTCCACAAGCCAGTGCCTTGTCCATTTAAAATTCCTCCAACAACAGTAACCCCAACAACATTCTGGAAAGCAATCCAATGATCTACATTTCCAAGAGCCCAATAATCGGACGGAGCCAACAGTGTGCCAGATATGTGAAACCTAATGGCGTGGTTCATGCAAGGTCCAATGAAATCTGTTTCCTTTAGCAGGTACCTGCCCTTTGGCACAGATATGGTTGCTGGAATTTTTGAACCACAGGCTTGCTTCCAAGCACCCAGAAACGCATTGGTTGAGTCAGTTCTACCGTCAGGTCTTGCACCAAACTTCAACACACTGTATCGTACTCCTTTTCCTGCATATCTTGTTCCAGTTTTCTTTGCAATTGCGGCCGACGCCATGATAAAGAATATGAAGAATTTAAAGAAAGAACCAAGATGTTTCATGGCTTAGAACAGGCTTACACTTCTGTCTGCCCAGTTATTTAGCACATAAAAGTGTATGTACCTGTGCTAGCTAGCCAGTTTAGATAGGGATTGATCAAAAGGGTTTTTGCTGCTGAGGTTGGAAAATGTTTTTGAGTGCTATAAAATTTATAGAAATGGGATCGGATTG
>JAOQMM010000005.1:5764660-5792279 GCA_027563515.1 Erythroxylum platyclados
CGGGATCCTCTGTCCCTTTTATCCAGTGCCTACTCTGTACCCTTTAATTTGGACCCTTCATTTAATGGCCCTGTTCAGTAGTAGATGTGTGACCCTGTTCTTCATCAATGAAGGGTATTTCGTTTGGTTAACAAAACTGAAATATTAAATTATTAATCCTCAACTGCTATATTTTAAGCCTTTAAACGCATATTGAAGTCAAACTCATTCTTTAATTGAGTGGTTGACTTATCAATACCTTAATCAGAAATATACAATAAGTGTGTTAATCAATGCACTCAAGAACTGAGAAATACAAGAAAGTACAAAAGGATAAATTATAGGTTTATATAAACGAAGACATATGTTCATTGCAAACTTAAAGTTTGGCTCCTTTAAACCATTCTTTTAAAGAAAATAAGAGATTATATTAATTTTCCCGACCCATACTTGACATATCATCAAAATTCATACCAGATATTGTTGTTATTTTTGAGTGATTATATTAATTTATACAGATACCAAAGTGCCTAGGAGGAAAGTTTTCAGGAGTGTCAAAGAACAGCTGGCCGATACAAATGTCTACGGGATTTGGTAACACAAATCTTTCAAATTGAAGTTGAGATAAAATTGGCAAACTTGTTTGCCCCTCTATTATACTTTTCAGTTATACCCTGTAAGACACATTTCTTAAACTTTCTAAATTTACGATTTGATTGAAAAGCTCCCCATTGTTGTTATCTTCCGTAACTAAGTGAATAGCTTCACAAATCTCAATTTCGAGAATGAGTTGATGAAGATCAAATTTATGAATAGGGTCTTTAACCTTATAAGATACATTTCAAAACTCTTGTTATAATACGTCAACCAATAGATGAACGCCAAAACCATTTTTTATTTTAGTCAAAATATAATGTTAATATATCGATAAAATAAGAAATTTTAAATTTAAAGGTTCAATTAGTATTATACAATGTTTTAAAAATCGGATTGAACATCGAACCGGTCAAAGAAAAGGTTTACAGGTTCAACCAGTATTAGACCGCTATAAAACCGGTATATAATAAATAAGAAATAAAAATATAGTATAAATAAAAGAACTTATTGAAATAAAAATGCACTAAAAATGCATATTAATAAATCATAAATCGAATAATTTAAACTAAGATTGAATCTAACATAAAATTTAAAATAATAACAATAATAATAATAATTTTATTTCTATGTTATTATTTATTTAAAGCCTCATAAAAGTTGAAGTATGTTTAAAGAAAATCAATAAAAAGGACTCCAATTTTATTATAACTTCTTTTTTAATGTCCTTTAAATATGTTTCTTTATAGTTTAAATATTATTGTTTTAATACATTCATAAATTATTTTAAGTAGAATTACTTACATATCCTAATTAATAATTAAATTTATTAAATAAATTCATGATAAAGTAATAATTAGTTTCTAACAATAATATTTTAAAATTTTAATTAAAATATAAAGAAATAAATAAAGAACCTATACTATGACAAATATAATTTATTAGTGAAATTAAATAAATTTAGTATTTTTAAGGATAAAATAGTAATTTATTTTTAAAAATAATAATTTTAAATTAAAATATAAGGAAATAAATAGTATAAGTTAAATTATGTGAGAGAGTTGGAAATAAAATTTATTAAAATTCTAAAGATTGCATTCGTCAAGTCACAAGAACGAATAGGTTAGTGAATTAGTGAGTTAGTGGGCGTGCAATGGCAGAGAGTAGAAGCTATTCATGGTGGATCCCAGGGTATTAAAGGTACCGGATCCCACGTTATTTGGGTTAACTCAACCAGTTTTTAAGAAAATCGGGTGGTTTTCTAAAGAAACCAACCGGTTTTTTATCATACAAGTTATTAATACGAACCAGACTGAACAAATTGGACTAAAAATTTAGTCGGTTTATATTTATTTCAGTTGAACCTGTCAGTTTGATCCGATTATAATATCATTTGTATTATATCATTATAAAATTGATATATAATATATAAGAAATAAAAATATAATTTATAAAAATAAATAAAAGTATAATAAAAAATAAAATATTTTATTGAAATACCAATATCTATTCATGTATAATCAATAATAACAATTCTAATAATTCAAACTAATTTATAATTTTTGTGTTCTTGTGTATCAAGATTCTTAAGATAATTGTTTACAAAAACAACCAATTGATTAATAAACTAATCGATTTTTAATAACAAATGTTATTAAGATAAACCAAAACAAAAAATTGGCTGGTTTAAGGAAATTATGGTCGAACTAATCTGTCTAATTTGATTTTTTAATCATTGTTTAATTATTTTACATTATATATAAAATGTTTGTGTAAAAGATAAACATTTTCCCCTTGATTTCATTTATTTTAAAAATTACTTATATTATTTTGTGATATTAAAAATATTTTAAAATAAATATATTATTGAATTATTTAATAGAATTCACTATCAAAATCAAGTTAGAATAACTATATATGGAAATATCTATACTTAATAATTAATTATATAATAACTCAAAAACTATAAAAAGACTCGGAAAGCAAAGTCAATTTTGAAAAAGTTTAAAACCTGACAAATTTTAAATTTTTTGGTCCAACCCAGTTCGGTTGAGTTTTAAACAATGCTCGACCTTTTAAAGAAAATTCGAGGAGACTCCATGGCGGATGGGCTCATTGCCATGCATACTTTGCATAAATAATATAAAAATCAAATTCTCTAATTTACTTTACTAATTAAGTTATCAAATGCTGGGTTATTTGTATCCTTGGTATTAAAAGCAAACTGAAACAAAGTCAACGGTAGCTACCGACAGCAAAGGCTGAGTATCAATGTCAACGAGTCGAGTCGGGTTGAGATCACTAACATCTCTACAGCCACAGATTAGCCCATGGCAGTATAAGTCATGGGCAGGTAGGGTTGACTGACCCAATCTTATATATATGTTTTAAATTAAAAAATGATGTCATTTTTTATATTCTGGTCAAGTCACGGGCCGACTTCTAGGCCGAACAATTTTAACTCGTGATTGGCCTGTGGCTTAGTTAACCCGAATCAGGTTAAAATTGACATTCTTAAGGCTGATCAAGATTATTATAGGTTAAGTTGAGAAGTTAGAACAAATGTTTGACGCTGATGATTTCGATCAAGGTTTTAAATTAGGCATTCCATGCGTAATTACAGATATAGAAATATTACGCTTGCAGTCCATCTTATTTTTGTAATTTACTGTATTTATATTAGTAGTACTTGTAATAAGTTGCAGACATATTATGAGTTTATGACTTGCAATCCTAAATGTAAAATTTTAATTCCTGTTAATTTATTACTGTCCAGTATTTCAATGAACAACTCCAATGTTAATTATCACCATTCCAGAAAAATCATTCAACATAGATTCTCGTGTTTTTTAATGGTCATAAACGTAAGACATCAGAACAGAGGAGAAGAACAGAACGAACAGAACATGGGTTAATAGGATGTGCAGCAATTACGTTTGAAGTAAGAAGACAACACAAACGCCCATAGTACTTCCTTAATTGCTTAATCTTCAGTTCTGTCCAATTTCTGCTTACTTTCCTGAAAGTTTAAACTTCTGCAGTTTCTATTTGTTAACCTTTAAAGAAAAGAGTTGCCTTGATAAATTGATTCTTAAAGAGGAACACAGAACTCCATTAAGCATCAATTCATTGTGTACAAATGAAGTATTGCATCTATCTTGGATCCAGTTTTTGATGGAAACAGATCTCAAGAAAGCTATACAGCAAGAAGAATCGATACAAGAAGAATTCTAGAACTTCTGATTATTTTTGCCCAGTGACTGCATGGCCGGGCTCAGAGCAACTCTTACCAAATGTGCCACATTTGCCACATGCTCATGCTGCAAAACCATACTAAATGAACCATTACTTCAATGTCAGGTCCTAAATCGGTGAGGTCATATTAGGACTACAGGCAGCTAGCAGGTTGGACATAGCCTGAAGAGGTCCCACCAGCATTGCTACATGATGCTTGGGCTAGTTGATTCCTGTAAGTGAGTTTCACATCCTGCAACACGATTCCGCTGCAGGGATACTTCTTACTACAGTCGAATTTGACGGCAACAGGATTTGTTGATGTGCCATGGATGTCTTGGTATATGACATGACTTATTCTAACCCCAGAAGCCTGGATTAAAACACAACCATAACAAGTTAGAATTAAGCTGTATGTGTGCACAGTCTACGTCCTAATCCTGAATATAATTTTGACAGTACCTGGCCCGGGCAATTTTCATTGCTGGGGCAATAATTCTGGTCGATTAAAATAGGATTCTGGACATTTTTCATGATGGAATGCTGAAAAAAGATGTCCCTGACAAAGCTGTTGCTGGCTCTTCCCCAAGTCTTGATTCTCAATCCATTTTCAGTACCGACAAATGTTGAAGTTCTAACTGTCACATTTTGCACGCCATCCTCCTGGAGGTCCTTCCCTAAACTGCCAATGCTGCACGCAAGAATACACACATTACTTGCCAAAAGTAACTTTTCATGCATCCACATGCACAATGTCTGATAAAGATGCCGTAGTATTTGTTTTATTTATGTACCTGATTCCGTGGCCAGGTCCACATGCAACATTTTCGACCCACATGTTGGTGGTGCCAGGGCCTATTGACACACAATCATCTCCTGTTCCGATCTTAGAATTTAAAATCGTGACCCCACTAGAAGATTGAACGTGAATACCGTCCGTGTTGGGGCTGGTACCGGAGGCGGAGACTCTAACCCCTTGCAATTTTGCATTCCGGCAGGCATTGATGACAATGTGGAACATCTGGCTGTTTAGTGATGTCAATCCGCTGATCACGATGTTTTCCGAATTGGAAAACTCCAGTGTCTGCAGGATCAATAACCAATTATCTTAGAAATTAATCACTTAACTGCAGGTTGACCAGGAAAAAGATTACAATGTATACACTACACATGGCTTAAGCTACAAGGGAATGATATTCTTGAGATTCTGTGACTTGTAAACATACCGTCGCACCGGTGGGACAACTCTTCTTAGAGGCCTTGCAAGACCAAAGAGAAGTGCCCTGAGCATCAAGGATCCCGCCGGAAACTGTGACCCCGGAAACATGTTCAAATATTAACCAATTTCCGGCAGCGGCAATGGCCTGATAGTTAGACGGAGCCACAAGGGTTCCATCTATACGTACTACAATGGCAGTGTTTTTACAAGGACCTTGGAATGCGACTTCGTTAGCTATAGAGAACCTTCCTTTAGGCACGTAAACTGTTGCCGGTTCTGTAGAGGCACAAGCTTGAGCCCACGCTGCAAGAAATGCCTTTGCTGAGTTGGTGTGACCGTCAGCTTTCGCGCCATAACTCATGACGTTGAAAGTTGCAGCCATTGTTAAGGGAGAAGTGATGGAAATGAGTAGAAGAAGTGCGTGAAGAAGATTGCTTATCGATTGTGCCATATTTTTTAGTGAAAGATGAAGGAACAAGCAACAGAAAATAAGAGAAGGGGGGTCTGGAGAGTAGTGACTGGTGAGGAATTGAAATGGTAGAGATGGTATTTTATAGGACATTGGAAGAACGTTTTAGGCTTTGTACAACATAAGCTATTTCCTTAAACAAATGCTATTCTAATTCTTCTGTATGGTGATAAGGCAGGTGTACCATGTACATAGCTACATCACCTTATTAACTTTATTTTATTTCATTATTATTTTTATAATAATAAAATTCATAATAATTATTTTTAAGTGTACATTTGATAAAAAAAATTAAATATTATAATAATAATTTTCAAATTATATATTCTAAGGAAGTTATTGAGACCACACCTCGAATACATGTTCAAAGCTACAACATTTTATATTCCAAGTTCACATGTCAGAAGCTTATGTTTGTTGCCTTTGATTTGAGGATAAAGAAGCAAAGCTGCCAGCGACTCAACTTTAAGAGTACGGAAGCCAGAACTCTAATTAGAAATGATTTGGGCTCAAATCTTATTAGTCTTTTCCCTTTTAATGCATAAAAATTTAACACAGGTAACAAATTACATATTCTCATTATCTTGAGTGCTTATGAAATATGGCAGCAACAAGATCATGGGAACGGCTAATTTGAATTTCGGTTAATTTTTTTCAATTTAGCATCTAAATTTTTAAAATTTTCAAAATATTAGTTTTATTAGTATGTTTGCTAATATGATATATAATCATCTACATAAACTAAAACACTCAGCTCAATGTGTGATAAAGGTTATAAGTTGAACGTTTTAATCTTCGTAGATAATTAATTATCAATTAATTTTAAACGTTATGAATAAAGTTTTGTCAACTAAATTAACAAAATAATAAAAATATTAATAAAACTAACGTTTTGAATTAAGTTTATAAGATTATAAAAAATTGGTCACTTAATTAAAAAAATTTGAGTACTAAATTAAAAATTTTTAAAAATTAAATACTTTAAAATATGTTAATTCTACTTTTTAACATAAAAATTTTGCTTTGGTGCATCAAAAAATAAAGTATTTATGACTTATGACCATCACTTAATGCATTATGATATAAATTTTTGATAGAAGTTTGTGATAGCGTAGTGTGTCTAACGTTTGAATTCTACTACAAACTTAAAAACATGTTTTTTTCTTTAAGCAAAATTTGATGCATGAACAATATCGGTATCGGTGTAGTTTCCAGTAACTTGAAGGGCCAAACGTGGAAAAGGCAAAAGAAGTTGTGGGCTAGAACATGTGTAGGCGAGTGGATAACGGAGAAGAAATCGGCGTTGTCCACTTCCTAACCGCTATACTTAGCCGATGATTAACTTGGTCGTAATTAGTACTAATGGACGGCCATTTTCCGTTATTAGGTAAAAGATACAGTTTTTTTTTTCAAAATTTACTTTTTAAAAATTTATATTTTCCTAAATTTTAAAATTACTTAAATAACTATCATTTTAAAAATTTATATTAAGTAAATTACTAAAAAATTAAAATCATTTATAAATCACGTGACTTTATTCTGTCAAATCATGTTTATTGTCTAAAATGACGTTGTTTTAGCCATTAGACTGAATTGGACAGTCTCTAAATTTATGTTTAATAGTCAAAACAATATCGTTTTGAACATAAAACAAAATTTGACAGAATAAAATTGGACAAAAAATCTGAACTCAACAAGACGAGGTGTAATGAACTCCTAAGCCGTATTGCAAGTAATGTATTAAGGCCTCTATTAATTTCCAATTCCTGCTGAGTTGGATTGCTTCCACTGGTTCAGGGCAGAATTTCGGGAGACTTTTATAATTTATTGGCAGAATACCACTCCTGAATATGCTATACCTTTACTCAATCAGCGCAAGCCATTGGATTTATTAATCTAAATTACAAGCACAGTTAGATCATATTGAACAGAATATACAGTAATTAAACAAGCAAATTATCAACAACCCATCATAGAACACACACTATAATCATCTTATCATATCCTTGGAATGATGAAACCATTAAATATCAACTGCTGATCGTCGTATGTCATGCTAATAATTATGTGTATCCAACTCCAACGTTGTCTTAGTTATTAGTTTATCATCACCGAATGAAATTGGGGTACTTAATGAAATTGCGGATCGAATCAGTTCATGTGCTTAATTCAATGCTCAAATGTTGCCAAAGGATTATAGGCTAAACGTGGCACGTTCAATGATTGTTTCTTTCTTGTCTAATGGATTAAGAGGATTAATTAAGGAGGAAGAGTAGAAAAATGATAGCTTTTAAAACTTCAAAAAGAAATTTTGACTTAATAAATATGAGAAAAATCTTTCAGATTTATACTGCAATTAGGAGTTAGTATTTAACTATTTGATTTATTTTTATTTGATTTTCGTAATTTATAAATTAGACAATAATATGTTTTAATCTTTTAATTTAACTTTTATCTCAAATTTTTAATTAATTCTTAAAATTTATCTATAATCACTATAGAGTAAAATTTTTGTTAATATATTTATCTAAAATCTTATATAGCATTAATAAAATTTAAGTTGGAAATAGATTTGCCAATGACAAGAACATTTAGCTATAAGATTTTTATTAAGAATATTAATAAGAGTTTTATCATAGATTAATTAGTATAAGTAATGATTAAAAAATTCAACCAATTCGACTGGTTAAATCATAAAAACTTTGAATCGTTCAACTTTTCGGTTAAATTTACTTTAATAATTCTTGTTGTTAAAAACCAATCAATTTATTAATTGATCAGTCAAATTTTGTAAATTAATAAGTTCTTATAAACTAAAATAAATCAATTAATGCTCATTTAACAATTCTTTTTTTCAATTAAACTTCAAATTCTTCGATAGATAAGGTCAATATCTTTTAATAATATTTCAAATTCTTTAATTTCATTTAAGTTTTAGTAAGTTTTATAAGGTCTAATACTGACTTAACCTTTTAAATCTTAAATCTCTTGTCTTATAGATTTAATTTTTAGTTCGAGATTGAATAAAGTGAAAAATTGAATTAAAAAAAGGGCACTGATTGAAAGATTAAAATAAGAAATAGAATCTCATACAAATTTGATTAGAAAGAAAAGGGAATGGGCCAGTCACGTGGCTAACCAATTGTATTTTCAGCTGCAAACCCCTGGTCCGCAAACTAATCCAATCCCATGTGGGGTTAATTGGTAGCTGTGTCAGCAATTATGTTTGCACTTGACTTTTAATATGAGAATTAGTGTCCCCTAACCAGCGCTATGGTAACAATTATTCACCCTTTTCTTTCGTTATCAATTCCAAGGATTGCTATTTGCTTACAAGTTCTTGAAATTCCGTAATATAATTGTTTTTAATTTTAAATAAAGTTTTGACTTATAATTAATTTTTATAAATTAGTTTTTAATATTAATATATATTTACAAAGCAACCTTTATTTACATAACATTTAATTAAATTTGTTATAATATAACTAGTTTTTACATATTAACTATAACATCTCTGATAAATTTTGTATTTTTATCAATTATTGCTAATATCAAACGTTAATTTATAAAATCTTAAATATTATTTAAATTTTTGTAAAATTTTAATAGCGAATTAATTGTAACTTTTAACTTATATTTCCTCAACAGATGCACAAGTGTGGCAGGATACAAGTTTTAACCGATGTTAGGGTTCAGGCCATTATTGATCCCCGTTCATGTGATTAGGTGTGTTGACCTTCTCATTTCATTTCCTTAACCTTACGTTAGTATATGGAGGCTAAGCACATGACATTCCTTGTGACTTCAAAATTCATATTCTGTGTTCTATGCATTGTACAGTACATTAAATACGGGTTCACACTGTGGTTACTACTCGGTTTTAGATTAATTACATGTTTAATGAATAGATACTTACCAAAACTAAGTATTAACTACAGGATCCAAACTGGTCTAAGTAGTTGAACCTTCAAATTCATGCATGTTTGCTCATAATTATAAATCCTAATTAAGTATGACTTCCTGGGTCCTTGTTCGTTCGCATTACCCATCAACCAAGGAACCGAAAGGCCGCAATTAAGAGGCAGGACAACATATGATAAGGAGCAAGGACACTATTATTGTTAGGTCAGTTGTTTAGAGTTTGGATTGATCAGCAAAAGCATTTAAACTATAAGTACTGTACGCCAGTCCAATGCATGTTAGGAGTAGCATTATTCTTGGATAGGAAGATGATGATGACCTAATTAATTAGTTTACCACACATGGGAATTTCTTGATGAGAATATATTGACACATATATCATCAATTCAAGCCATCGGTCATATCTCAAAATAACATTTTCATGTCATTTTGGAATAATTACACCAACGATTTGGCGTTGCCCACATGCAAAGTCTATTTTCAAAGAGACGGACGGACCATTTGAGAAAATAGGGCTTTTAATTGATCTAGAAGTTGAATGGTTCAATGCATTTATTACGTGATTTTAACATTTTCCAGTCAAGGAAAACATTAACAAGATGCATATATGGCGAGTATACTCATTTTGAATTATCGAGTTATAATTAATATTGATTAGGTCTAAATTTGGACCTTCTTTGGCTCTCTATCCAATTGCTCTGATGATTAGACTACTAACTGTGGCGGTCCATAATTCCTATAATAATACATATATGATAATGTTTTAACCTCTGATTTGACAAAATTTAAGTAATAATAATTTTATCTAGAAACAGTCATACATCATAATCTTATTCAAGATGTTAGACAATTTATAGAACCTAGTTTGCATTATACCGATCTTACGCCCATAACATTAATGCCATTCAAAGACGTGAGAATCAAAGAGCTGGACTGCATTTAAATGATGTGCCTAATAAAATCTAGTCTAGTCTTGCAAGAATATGAAGGTCAACAAATTATCACATGGTAGCTATGGGAACAAAACGCTTGCGTAAAACAGGGAAACCATGAAACAAGGTGGCCTGCATTAAGGAGCACAACATATATATTCCCACTTCAAAACACTAATTTCTTGTGTACAAGAATAGTACATGTCTTAGAAACATGTGCTTCTTGTTGAAGAAAAGAAGTTCACGTTGATGACAGAATGCATCATCATTCATCAGCCAAGGCATGCCATGAATTGTATTCGTTAATTAGCTAAAACACAGTTCATCACTAATCCAAATGCATATAACTAATGAGTCTTACTGTTCAGTGGTAGAGGAAAGCGTTTAGTGTTGAGAAGTAATCTACCTTAGGGCTGTTATTGCCACGAATTCTGTTGTTTAGAAGCTCTAATTACACTTCTTCATTGCAAAAGATTAAGTAATTCTAATGTAGACAATATCTGCAGGTTTTTTCTTGAAGGGAGCAAAGCAAACTTCTATCTATTCGGCCATTTGTGAAGTATAATGCAAAAAATCCATACGATGTCCCTAATCGACATAAACATCATTAATTAACCTTAACTAATTATTATTTCAAGAATTAATGCTTCTATCCCGATGCTAAATTACGACAACACTTAATAAAAGTTTCGCTGAAATACTAAATATCAGAAGATTCAATAACACGTAGGCTTCTATAAATGTAGCACCTACTAACCAACATCTATAGTAGTGCAAAGGAAAAAATTCACGTAATTATTAAAATTTTAAATTAAAAATTATTTGATTATTACTAGTATTAGTATCATAATTATGATAAATTATTGGAAGAATTTGAATCATAAGTATAATTTTACGATTGGAAATGTAATTATAATTTGTAATTTAAAAACTTGGTGCATAGCTATAGGAATTTCATTACTGTTATTTAAAAATGAGTTTTTGATTCAGTTGTTAGTGGAAAGGGCAAATTCCTAAAGATCAGTGGCATATCTTATCAGAATTAATGTTAAGCTTGACGTGATCAACAGCCGATGTCACTATACATGTCTTACTTGTCTTCCACATATTGGTTGTTGGCCAAAAATGTCCTAAAGCGAGTTAAGCCCATCCTTTCGTGTCGTAGGATACATACACGCACACAGGACAGAAGATTCCAAGAACAAGCCTAAGGTGATGGCTCCAACTTAAAATCTTCCCCTCCATGACTATTGGATAAGACAGATATAGTTGCAATGAGGTGTCTTTTATTTCTCTTGGCTGCTTCAACGTAAGAACTTTTTCTTCCATTCTTCAAGCCCTTGAACCACGTAACATTTTCATGCATATTATAGGTTCCAACTTCCATGGATAGACATAAAGAAAAAACACCTATTTCTTGTGGCAGAGACCGAAGGTTGATTCGTTTAAGTTATAGAATTTAGTCGAGATGAGAGAAGATATAATTAAAAATAATGGATCTATAACAGACAAATATACAAAACATATGTAAAAAAATGGTTTTAGGAAGCAAAAGCATTGATCTTGTTGCTTAAGCAAACAAAGATTGCCATATCTTAACAGGAAAAGAAAAATTCCTACAGGTTGTGGGGGGGAGCTGGCGACTTTCTGTATCATGCATGATTGCCGTGTCCCGTTAACGGTGAATTGCTCTTTTTTTCCTTGAGTTTCTTAATGATTTGTTAACTAACTTCGTCCAAACCTAAGAATTCAAGCAAACTACGTACGTGCATGTAGTCCTATCCAAGAATGTTGTTAGAATAAAGCAGTGTGAAATGTTAAAGAAAAGACGTAAATGTCGGAGCTATTGAGATTACTTAGAGATTGAACAGTAATGAAGCCCAGAAAGAAAAAGATAGCATAGCACAAACAGTAGATGTAAGACATGGACATATATATCCAAATTGCAAAAAATGGTCAATTTCTAATAAAAGAAAAATTGAAAGATCAAAAACTCAAGTAACCCACGTTACATTTCGGCGCAGCTTTGCCTTTAATGGTTGATATCCAACGATAAACAGTAATTCCACTAGCTCAGAGGATATAAATACCCCTTAGGAGGCTCTAAACTTGCAGCAACACATTCTTCCAGTTCCCAACCTCTCTTGAGCCCTCTTATTATCTTGTTCTGCTTACTTGCACTAACACAGCACGATATGGAAAGCTCGAAGAACTCTTGTTCGGTCCTTATGCTTCCTAACATCTTTTGTTTTATTTCATTAGCAACTGCATCTCAGTATAACGTGCTGAGTTATGGGGCTAAACCTGATGGTACAACAGACTCAACCAAGGCCTTTCTTGAAGCTTGGAACCAAGCTTGCAGCTCTCCTAGTCCAGCGAACATTTATGTTCCGGCTGGCAAGTTCTTGCTGCGGAATGTGAGGTTTCAGGGTCCATGCAGGAACAATGCGATCGTTATTCGTATAGATGGCACTCTTGTGGCTCCATCAAACTATCAGGTTATAGGAAGTATTGGGAACTGGATTATGTTTGAGCAGGTTAATGGTGTTACTCTCTCTGGTGGAGTCCTTGACGGACAAGGAGCTGGTTTATGGGCATGTAAGGCTTCTGGCAAGAATTGTCCCTTTGGCGCCACGGTATGTGAAAATGCATAAAATTTGATGTTAGATTTGTTAAGGCAGCGACATCTTTACTATATCTTGTTTACTAACTATATATATATATAGAAGTAAATAATGAGCAAATATATGTATATATAGTACACATAACTGAAACTGTTTCTTGATCAAGTGCAGACTCTAGAGTTCTTCAATTCAAACAACATTTTTATCAGTGGATTAGCATCTGTAAATAGCCAGGTGTTCCACATGGTAATCAATAATTGCCACCAAGTTAAAATTCAGGGGGTGCAGGTATCTGCCTCTGGCAATAGCCCAAACACAGACGGGATTCACGTTCAAATGTCGACCGGCATCACAATCGTGAACTCCACAATTGGAACCGGCGATGATTGTGTCTCAATAGGTCCTGGTACCACAAACCTTTGGATTGAAAATGTTGCATGTGGACCTGGACATGGAATCAGGTAAATAAGAAAATAAAAACGAAGTGCTTTTTTTTTTTTGTCTTTTATGCATGTATTATACTGATATGGGGCTAATTAAGGGCGTGTGGTTGATGCAGCATTGGGAGTTTGGGGAAGGACTTTAAGGAGGCTGGTGTACAAAATGTGACAGTTAAAACCGTTACATTTACCAGTACCCAAAACGGTGCAAGAATCAAGTCTTGGGGGAGACCAAGCAGTGGTTTTGCCAGGAACATAATTTTCCAAAATATTCTCATGAACAATGTTCAAAATCCCATTATCATAGACCAAAACTACTGCCCCAACAACAAAAATTGCCCTGGTCAGGTGGGCAACCTTAAATACTGCTCAATTGAAAACCTTATCAAGTGTCATTAATTTTAGTTAGTCAAGTGATGTAACAGATACCTGTGTGTTCATTGAGCAGGCTTCTGGAATTCAAATAAGTGATGTGACATACCAAGACATCCATGGAACATCAGCAACAGAGGTTGCTGTGAAGTTTGATTGTAGTACCAATTATCCATGCACTGGCCTTAGATTGCAAGATGTAATGCTCACTTACAAGAATCAACCTGCTGATTCATCCTGTAAGAATGCTGATGGAAGTGCATCTGGTATCGTTCAGCCTAGTAGCTGTCTCTGAGGACCCTCTCACCAGACCTTTCTTCGTTTACTTAGCTTAACTATGGTGGATAATACAAGTATACCAACGATTTCACTATTATTTCTCCTCATGGTCTCAATTAGAGGCTTGAGGCCCATATAAATAATTTCACAAAGATAAAGAGAAAAAAGAAAATAGTAATACTAGTTTGTACTTATGATTACTAATAGAATTTTAAATTTATGTATGATTCTCAATAATTAATGGAAAATAAGTAAGTTTCTTTTATATACATATAACATTGTTTTTGGTATTGAAGATCAAGTTCATCATTTGTTTTCGAAAGTCATTATGAAGAGAGAGGTAGAGAGGGAGAGAGCATATGGAATTAATGTCAAGTTCGAACTTATAGATGCCTAGAGTTAAACCACCATCATCAGTAATTCATATAAGATAGATTTTAATTTATTATTAACTAATTGCTAATTGAGCTCTAAGATTGTTGCTCACATGAAATTGGACCTTACTTCTTTCGGTATTAATTGTTTTTATCTATATTACATGTTATTGTCAAAGAAGAAACTTTAATTATTACTGAAAGTTGAAACTGGAAGGGTGGCCGTCCTCCATCCCCTCATCCTATTGACTTACTTGGAGATTATTTATTATTTATTCCTTTTGACACTAACACGTTAGTTAAATACATGAACTTCGTTAACGGTACCAAAAAGGTACTGGAATGTGTACGTATCCCTTGGATCCTTGACTAATTCTCGACTAAATAATTGAGAGAACGGATAAGCTAACATGCTTATGAATGATTAGCATATACGGATGCACATTTACTGCAATCCTACCGTTGACTTACACATCATGCATATCTGATATCAATTATATTTGTGCTTTAATTATCATTGAAACGGTTTTAGCTTGAATGTAGACTAAATTTAAATCTTGTTACTATCCAATGTGTATAAGTGCATCTGTGGGAGTAACATTAGGCTAATCCACTAAGGAAGTAGGTCAAGCTTGAAGTGCACACCAATTGATTGAGCAGTGACGTTTGATTAATTAAGAAGCTAATTGCAAGATTGAATTGCACGCCAATTAATTAGATTCAGTACATGGGATAATTAGATGGAGGATTAGGGAACTAATCACTGCATCAAAGCAGCATTGCAGCCAAGTTAGGGGCAGCTGATTAAGCTTTAAAATCATTAAATTTAACATCACTATAGATTCAATCATGATTATTTTTCTCGTAGTAATTAACATAATGATTAGTTTTATATTTTACAAAAGATATAATTTTTAATTTTTAATTTACACAAACTCAAAGGCCTTTTTATCAATTTAACTGTACAAAGAAAACATATATCATGTGTAAATGATTATGAATAGAAAAATTGTAAGGTAATCATAATAAGAAAAAGCCGTTTCTTCATTATATACCTCAGCAACCACCGAATCCTTTCGGTTACGCATATATAGCACCAAATGCACCCTTTGTACAACAATTTAATAAGAAAAGTGACAATAACTAATCATTGACTTGGGGATGACATGCAACAGATGGAGGCTGGAGAGTGATTTACGTGCTTGGAAAATGATGATGAACTATATACACGAGACTTGGATAGCGAGATAAGAGGAAATTAAGAAAGAGAAGTGACTATGGTGGGTTTTACGTATATGCTTACAATTAGTGCCACGTGAAGTCACATGCACTGCAATTGTTAGAAACTAAAACTGCTAATTAATCATTGATTTGCTTCCATCACAAGAAAGCTTGTGAATGTACCGAGTGCTTATATTTCATAAACGACGGGCGCTGCTTGCTTTTGATGTGTGCATAGGAATGGGAATATGTGTCCTAACTTCTTATAAATACCCATGAAAGCTCAGAGAGTTTCAACTCACTTCAACTTTCCAATTACAACCCTTTTCTACAATTTTAGTAGTCTTCACCTTCTTAATTTCGTCTGTGGAATTATGGCTAATCATAATCAATTAATGAGTGCTTTTGGTCTTGCACTTCTCTTCATTTTCTCTTCATCGTCTCCGCTAGTAAATGCGGCGAAATACGATGTCACGAGCTACGGAGCCAAACCAGACGGAAAAACTGACTCAACCAAGGCATTTTTGGCTGCATGGTCTAGGGCTTGTGCCTCCACAAGCACTGCCACAGTCTACGTCCCACAAGGAAGGTTCTTTCTTGGGAAAACGACGGCTTTTGAGGGTCCGTGCAAGAACAATGCTATCATTGTACGTATAGATGGCACTCTTATGGCTCCATCTGACTATTGGCTCATCGGAAATGCTGAAAACTGGCTCATCTTTAGGCACGTCGATGGTGTTACGGTGTCCGGTGGTACACTTGATGGTCAAGGCACTGGCTTGTGGTCTTGTAAAGCCTCTAATAAGAAATGTCCTCTTGGTGCTACGGTACGTGAAATCGCTTTTGAAAATGCTGATTCCACATGCATTGTTCCTTTCTTGTCGATAACGTGAATTAAGCTGCGTTTGGTTACTCCCAGTTAGATAAAATGTGAAGGTGACTGCTCTAAGCAAGTCACAATCTGTCACTTTCTTTGCTTTACTCATTCTGAGTAACTGATATAATAGCTAAACTCTGGCACTTTTGACTTCTAATGTGATTCCTGTAATGTTACCTTCAGTTGGTTTTAGAGTATTAAAGGGTTCCCCTTTACTATAATTCATTAACTAATGTGATCAACAGCTTGCATTATACGTATATCTAATTAGGGATATGTTTTATACTCTTGGATATCCAAGTAACCAAAATAGTTAAATTCTCCAAGTTTCCATAAGATTTGGAACCTAACAAATGTCATGGAAGCTTATTCTTAGTATACTAGGAGGTTAATAAAGAGTTAATCATACTAATTCTGGTTGTTTGTGTGCGTGTGCGTGCAGTCACTAAGCTTTTCCAATTCAAACAACATCATACTCAGTGGATTGACATCGCTCAATAGCCAAATGTTCCACATTGTCATCAATGGTTGCCGCAATGTTAAGGTTCAAGGGGTTAGGATCTCGGCGTCCGGCAACAGCCCAAACACCGATGGCATCCATGTGCAACTGTCGACCGGTGTGACAATCCTCAACTCTAAGATTGGAACCGGAGACGACTGTGTCTCCATTGGTCCTGGCACAGCCAATTTGTGGATTGAAAACGTTTCTTGTGGTCCTGGCCACGGAATCAGGTAATTAAACAACAAATATTTTATCTTATGTTGCTGATTTATGTCATTCATAAGGTGCTTCTTTAAACTTTCCAATGCGATGTTGTTATGCTAAACCAATAAATAATTTCAGCATAGGAAGTCTAGGCAAGGGCCTGCAAGAGCCTGGCGTACAAAATGTGACAGTTAAAACCGTTAGATTCACTGGCACTCAGAACGGGGTGAGAATCAAATCTTGGGGGAGACCCAGCAATGGGTTTGTGAAGAAAGTTCTGTTCCAACATCTTTTAATGACCAATGTCCAAAATCCGGTTATAATCGATCAGAATTACTGCCCTGATAATAAAAATTGTCCTGGCCAGGTAATTACTCATAACCCTTTTTCCATAACATAAACAATAACTAAGTAGATAATGGGAAAAGTTTATCTGATGGATAATCTTTGGTTCAGGATTCTGGAGTTAAGATTAGCGATGTGACATACCAAGACATCCATGGAACATCAGCAACACAAGTTGCAGTGAAATTTGACTGTAGCAAAAAGAATCCATGTACGAAGATTAAAATGAATGATGTAAAGCTGAGTTACAACAATCAAGCAGCTATTGCTTCCTGTAGCAACGCCGATGGAAGCGCTTCAGGTCTGCTTCAGCCCACTAGCTGCTTGTAATTATATAATATGGAGCTAATTATTTCCCTTCAGCAACTTCCATCCCAGTATAGCTTTGGAGCATCGATAGTCCTTTAGAGCTAGCTTGTTTCTGTTGTTTGTGAGTTTGTACGAGTCCATCCGACTGCTTGAGCCTGTGGCTTTTCGGACACTGTAACCTGATTCAGCCCGGTTTTGCAGTTATGGCCAGATATGAGAATAGGTTGTATAAGTATTTATTGGACTCTTTATCCAATAACTAATGCTTCCAGTCAATTTGACTATCATTGGTTGAGATACTGATTTTCATGGTTTTCTAATTGGTATAATTTGCAATTACCTACATAAGACAAAACAGATAACTCTTCAGAAATTAAGGTTAATTAAAAAAAATCCTTAAACTTTTCTCATTTTTTTAATTATAGCCTAAAAGTTAAAAAAATGACAATTATGTACTCAAATTTTTAATTTTTTTCAAATATAGTCCGAAGTTGGTATTTTCGTTAACAAAGCTGATATGACAAGCCACATCAGATGTGTTTAATGGCACATAAGATGTCAGGTGTTATGGATTTATATGTCATAATTTTGTAAATTGTAATTAATTATTATTAATTAAAATAATTAAATAAAATTAAACAACAACAAAAATAAATATTACAAAAGCCTAAGTCCCTCTTATTCATCTACTCTCTCTATTCGCATCATTTCACTTAAAAAGTAACTGGTAACGTTGCTGGTTTTACTTTTGGTGGTCCATCTCTCCCTCTCAAAGCACCAGTTGTCGGAGGTGTAACAACCATTGTCTTAGCTTTCTTCGATGGCTGTCTAAAAGCCCTTTCCATTTCACATGATTTAGGACTTTTGTAGTAGTTAATTAACATATTACTTATGGAGTGCCTTAGAATAAGGGGGGACAAAGTAACAATTTGTTATTGTTGCTACTGCAGTAATTTTGGCACTGTCTATTCTACACTGTGCTAAAGAGGGTTGGGGGAAATTTCGGTAGTCATCATAGGTTGAGAACTTTTTAGAGAAAGAAAATAAGTTAGTAAGAGAAAAGAAAATGGAAAATTTTCAAATAAAAGAAAATTGAGACTATGTTTAGTGCGAGCGAGTAAAGAAAAAAAGAGACTTTAATTATATCATCAAGAAAAATTTTAAATTTATGTATTTAATTGCTACTTTTTAAAATTCAGCCTATAATTATAAAATTGTATAAAGTTTAGAATTTTTTTAGTAATTAACCTAAGAAATTATAACACGTTATTCAACACTTGGGAATTTTCAATAATTTTGGGGATGAGGCATACATGGCTGGGAACATTAGCAAAGAAATACAACAAAATCGAAACACAATTCGAAAAAAAAATCAAAGGAATCTAATAAATTATAGGGGTCCATCGGTCATCCCCTGAAAAGAGTAGGATTCTTTCAACAAACTTGATTATTATATGTAACAAAGAGTAGGAAGGGACCACCATTTGGGGTAAGAAGAAAAAGGACACCAATTTCTGCCCTTTCTCCTTTCCCTTGCTTACTTATCCAATTCAATTTCAGGGGCATAAGTCGATTTCCTTTTTTTTCTTTTAATGGAGAATTTCTTTTTTCTACACAATAAGATTCAAACATAAATACAAGAATGCATCAATAATAAACAGAAGTGGCATCCTCAACCTCAAGTCGGGAAGCTCTATTCTTTTTTAATTTGAGAAGGACTACTACAAAATCGTTCATAACGTTCAGTGATTGCTCCTGCCCAACCAATCACCAATTATGCTCAGAAAAATTCCATGTACCTTAAAAGTTGATGTGTCCGTTGGAAGGTAACTTACAAGAGTCTTGATAGCTCTGCTCGGCCATTGAAAACCAAGCCATAGACTTAAATCTAGTTAAAGGTTTCCATTATCTATTTATTTCTCATGTCTAAGTTGTACATTCTTGTCTTATACTCTTCCTGTTTCGTAAGTCCAGAACCGCAAAAGACACATAATAGGTAGGCTCATGCATGCAAGTCGCAACTCTCAAGAGAGTGTGGTCAGCTGTTTTCCAAGTCTTAATGAGTTACATTAAAGGTTTATAAATTTAATATATCCCCTAAACCTTGTCACAACCACATTCGTCTCATCTTTTTTACCAACCAAGAATGGCATAACCAATAGTTTCTGTTGCTATAGCTCTTCTCATATTTTTCTGCTCTTTGGCTAATGCGAAAAGGAACCACAATGTGTTAAGACTACGGAGAAAACCCAAATGGCAAAACTGACTCAACAAGTGCCTTCCTCACTACATGGACTGAAGCTTGTAACTCCATAAGGCATGTCACTGTCTATTTGCCACAGGGAAGGTTCTTGTTGGGCAGCGTAGCTTTTCGTGGACAATGCAAGAGTAATATCAAGCTACATCTTGAAGCCACTCTTGTGGCTCCTTCAGGTGATTGGAGGAATCCGGGTACTGCAGAAGCTTGGCTTTTATTTGAGAATGTTCACGGGGTTAGGGTCCATGGGGGTGTGTTTGATGGACAAGGCTCTAGTTTGTGGTCTTGAAAGAGAATTAGGAGTACTGATTGTCCTTACGGAGCAATGGTGCGTGCAATAAAGGACAAACTATTCTTATGACCATACTGCCTACCGATTTATCATATTTCTTCAATCTTCTTTTCCTAGCTATTTGTCATTAATTAATTTTTTTTCAATGTCATTTTCATAAATAATTAAGAAACTGACATAAATATGTATTTATGTGCTGTTTATTCTCAATAATTTTATCCCTAATGGAACGTTTGAGTAAATTTATGAATATTGTTTATACCTTTTATCCTTGCTTCTATCCTTGAGACCTGAAGCAGAAAATTAATGCATCAGGGACAAAGTTCCTGGAGTATCCTAAGCTATTCCTTGTTTTTTTTTGGTAGCCTAATTGAATTGGATTAGTTACTCCTTGCTCAAATTAGAGTGCATTAGTGCCTCCAACCTTATTCTTATTTTGAACTACACTAACAGTTGCCAAGTTTTTCAGCTTTTGTGCATCTTGCATTCAGGCACTAATGGCAAGAAGTCTAAATGCAGTATCAAATTAAATGGAGATTGCTTTTGTATTAATGTTTGCAGTCCCTGAACTTCATTAATTCCAGCAACATACTGCTTAATGACTTAACATCACTGGACAGCCAATTGTTCCACATCCTCGTCAAGGATTGCAACGATGTCAAGATGAGTGGGCTAACAATCTCTGCCTCTGGTGATAGTCCAAACACCAACGGTATCCATGTATAGACATCAAGGAGCATAATCCTGGTCATGGAATAAGGTCTCTAAATTACTACTAAGTACTAACCCGCATTTTGATTTTACATATATACGTTTCATAGTCACGTCAAGGTTTTATATTGGGCCAACAAATGCACTTATGGTCCACTTTATTATCGTATGAATTTTCCTGCTATAATTCACAGCCATTAGTTTAAAACACAATCTAGTAATTTTAAATCTTACTCTACATTGTTTTCTGACAAATAAAAGGACATAAATGTGTATAACAATCTCGTCCTGTACTCTTATTTGTCGTGATAAATAAGATAGGATTGCTTGAGTAGTAATAGATTGATCACCATGTGAGTACTAGTGCAGTGTTGGGAGTCTTGGCTAGGGCCTGGAGGAGCTCGGTGTTGAGAATGTGACAGTGAAGAGCATAACCTTCATTGATACACTTAAACAGGGTTAGAATCAAGACTTGGAGAAGACACAGGTATGCTATAGCAAATAGTGAATTTTTATTTTGATTAGTTTCCAGTCAAGCTTGAAGTTTTGTAAGAGGGATACTATACCGCAAAGCGATATGTCTTTGTGTCTTGATTTCCTGAACCACAATTTTCATATGATCACCTGAATATCAGCTTCAAAATTTTCTAATTTTTGGTCATCTTCTTCCCATGGTCACAGGACTCGAGGGTGAAGATTAGGGACGTGACATATGTAGACATCCATGGAACAGCAACAATCGAAGTTGCAGTAAAATTTGAGTATAGTAAACGACAACCATGCACTAAGATCAAGCTAATGGATGTGAAGCTCACGTACGTCAACCAGTAAGCTTAAGCATTATGTGATAATGCTATTGGTAAAGTTTTTGGTTTAGTTCAGCCCACAAGCTGTTTTTGAGGATTATACATTGTACTAAATATATTCGAATTCAAGTTCTTGCACATTCTTTGTCATCAATGTCATGTCACAATCGAATCGTCTAATTATTTTGATTTTGGAAGCTATATCAAGTTTTGTTTTGTTTTGTTCTTATTTATCAATTCAACTCAAAGCTTTTTCTCATGATATTCTAGAGAATAATATTAGGTTTATTATAAGATTTATTATGGTGACATAAGAGTTATTCTACCTCAGAGATAATCATAAAGATGAAGTAAGTTACAAAAATATGTCTCATAATTCATTACCTTAAAGTTTTGGATTAAAATATGATATTTTGGTACTATATGAGCTCGTTTAGACCTAACCCAATTTCTTTTTAAAACTCTTCAAAATTCTTCAATAAGTTTACCAAAATTAATCTAACTCTAATTTTATTTAAATAACGAGAGGATGTGATTGAAAGAAAAATATAATGAGAAGAATAAATAACAAAAATAGAGAATAATAAAATAAAGCAAACAAGAATATAAGAAAATTATAACTTAGTTCGACTAATTGGATATGATTACATCTTTGGGAGCTACGAGCAACTAAAATTTATTATTAAAAGATTATATTGATGATTAATTAAATTAGGTTTACAACAATGTGTGTGTGTGTGTCCACAAACCTTAATTAGTAAAATTTTACTCAAATACTCTTTATTAAATCTAACCTAATTTAAACATAAATACAGTAAGTCCTTTCAAATTTGAAAGTCAAAAACATGTTTTTAGACAAAGTTATCTGTCGTAGGTATGACCGTGTTCTAGGTTATAGATCTCTTTGACTAGGGATAAAGGATCTTTTTGTCTTCTCTGTGCATATGGACATAGGTTGTGACATGTTCCAATTTCAAACCGTGCCTTCTTTAAAAAATTCTTCACTATATTAGTACTTTCTTGTCTCCAGCTTGTGTATTTCATTCTAGAGAAAAACATGCCTCGAGATATGCCCTTACTCGCACCCTTATTCTAAACCATATTTATCCAAACACTTCTAAGAAAAAAATTGCATTTTTTCAAAAGCACTCTAAAAATTTTATACAAGTATATGAGCCATACACGATAATCTCCGTATTAGTGAATATACCATATTTCAGTCAACATACTCTAAGCAACACCTCTAAGATTGCATATCCATATATACAATCCATATAATAACCATCTTTACTTTCACAAATAAACTCTTTATAGGTTAGGTTATAACCATGTCTAATATTTGAGACATTAATCAATTTTTTTATCTTGAGAAACATCTCATCTTTCACTATATATCCCATCCATTTATCTTTCTTTTAACTTTCCCTAGTCCCTTGAAAGGTAGTTATTAGAGAAGGCAATGAGATAGAGATTGACCCAATTTTTTTTATCCATCCCAAAGCTTAACCCTAAAGTTTGATCATTTCTAAAACATACAACTCAATCTTGAGCTTAATCAAGCTTTGACTGACCCAAAAGTAATTGTTCATTAAAATAAAAAATAAAATCATTTTATATGTAAAAAGAGTTTGAGCTTTAGGCCATCCTCAAGTTGTAAAGTCCAAGTTTGATATGAAATTTGAGCTTAATCTTAATACTATTCTCTTTATACAGAGTTCAAATTTGACTAAAAGTTAAATCAATTCGGGTGCAACCCATTGACTTTGGATTGAGCAGAGTCAGATCAAGCGCTTTTGCCATCCTGATTAGTTAGATCCTTATTACTAATGATAAGAGCATATATGACCAAGTGTTCTCATCTATATCTTCTTGGTGGCCTAATGGCCCATCTTGTTTTATTTATGGCTATTCCATATTGATACCTTTTTTTTTCCCTGATATTGTCTAGCTCTTGATCTAGAATTTTTAGCCTTTTTAACATTCGTTCTAGTCTGTTCTAGTTTAACTTATACTAACCTTTGAACTAATATTACTCTCTACTAATTTAAATATACACCTTCCATATTTTTGCTTTAATATATGTCGTTCCTTAAACCTTGGCATAAACTTTCTATATGATTACCTTAGACTTTTTACTAAATGCACGAAAATTGTAGAAGTCTGCTTGTAATGTTTAACACCCTTTATTAAGTTCCCCTTGTGAAATTCCATCTTCTCTTACATACTGAGATGACCCAATTGTATGTTCTATAACATAGTATTATCTTTCTTTGACTCTACTTTTACATGTTCTCTACTTACAAATTCGTTCCCTATTAGTCTATAGTTTTCTTTTTTCAATTTTGATCATTTCATCATAGTCATCATACCCTTCAACACCTTAATATTGTCTCGTTAATTTTATACCTTGAACCATTCACATATAAAATTCTTAAATAGAATAGGATTTTCCTCAAATTTGGTACATGTCAGATACTACTCAATGCCCTAATAACATCATCAGACATCTTAATCCTGACTTGTTCTATTTTAACGATTTTACAAGCTATGTATATGAAAAAAATCAATCTTTGTTTGGTGTCATGGGATGTGAACATATTATATCTAAAGTCATGAGTCCTGAAGTTTACTTATTGAAATGTAGAACATGTTTTGATTGCTACAATATAAATCCTTGCTTGACACTACAACATCAAACCTTAACAAATCATCAATTTTACTTTCATTTGTTTAATCCTTATTTGGATAACCGCTCCTAAAATATCTAGTTTGCTCTTACTTGTAACATTAGATTATCTTTTCACCCATAGGTTTTGACCTATAACTCCACTTAGAAGAGCCATCTTTCTTATGCTTTCTTTCACAGTCTTGGTTTCCATTACATATGATCCTTTAACTCGAGAGCTTTCACCAATATTGAGTCTCAATTGGTTTTGCACTGAGCATAATGGTGATGTCCTCCATACTAACAATCTCCTTACCTAATGTGAACATGATCACTAGATATTTACAAGAAAGATGTAAAGAATAATTCAAAATTATTACTTTATCTTCATTTGCAATAATTAACTCGAGCCTCAACAAATCATTGTCTATTTGGTTGAATGCATTAATATGTTGTTTTATATTTGTTCTCTCTTACATCTTCAACTTGTATAGTCTTTACTTTAGATACAACTTGTTTATGAGAGATTTTGACATGTATCGTCTCTCTAGTTTCTTCTATATCTTAAAAGGAGATGCAATATCCATAATATAATATGTGACCTTATTTGTCAAACATAATTGAATGGTTCCAACTACTCACATCTGCAAGTCCTCCCAATCGAGTTTATCCATGTCTTCTAACTTATTCTCTTGCAGCCCCTTTAACAAGTCTTAATAAGGTAATAAATCCTTAACTTTGTATTTCCATAGTCTAAAATTCCCAACCATATTAAACTTTAATATTTTAAATCTTATAAGCGAAGTCATTTTTGCCTAAATTATACTTTGATACTGCTTGTTAAGAAATAATTAGACTTGGCAATTGGGCCCGAGCCCAAGCCCGACCTGACTTGACTCGAAGTCAACAAGCCAGATCCCATCTGACCTGAGGCCCGTCGAGCAATAACCATTAAGGATAGATTTATATAAAAGAAACAAACAAACGATAACTAGTAAGAATATTTCAATAAAGTTCGCCAATTGATTGTGCCTACGTCTTTATGAGCTAAGAGCGACTAATTTACTATTATTGATCAATAACTCCTTTTGGAGATTACATATTTTTTTTCAATATATATATATATACACACAAATGGTTTACATAAGTATAATTAATTTATAAACTCTAGCTAATATAATTCAACACAATTTATTCTTTTACCAAAACAAATCTCACTTAAACATGGCTCTAATAAGTTATAGAATTCTTCTAGAGTTTGTACTCAACTAAAAACATGTTTTCCTATAAGATTATCAATTATAAACATAACCTGAGATACGATAATATATCTTACTATCTCCTTTTAAAAGATAGCATAGGCTCTAACACACCCGTGTCCCAGACCATGAATCCTCCTTCTTTTTTGCATACTTAGACACAACTTGAGACATGACTTTGACCCAGGCTATGGATCTTATTGTCTTCTCCATGCATAAAACACAATTTGTGATATGACTATGTCTTCCTTCGGAAACACCTCTGCCACCAACATGTCTATTTCTCCAGCTCATACCTTCAATTTTAATTTCCATAACATAACAAGCTTTAGGTCACACATGTATTCCAAACAATGTTTTAAAAACTGAACCGGAAGTTAAACTGGTAAGATAAGAGATTTAAAGTTTAAAAGGTTTAACTGGTATTAGATTGTCATAAAACTGACTAAATATTTAACACAATTAAAGAATTTGAAATATGATTGAAAGAGATTATTCTTACCTATCGAATAATTTGAAGTTTAATTAAAAAAGAAATTGTTAAATGAAATTAATTGATTTATTTTAATTTATAATAACTTATTAATTTACAAAATTGCCTGATTAATTAATAAACTAACTAATTTTTAACAATAAGAGTTTAGAAATTGAACCACAAAGTTACACTGTTCAAAGTTTTTACGGTTGAACCAGTCAAACTGGTTGAGTTTTTTAATCATAAGTTTAAGGTATGTTTACCCAAAGACTTTCAAGAAAATACCTACATTCTTCTAGAAACACTCTTGGTACTAGGATTGCACTCATATATATGAGTCATACACTATAATTTTCACAATGATGAATATATCATATTTCAAGTTTCAACTATCACACTTCAGGAAACGCCTCTAAAATTATATACCTATATATACGAGTCGTCCTCTATTAGGCCTTATTTTAAGATATTACGCATAATGATTTTGTCTCTGATTTCCTCTACATTGATGTAAAAGATGAATATTTTGGATATGTACAGTGATATTTTTGTTGTCAAAATAAATTTAAATTACTTAGTATGATAATAAATTTATCCCAAGAATCAGTAAAATGATAAATGGATTTATCAATAAGAATGCAAAGCTAAAAAATAATGATAAAAATATTTGGACGTGGAAATTAATGATAATGAATTAGCTTTTTGTTGTTGTTATAATCAATGTTTTAAAAACGGACCGGATATTGAACCAGTTAAAGAAAATGTTTAAGTTTTAAAGGTTTAACCGGTATCAAACTGTTATAAAATCGGTATATAATAAATAAGAATTAAAAATTATAAGAATAAGTAAAAATATAAAATAAAATAAAATGCTTTATTGAAATAAAAAATTAACTAATAATGCTTATTAATATATAATAAACTAATAATAAATCTAATAATTTAACTATGACTGAATCTACCATAAATTTATCATTTATTTAAAGACTCGTAAAAGTTGTAGTATGTCAAAAGAAAGTCAATAAAAAAAACTCTAACTTTATCATAACTTTATTATAACTTCTTCTTAAATACCCTTCAAACATACTTCTGTATAGTTTAGATATTATTTTTTAACACATTCTTAAATTATCTTAAGCAAAATTACTTATATACTAATTAATAATTCAATTTATTAAAAAAATAATAAAATAATAATTAGTTTTTAGCAATAATAATTTAAAATTTTCAATTAAAAATATAAAGAGATAAATAAAGAA
>JAOQMM010000005.1:5831653-5844399 GCA_027563515.1 Erythroxylum platyclados
TATATTTACCATCAATTTTTGTCAAATTCTATTAACTTAAATATTTAAGACACAAGTTTTAGAGTAGATACATGGAATAAAATAATTATTTTTCTTTAATCTTAGAAGTTTACATTTAATTAGTTTAATAACACCTAAAATATATATAAACTAATGGGAAACTCATAAAAGATTATTTTTAAGTTTCTAGTTTGAATTTTCAATTTTAAAAAATTCATGTAAAAATCAAATTTTAAATAAAGATTACTTACAAAAGTAAAACTCCTCAAATTAAATTATCAGTGAATATAAAAGTATTAAAATTTATTAGGGATGGAATAGGTCGGCCTGTCAATTTTTTATAAAATAATCTTTTTAAAATTAAAAGTGTAAATAAAGTTTTTTTAATTTAATTCTTGAGGTCTAACTCTTTTAAACAAAACGATGTCTAGCTTATAGATTTACTCATTGAAAATACCTAAATTTGGCCAATAGATCAGCCCATTACTATCCCTAAAATTTATTGAGTAAAAAAAATATTTTAAGAAATTTTAGAAAATTTTCTGATTTTTAAAATTTTTGAAAAAATCTTTTTAATTTTCAGTTTTTCCATAAAAACTTATTATCTTAAATTTCATTCAAAAAATAACAACAAAACACATCATCAAACTTAAATTAATCAAATATTATTTACATAAAGATTTAATCTAATTCTTAAACTTGGACTAATTAAATTTAGATTAAATTAATAATTTATTATAATTATCTTAAATTATTAATTTAACTTAAGTTTAAGAAAGATGATATTAGTGACGCATGATTAATTTATACTTTATATTTGTATTCTGTCACTATTTTTTAAGTGAATTCTAAAAGAAAAAATTTCAAAAAAATTAAAAATTAGAAAAAATTTCAAATTTTTTAGAGATGAAAAGTATTTTATAACATTTTATTGAAATAAATTACAGCCTAACTCTTTTACCCATCACATCATCACCAAGAAAATTCCCATAGCCTACGGCCTTTGCGGTTGCGAATTGTCTCTAATCTGCACGGGGTCTATGGGCATTACAAGTTGTTCTTCTCACTATTGAAAGAGGGTGGGGAAAGAATTGAAAATGGCAAGCGACGGAAACGGTGAAGAATTAAGCAACCGGCAGGTGATATTGAAGGACTACGTCAGTGGTTTCCCACAGGAATCAGAGATGACCTTGATCACTTCCACCATCAAACTCCACGTCCCTGAAGGGTCAAGTGGTGTTCTTGTTAAGAATCTCTATCTCTCCTGCGACCCCTATATGAGAGGTCGAATGAGTATTGTCAAAGGTTCCTACTTTGAGCCGTTCACCCCTGGTTCAGTCAGTTCCTGGCTACCCTTTTCACTCCTTTCCCAGTTTTTGCTTTCCTTGATCCTTAATTAATTTTACAGATTCTGAAAATAAACAGTGGTTTTGTTGACCAAATGGTTTTCTTTCTGTTTTTAATCTTCTCTCCGAGTACTTTCTATTTACTGAAAATAAATCTTACTCGATTTTCCCTAAGAGAATTCGTAAAACCAAGTAGAGTTTTGGTTCTTTGATATTGACCATTTGAATTGCATACACATGCAGCCTATAATTGGGCGTGGAATAGCCAAAGTTTTGATTTCGAGGCATCCTGACTTCAAGGAAGGTGACTTGGTTTATGGGATGACTGGTTGGGAAGACTATAGTCTTATTACAGCCACTCAGAATATATATAAAATTCAAGACACAGATGTGCCAGTTTCATATTATCTGGGAATTCTTGGTAAGTTTATTTTACTTGAAATAAGAGTCATTGCCATCATTGATCACCAGCTTTGAAAGCTTGGATGTCTTTCGGTGCCTAGCCTACATTTATTCTCAAATAAATTATTTGGCATTCAGGGATGATCCCCAAGTATACATCTTTTATACTTCACTCGTTTGCTAAACATTTCTCTGGTAGGAGCAGAAACTCTGAAGGGACTCGTAGCAGCCACGATCTCATTTATTGCATTGAAAATTTTCTTGGTTTTGTTGGATGGCGAATGATTATCTAAACAAACTTACATTTTTCAGGTATGCCAGGCTTGACGGCATATGTTGGCTTTCACCATCTTTGTTCTCCTAAAAAGGGGGAGCACGTTTTCGTTTCTGCAGCTTCTGGTGCAGTTGGTCAGCTTGTTGGGCAGTTTGCTAAGTTTTCAGGTTGCTATGTTGTGGGAAGTGCAGGAAGCAAAGAGAAGGTGAATCACTCTCCACCCCCCTTTCCCCCTTCGTGTAATAGTGTTTATTCTGTCTATCAAGTTAGTGATCTGACGTTTTCCTCTACTATATTTGGACATATATGATTGTGCAAGTCCAACTTTATAGTTTGTTTGGTGTCTCTGTTCGTTATACAATTTCAATATAGGAGGCAAACTGATACTGGTTGTTCTTATCGCCGGACAATCAAATACTAGAAAATGCATCATAGATCTAACTCTGGCATCTCACCAACCGAGTATAATTATATACTACATTCTCCTTTGGACATCCTTCCCAGAAGTACGGTGTTACCAATAAATGTGGCTGCAAGTGCCTAGGAGCCTAGTATGAAAGTAGAATGGGAGTAGCTTAACAGTGAACATTACAATCAGCTACAAGCCTGTATCCTTGTAAATGACAGCACCGCTACCTCAGTCAGAACCACTGTGTTCGTTGATTACTAGATTTACCAGCATATCTAAGACCAGTCATGTGGCCTATTGTGTCCTTCATTGGAAACAATGAACGCATTTACATGGAAGTCCATTGCATTGCCATTTACATGGAAGTCCATTGCATTGCCAGAATATCTTTTGTATGCTTGAGAGAGATTATCCACATCTCATTCCTCTTATTCTTTTGTTTCTCAGTGGTCTATGAATAATCTTCATAGAATAATGATGGGTAGTCTAGAAGGTCAATGAATAAATGGTTCATTTTTGAGTTGCAGTTTGTTAGCCAACGGACTGTCATGTAATCTGCCACTTTTCTAGGCTGAATTAAAGCCCTACTAGGAATGGGACATATTGATTTTATGGTATATACTATTGAGTTTCTGGTTTTTCCTCTACAAGATATAGTTACATAACAATATTCCACTGATTGTATAGACTTATTAGTCGTTAAGACATTCAAGATGGAAAAACCTCCTGAGTCCCCAACTAAAAATTCAGTCCATAATTTCTACGTACTTTCTTGGTTTCCTTTGTCAGCATTCACCATTACCACCTATTCATGAAGACGAATTCCACCAAGTGGAATTCCACCATTTGTCTTTGGTTTTCTCTAGTGAGGTGCTATACTCCTTCCTCCCTAAACTCTTATAATTGCATAAGTGCTACTCGTCCTATTGAATGCTACAAGTGGCCTTAATTCATAAGATGTTGGTAACGAATTATTAAGTGTAGCTTTTCTCAGTCCATGTAAAACTGGCATGCTGTACTGGTATCATTAATTGCATCTCCCTGATGATCATTCATCCAATCTATTCTCTTTCTGCAGCATATGGCCAGGTTTTATAATGTAACGTTAATCTTTAATAAAGTTGCCATGCATACTTTCCTACCATTTCTAGCTGCGCATTTTTCCTTTTCTTCAAGACTGTATTGTTCAGGGAAAACTTTTGGTATAACTTTATAGTTAAGAGGCTCCCAAACTGACCACTTGATTATGCTACTGTTTATTGAGCTGCCATAAAGAAGAAATCAACATTGATGAGCCACTTACTTTTGATTTTCTTGTTCCGTGTTCCACATTAAGGTTGATTTGTTGAAGAACAAGTTCGGGTTTGATGATGCTTTCAACTATAAAGATGAGCTGGACTTGGATACAACTTTGAAAAGGTTTGTGAATTCACTATAATAGAATTGAAACGTATATCACTTTATGGAACATATTGAATTGCAATGAAGAGCAAGTAAAAGGAAACTAGAGTCTCCAGAGACATTAAAAAAATGTCTTTCCTTTATATAATATATGATCAGAATGATGGTATGTCAAATTGCTTTAAAAAAAGGATTGGTTAGATTGCCTAATCTAATTATATTCTAAGAAAGAATATGAGGATTTTGATATAGGCTAAAATTTTGCGACATTTCTGGACGTTAAACCGTCTAGTAGGTATTTGCCAGTTGAAGTTTTTGTGTTATGAATTGTTTATTGAACTGAGTAGCCAAAACATAATGCCTTTTTATTTTTCTGTTCTGTACATATTGTTATAATGCCAATTCGGTACTTCCCTTGATAGGTACTTTCCTGAAGGCATTGATATTTACTTTGAAAATGTTGGAGGAAAGATGCTTGATGCTGTACTGCTGAATATGAGGATGAGTGGACGAATTTCAGTGTGTGGAATGATCTCACAATACAATCTTGAACAGCCTGAAGGCGTACGCAACTTGACATCTCTTGTATACAAGCAAATTCGGATGGAGGGATTTTTAGTTTCCGATTACTATAACCTTTATCCTAAATATCTGGAAACGGTTCTGCCATACATCAAAGAAGGAAAAATGGAATATGTGGAAGATATAGTAGAAGGCCTTGAAAGTGCTCCGGCAGCTCTAATCGGTCTCTTTGCAGGCAGAAATGTCGGGAAGCAGGTAGTTGCAGTTGCTCGTCACTGAATTGCCACAGATTACCCTCCAGTGCTTTCCAAGGTTCCACAATTACTTGTTAGACCACCTTCTGACAGATTTGGGAATGCTTCATGAAACTGTTTTATATATGCTGTATTTCTCTAAATCCATGATGGCCATATAATGCTGCCAACCTTGAGAATGTCATTGCGAAAGCTAATTTTTTCCTTCTTATGAAGAAAAACTTGCCTTCAGCTGGTACACGTACCTAAAGTTGTACAAACTGCACTAACATGATCTGGGTATTGCAGTATACATGAACGTGACAATAATCAATATTTTTCTTTCTTTGTCAATGTTGAAGAAACCAACTTCAACTTACATTCATGGACTTCTCTAGGGATGATGGCACCAGCCGATCTCTAGATACCCATTGCTCTTGTAGAAACAGCTTGTATATTGATTTTGTTTTTTAAAAATGGTGTTATAGCTAGCCGCCTGAAACATGTTTAGACGCATCAGAATCTATTTTGATGCTTTCTGTTTACCTGTCCTAAAGTTTAGTTAAATTTATTAGACAGCGGAAACACTGTTTCTATCGTATTTACAGTGGAAGCTTTCCCCTGTGTCCGGTGTAAACTTTCGTGCATTCAACAATACATATCTCTTCCTTTAAACTGCAAAGTAATTGCCTCCCCTGTCTATGATCTCCGCCACAAGCGATCAAAGATCCAAATCAAGATTTATATTCATTGAACCAAACTATCTATGGAATGTTAATGAGGTGCATAAGAAGGCTGGCAAACTTTGTCACCTACAGTCGGTAATGATTCTTCACAGCCTGTCAGCAAAGTAGGAGACGTAATTGCTTCAGCTAGCTAAGACATATATGGTGGTATCACTATATCTGTCCCTCATTTACACCCATACCGTAGATATAACTGTGTAACAATTGCAATGGCGGTGGTGATAAGCAACAAGCAAGTTATACTGAAAGACTACTCAAATGGTTCTCCAAGAGAGTCAGACTTGCATGTCACGACTGGTACTATACAACTCCAGGCTTGCACAAGTGGAGCTATTATTGTTAAGAATCTGTATCTCTCATGTGATCCTTCCATATTAGTCAGAACGAGAAAGGATGAAGGCCCATAAACCTACAAGCTTGGTTCGGTTAGTCAATTCACTTCCGATGTCTTTTACTTTTCATTTCCCATGAATCTGTGCTTATGAACTATATCTTCAAACAAGTTTTTCTCATTAAATTCAAATACAGCCTTGACATATTATTGAGAGAAGAGAAATATAAGAAAAAGAAAGAGAGGCTTGCAGTCTTGTCAACCATACAAGAGTACAAATCCTCCTGAAAATTTACGGTCTGGACATTCCAAAAACAAAGTCAATGCAAGTCCTAATGAATCGTTGATTTCTTCAATAAGGCTTGGACATATCATTATCATTGTCCTCTGAGACAGGTCTCAGAAAAATTAAGAAGACAAGGAATCTCCAGTTGCAAGAGAAGGCCGTCTACATTGTCACCAAAAACATCTAATATGCCCTCATTCACACAACAATTCTAAACAATAAAATCAAGATCAATCAATGGGTACATGCATTATCCAGGAGCAAGAGGGGTAATTGTATTAATGCGACGTCCAAATAGAAGGTATAAGAAAGGAGGTGGCAGTTTATATAAAATTATTAACTATTTCTTAATTATTTTGAGCAAATTATTTTTTAAAACTTAAATAAGAATTAATTGAATTATGTTAAGTGATGCCAAGTGGACGGCGACAACGGCGGAGACTTCTCTTCTGTGACCACTGGTTCTATCAAAATTAAGGTCCAGTAGTTACAAAAGGGGCTGTTGTTAAGAATTTCGGGGATTTTATTTGGATGTCATTCGTGCTTGGATTGGTCAGTTTCAACTCTTGAAGAAATTGATTCTTCATTGAATTGCTTGATAATGATTCTCATAACTGTGTTGAGTTAAAACGATAAACTTTTGCATGTCATGAATGTAGAACGAATGGGGCTAATGCATGCTGATACATGAACATACAGCCTTTAAAAGGATATGGAGTACCTAAAGTATTAGAATCTGGGCATCCAAACTTCAAGAAAGATGAATTGGTTTGGGGGCAAACTGGATGGGAAGAGTATAGTGTTATTTCAGCACCGGAGACTCTCATCAAAATTGAGACCAGAGATGTGCCACTGTCCTACTATACAGGAATTCTTGGTATTTTCTCAGATTTATTAAAATGATAGTAGTTGCTGAGACTATTACAATTGTTAATCCTGCATGCTTGGTGGCTAACTTGTAACATTGTACTCTGTCTGCATAGGTATGCCGGAAAAGACAGCTTGTGTAGGTTTTTACGAGATCTGTAGCCCTAAGAAGGGGGAGTACGTCTTCGTTTCAGCAGCTTCCGGTGCAGGTTGGTCAACTTGCTAGACAGTTTGCCAAGTTGTCTGGTTGCTATGTTGTTGGAATTGCAGGAAGTCAACAGAAAGTATGTCACTCTGTGTTCCCCTGGAAATTCATATTTGTAGCTCATAAATATCATATCTCAGAGGGGCCGATCCATTCATTGAATAAATATGGCATTTTTGTTGAATGTTAATGGATGATGAACTATTACTCAACTACAGGTTGATTTGCTGAAGAAGAAGCTTGGATTCGATGAGGCTTTCCATTACAAGGAAGAGCAGGAATTGGATGCAGCTTTGAAAAGGTAAGTTACATCAATAATTATTACAATTATGTACGACAGCCAATTCCTGCTCTTCAATGGCTTATCCCATTATCACCTATATCCCAAGTTTAGCCAAATCATGTTGCCAAACATCAAACAAGGCAAGATTATATATTTGGAAGACACTGCTTAAGGACTAGAGATGGGTCCTTCAGATCTGGTTGGTCTTATTCTCTGGACGTAACGTAGGGAAGCAAGTGGTTGCAGTTTCTTCTACTGAATGAGTGATTGGAGCCATACAATAACTTTAAATCCATTTCTTTTCTATTATCTCAGTCCGAATTCAACCAAGTTCAATCAAATCTTTAGTTTTAGGCTCCTATAGATATTATCTGGAATAATATGTTTGATGCCTTCCTTTAATCTTCAACTCTTGTACCACAACAATCTGCAAGCTCATTGGTATTACTCTAGACAGCTCTGTTGACAGCATTTGGTTGAAAAGAAATCAGCGAATTTTTAACAGCCAATCTTGCCAGCAAGAGTTAGTGAATTCTTTGATTAGAGAGCTGACTTTTACAAGGGGATCTACTCTCTCATTTGCTCATGAAATGAAGATGAGATGGAACCTGTGATGCTTCACAGGCTAATTGTTGCTGTTCTTAATGCTGTTTACGAAAATGTTTAGTTTTCTCTGCAACAGCTATTCTTTAGGATGTGCTTGTATTAACTAATTTGGTACAATTTTAGCTTAGTTTGGAACAAGAGTAATGATAAAAATCCTTTCATAGTTGCAGAATTCAAATTACCCAGGGATGACTCTGATAACTACATCATTAAACAGAAACAATTATTTCTCATAGAGTCCATCTATGAGAATTGCTTTAAGATCTAAGGTGAAACTGAAATTCATTAGTGGCAAATGCAAGAAGTCAAGTGAAAAATCTCCAAAGTATGGTCAGTGGTGCATAATTGATTACGTGGTAACTTCCTAGATTTTATCCTCAATTTCAAAAGAAATAGTTGAGGTATTCCTATAAACTACTTTAGCAAGGGATTTATGGAAAGAGGAAGAAGAAAGTTATAGAGAATGTAATAGAACTCTCCTTTATCAAATTCAAAGAGAAATAAGCTTAATAGCTTAAGGAAACATGAAAGACTATGGGATGAAGTAGCCTGCTTAACTCCTATATATTCTTCAATGTCAATGTGGAGAAATGAAATCCATGTTCGAATTGACCTCAAATAGTAAGTTGATGTAATTTTTTTATGGGACTAAATGTTCTCTATGATCATGTTTAAAATCAATACTATTTATTTATGAAACTTCTTTTTAATATGAATAAGGCTTATTTCATAGTGCTTTGAGTAGAGAAACAGAAAGAAGTAAATATAGCTTTTATTGAGAATATTTTTATTGAAAGAAGAAATAATTTCATTCACAAGCCCTAAAGAGCATCCAAAAACTAATTACAATGCAGAACTGTTAAAGAGACAAAAGGTACTAAGGATGTAACAAAATTAGCATTACATGTTAAGAAATGAGACCACTTAGAGACAACAACTATTCAATCTAAGTTCCATCTACTTCTAAGAGAGAAGCTCAATTTTTGTGTGAGGTTATGAGCTATACCAAGGAACATAAGGAAGATGGGGTCTAATATCTTCTAAACATGAGGAATTGGAGAATTCTCCATTACTTGTGGAATTCTAGACAGCTTTATCTTTCAAAAGGTGATAAGGTAAATAGGTTGGAAAATAAGATAGCAATCTATCCATACATCTTTCAATGGCTAGCCAAGGACTCTGGCTACAAGGGATGAGATTTCACTTCTTGTAGATTGAGGACTAAGAGGGGACCAATTATCAAACCAAAACCACGAGTCGTCTCCATTACCAATATTGACAATATTGATATAGTGCAATGTTGGTAGGAGCATAAGGAAACAAGAAAGACAATGTAAGAAAAAAAAACATTTCAAGAAGAAGGAATATGTTACTAAGTTTAATATGCACTGTGATTTTTATAACATGAATAGGTACAATACAAACATATGTTTTTAATTGTATAGATATCCATGCTGATTCAAAGAATTAAAGGATAAAAAGAGAAAATAAAATAACAATTAAAGAATTCACAGGTAAAGTGGCATATTAAAAATTAAATATAACTAACACAATTCAACAAGAGATAGAAATATATATATATATATATATATAATGAAAGGAAAAAACTAGTTGCTATTTATACTAGAACAAAAATAAATGATGTTATCAACTCAACTATACGTAATTGGCTAAGCGTGAAACTAACATACATATTTACAAAGTTATTGTAATTAACTATATTTAATTCAACTAACTAATTACCATATATGACCAATTGGGATAACTTAATGTTTTTGCATGAGATAACTTAATATGTAGAAATATTAAGTTATACCAACAAGTAATTCATGATACTTTAGTTAGTTAAATTTTATTGGATTTGAAAGAGTAGGATTATATTTGGTATCTGATAAAAAATTTAAATATAGATATTAGGATGATAGTTCTTCATGTATGAGTAAGCTTTAGTAGCTAATATATGGGTGAAAGGTCTAATTTCCCTTTAATATTTGGAAAAAGTCCAAGATGACTTATATCATTTTCTTTAGTACCAGTTCAAATCCTAACGTTTTTAAAATAGAATAAATTACTAAAAAAATGCTCACTTTATCATGCCGCATTACATCCCTATGATGTTAGGCCACCTAGGCATGCCAAATAAGGTTCACTGCTAACACGTATAATAAAAAAATTAATTATATATTTTCAAATTAATTTAATATTTTAATTATTTAAAAAAAAACTAAAACCAAAAAACCTAATTTCCCTTAAAATATAATTTTCTTAGTTTTCTCTCTAACTATCCCTAAAGGTCTTAAAATCCCTAGTTTGTAACAAATCCCTGTAATCTTCGTGCTTCCTATATCTTCTTCGATTATAATAAATCCCTAATAATTGTTTATTCTTCTTGCTTCTTCTTCGTCTATCTTTGTTAGTTTCTAGTAATTTTCTAGAATCTTTGTTCTTTATTCCAGTCGCAGCTTCGTTCTCTACTCCAGGTATAGTAATCTCACATCTTTCTACGTGTTTAGTGATTGTTATTCTTGTCCATGAATGAAGAATATTTTTGTGTTTATAGGGCTGAAATTCTCATCTGTAAAGGTGGAGAAAGTGGATGAAGGTGGTTCCCTTATGGTCCTTGTGTTTTAGATTACAAAATTAAAGGTTAGTAGTCTAAAATTTTTACTTTGTGCATTGATTTACAATTATTCATCTCATTGGTTCATCCGACTCTTATATTGTTTTCCATTTCAAGGCCTTGTATCCATATTTACAAAGAAACAACGTTATGATTAAACTTTATTATTATCTAAACAAGTTCTATTTTTAGCAATTTAGCAATATCTTTAGTGTATTATGAAATACCACCTTAGTTTAGAAAAGTAAACGTTAAGCATCTACTAGAAAATTTACACGTACATATATATCTAAAAGTAGCAATTGCAAATTTACATGTTATTAGAAAAAAATAGAACACATTATCAATTCCTATTTTGAACTTGCTTATATGAAATTATAATAGGGTATTACCATGTGTTTATATAGCTTAAGCTCATAGCTCTTCTATTCAAAAATATAGGTATTATTAGAATGAAACCACATTAAAGAAAAATTATAACAAATCACATTAAAGAGTTCCAGTAATACTAAAATTTATTATTAAAACAAAAAAAATTCATATTAAAGAGTTTCGGTGGCTAAGCTAGATCTATTCTTATGGTTAAGCTATATCTATTCTTACTTGGTAAACAACATGGAGAAGTGAACTAGTTTAAATCCTATGATTGGAAGCGAATATGTATTAGTTGCTTAAGTTCCAAATATGAAAAATGCCAGAGCTCAATCTTTAAGTCATTCCTCTAGTAAGAATAGCTTCCTTTATCCGCCTAATGACTCTATAACTTAAGGTGTTTGTGTCCAATTTTGAGTCCCTACATATTCTATGATTTATCTTCTTCCAAATTGCATAAACCAAACAACCTAAAGGCATCCAAAACATAGTTTGATCATTTTTCTTTTTACCTTTGAGTATATAAGCCCATTTTGTCAATGTGTCTTTACAACAATTTAAGCTTAAAAAAACTAGAATCTTTTTCTATATCGTAAATGAAGATTAATAGTTGAATTATAGATGATTTGTTATTTCATCACATTGCTTAAAAAATATGTTTAGACGTGATATGTGATACATTATTGCATCTTTGTCACCAATTATAGGATCTTCCAATAATTGATCATTTGTACAATTTTGAGTATTTGAAACATTATGATAAGTTTTGAATCTTTGGAACAAAACACTGCTTATAAAACAAAATGGAGACATTATGTGTAGACATGATATCTAAAACTTAATTTTAAAAAAAAATTATTGTTCTAAATGAATCATCAAAATCTAGATGTAAAATTAGCTAGGCAAGTAGCAATTAGTTAGCATTAATAATTCCTTTTTAGTGGAGTCTTGTTTGCTCTTAATGAGATAACATGACATACATGTCTTCTCAACCTCAACCTTACATGTATAATCTTATCAACATAGAAGCCTTCAACCTCCTAAACTTAACTTGGAACCTTTTTAAATTAACACTCGGGTAAAAGAGAAAAAACACCCCTTGTACGTGGGGAAGTTTTGAAAAAAAAACCTTATCATTTGAATTTCTCGGAAAAAGTCCTTGTAGTTTAAACTTGTCCATACAAAAAACCCCTAGAGTTGACTTCCATTAAAAAAAATAATTTAAGTTTTAACGTAACAAGACTAATGGAAGTTTTAACATGGTAAAGTTGGTCTATATAGATAAATCAAAACTAGGTGATATGGGCTAACCTGACCTAAATTTTTTACTTGAGACTTAACCTTGAAAATAAATCAACCCGACTTACCCAATTATCTTCACATCCTAAACCCAATCCCCCCCCCCCACAAAAGTCACATTTTATTCCTAAAGTCTAGCCTCTGTAAACTCGTTCATTAATGGTGGAATTGTTAACAACAAGACTTTTCTTTTTGGTAATGCTGGTAAGATGTGGCTCAAATGTTAAGAGAAGATCACTGGAAGTATTTGCTAGAGTCACTATCAGTATTGCTAGTATACTGGGTCCAAAAAGGTTAGGAAGATTTGGTGGAGAAAGCTCTTAATTACATAGGTTATTCTCTAAGTCTTGGTCTCTTCATGGATCTTTTGGTACATGTGCTGACAGGCTACTGAGAAAAGGAAGGAAACCCTTGCAAGCATGTACGAAGAAAGGGATAGGATGTTGCAAGATCAATTTAATATGAGCCATACGAATGTTGGCTTCGGCACATGATTTGGGTGCATACGAATCTGCACCCAAATGCGTATGGAATGTTGTCTTCT
>JAOQMM010000005.1:5859593-5880161 GCA_027563515.1 Erythroxylum platyclados
GATATTGAAATGTGAAAGGAGCATTACAGTGGCAAGAATTATTAGTTTGGAATATAATGTTAGTCATCTCATTTGGAAAAGAAAATGTCAACAGCATTGATTTGGATGGGAGGACCGCTCTGCATATCGCCGCTTGTGAGGGCCATGTTGAGGTCGTTAAGCTTTTGTTGAGTCGGAAGGCTAATATCGACGCTCGTGATCGCTGGGGCAGTACGGTATTGCCAGTTCATTTCATTTTGTCACTTTTTGTCTGCCCAATTTCTTTTAATCAATTTTGGTGTTCATATGTGTACAGGCATGTGCTGATGCCAAATATTATGGAAATGTAGATGTTTACAATATCTTGAAGGCCCGAGGAGCCAAAGCGCCGGTACAAATTTTTAATCTTTTTTATTCTTTCAAGCAGAAGTTGTTAAATCTGTTTTTTTTTTTTTTTTGGTTTTGAATATATGAAGATGGATGCTTAAATGTTTTTGATATGTTGATTTAGAAAACCAGGAAGACCCCAATGTGTGTTGCAAATCCTCGGGAAGTTCCAGAATATGAACTTAATCCATTAGAGCTTCAGGTCCGGAAGTCTGACGGTATCGCAAAGGCATGCTCTTTACCCTTACGATTTCTAATTAAATTTGTATCTGATAAAGTTCTTAATTTGATTATGATCTAGGGATGGCAACCAGTTTTTTTTAATCTGTGACGTGGGAACATCTTAGCAGGTCTAGTTACAGCTGGGCTTTTATTATGACCTTTGAGTCACTAAGTGATGTCTTCCTGAACAGGGATCATATCAAGTGGCTAAATGGAATGGGACCAAGGTTTCTGTGAAGATACTCGACAAGGACAACTATTCAGACGTTGAAAGCATGTATGTGGTTTCTTTAACATTTCATTTTCAGATTATTTTTTAATCTTTTTTTAAGGGAACACAAGCTTGTTATCTTATTCTATCAACTATCAGACACAAAATTAATGTACGTGATGTTTCTGCTTTTTAGTAGGCACATTCATATTTGTCCATTGACATTGCGATAAAGGACCCTGCATTTCATAACGGTTCATGTCCATGTGCCTCCTGCATTCCAATTCGAGATTGTCTGCCCCTTTAGTTGTTACTTTATTATTCTTTTGATGCGTGAAACAATTGTGCGGATTACTATAAGCTTGTAACTCTTGATTGGTTTAAGCAATAATAGCATATGTCCAACTTATCTTCTTTGTCTTTTTCTCCCATTGATTTGGTTTCCTTTGGCATAAAAGAAAGCGTATATGGCCTTGTAGTGAATGATTGAGTTTATTGACATGTTGTTAGAAGAGGATAGACATGAGTTTCATGCCTTATTCTGTGGCTAGCTTCTTTGTCTTCTTGCTTGGAGTGCAATGCAGTTATTGATTCGTACCTCTACTTCAAAAAGTTGATAGTACATTCCCCACATGATCTGTTTTGTTTTTTCTTTGGATTAAATTGATAACAGAAATGCTTTCAAACATGAGCTAACCTTACTAGAAAAGGTTCGACATCCTAATGTGGTTCAGTTTGTTGGAGCTGTTACCCAGAATGTACCAATGATGATTGTTGTAGAGTATCATTCCAAAGTAAGCAACACGTCTGCCTCTCTTGATCTCTCTCTCATTTATTTCCTTCTATGAATTAAAAATTTGATCGTAAACATTTTTTGGAATGAACTTTAGTTTCTGAGTTTTGCTTGGAATTTCTCTAAGTGATAAAATGAAATTGTGCACATCACAGATTTGAATTTGGTTTTTAGTAGTCATAATTGATGTGAAAATTGTGTTAACACTTGAAACAGTTCTTCCATGTCCTCAATTGAATATTTTAATTTTTGCGCTGATATTTTCCTGATATCAGGGTGACTTATCAAGTTATCTTCAAAAGAAAGGGCGGCTGTCACCATCCAAATCTTTGAGATTTGCTCTTGATATTGCAAGGCAAGTGAAACTTCTGAACAACTTCGCTTCCTGTTTGTCTGAGCTAAGTTTTTCTCAGTTTCAATCACAGGCTCACAGCCCAATACTTTCCATTGATGTGGAACAGAAACATCAAAACAACAAACAGATAAAAGAATAAGAATAATAATAAGTTTCTTTTGTATTCTTTTAGACTTCTCTAATATTCTCCACATGGTCTTTTAGTTTTGAACTGTCTTGCTTGATCTATTGCTCTCAGGGGTATGAATTATCTGCACGAATGCAAACCAGATCCAGTAATCCATTGTGACTTAAAGCCAAAGTACGACACCTAAATGAAGAAGTTAAATTGATGTATCGTTGATAATTATATTTTGGTGTTTTTATCGTTAAAATGAACGTCTTTAATGATTGAAATTTCGGTAAGGTGCCAGTAATATTTTGCTGGATAGTGGTGGTCAGTTGAAGGTATCTGGATTTGGCTTGATAAGGATGTCACAGATTTCACCTGACAAGGCTAGACTAGTGCCAGGAACTTCCATTTGTCCTTCAAGTAAGTTACTATTTCCATCCAGTTAGTACCAGAATAATTGTAACCTATAAAATGTTTTACATAAGTAGGTCGTAATTTTGTTTGCCCAATACATAATTATGATTTATCTGGAATTTATTCTTTTTATTTTATACTTGATACCTTAATTGATCAAATCACATTATCTTTAGAGAACTAACATTGTTTTAATTCTTGACTTAATTTGAAATAATGATGTCATTTTGTTGGTTTTGTAGATATATATGTGGCACCTGAAATATTCAAAGATGAAATATTTGATAGATCCGTGGATACATATTCTTTTGGCGTTATTTTGTACGAGGTATCTTTTCTTTTTCTAATATATGTTCAGTCGGCATGATCAATAAATATTGGAATAGGAACATGAGCATATTAGATCTTATAAGGCTTAGCAATCCTCCTCCCCTTAAGGTGCCTTTGAGGTGGAGTTAGATTCGCTGTATCATGGGATCGGAATCATTTGTAATCGGATGTTGGGCCTCCTTAAGGTATCCTGTTCTCTGAGTCACCCACAAATGTCCAGTCCTGCAAACTTTTTCAATTTGAAGTACTTAGTGTTGTCTGATTTAGTTCCACAGTTTTAACTTTCGAGACACCATAGGTAAACCTACTTTTTTTTTTGTAGAGATTGGCTGCGTCTTCTCGTACGCTTATACTTGTTAGGTTGATATAAGTTATACCTTGCTCATATGGCCAAGAGAAGAAAGCTTGCATTTCATGAAGAGATTCATCACATCAAGTTGTAACACCAATGTGGAAGACTTCTTTTTTCCTTTTTTTTTTTACAATTTCTTCCACCATTTCATATCATCCAACCATTTTTTTAACTGTGATAATTCTAAAATTTGATCATTACGCACTACATTTTGAGATTGTTTTCTTGTTTGGTGTAGATGCTTGAGGGAGTACAGCCATTCCATCCCAAGTCTCACGAAGAGGTTGTGAGATTGATGTGCTTAGAGAAAAAGAGACCCCCATTCAAAGTCAAACTAAGAAGTTATCCACCAGATCTCAGAGAGTAAGTTTTTGAGATCGATAATACATCCGGTTTTTTCTTTATCTAGAAGGACCTATCAGGTTATGGGTTACACAATAAAGGGTGATGCTCTCCATCCCCGATCCCTTTCCTCCTAAATGAGAATTTGAAACCAAAACCCTCATTACAGTGATGAGTAAAGTTTATTTTGCATATGTAACCACTCTGGTGAGACATTCGATAATATGTTAGCTAGTGTTGTCCCTGCTTAGCATATGAGATGTATTAGTATTAGAATATGATGCTTAAGTAGATAAGGTCTTGATATGCCTGCAGGTTGATTGATGAATGCTGGCATCCAGAACCTGTCGGCCGGCCAACCTTCTCCGAGATCATTGTACGATTGGACAGAATAGTTGCAAACTGCTCAAAGCAAGGATGGTGGAAAGATACATTCAAGCTGCCTTGGTATGTTTTCTAACCAGATTTCTTATAAATAATAGTAAGTTAATGACAGTGTCAAAATTTGCATTGCGGCTTTCATTCTTTTGAAATCTAGTTCTGTGGTTCCTCGTGGTCCAACAACTAAGGAAATGTTTCTTAGGCCAAAACGTAGAATACTCCAAGTATAAGATGAGTCCTTATGTACTGTTATGCAAAGTTTGAGCAATATAATGGCAAAATTTCACACAGCAGAGAGCAAGTAAAATTATTAGACTACTAACTTCATGCCTGCACTTTTTAATCAGTTCAGAGTTGGGACCAGCTGAGTCTTGCAAGTAATATCAAAGAGCTGTAATATATGTATATATCACCTTTTGCATTTAAACATTAGTAGATAGAACATTAATTTCTTTTTTGGTTACTAATATTATGAGCTTTGCCTTTCTTGTTGCTACTCATTGGTATGGGAACATATGCAGGTTATGAGAAGAGGCACCCGTTGCCTGGACGAGGGAAGTAACAGACTTAAGCAGTGAAAATGACATGAGCTTAGAACTCACTTTGATGCTTCAAGTTACGCGTACTGAGGAAATGAATAACAAGAAAAGACCTTGGACAGTTAACTGAGAGATCAAATGGAAAATGAGTTATATCCCCTTTTGATCTTTCGCTCTAAAAGAAGTCAGTAAAACGTCCATTGTATGTGTAATATGTACAAATGCCTTTGTTTTCCATGGAATTTATCTTTTACAAAAACATTAAAGAAAAGACCGAAAATGAGGAAGCAAAATGTTGTACTTGTCATCCATTTTGGTGTAAACATCACTGAAATAAAGAATCCTGTTATATATACTGCAATAATACTTATGAGCGGACTAGAAACTTTATGATTAGTTATGATTATCATAATTTCCACTTCTCACATAAACAGATTAATCCTAACTGTGTTTAAGGTGAAAGACAAAAGGTAATAACTAAAAAAGTTAAAGATTAGAAGATTATTTTGTTGGGTCAGGACAGCTTGGAAAACCAAATTTCTCTCTTTTCTTAAATCAATCTTCTTAGTTGGATTGTTATTATATATATATAAGAATTAAGGTAAGTAAAGGGACTAAGATTTGTTTTCCTTTTCCCATTTGTGATGTTCGATTGTGTTAAACGTTCCAGTTGCAATATCAAGTTTAGAGAGTGAACCAAATGATTTTGGAAAAAAGCATCAAGATGGACAGAGGAAGTCGGTCTGGAAACATAAAAATGGCACATTCCCTTCAATTTTGTTGAGTTGTTTGTTTAATATTTCCTATGGAATTTCATACCAACTGTTGGAGATATTGTAGTTGCAGAAAAAACTTCTCATTTAATGCTATTGCAGATAAAGCTGTGGACTAGGCAACTATAGACATAAGTTTCTAGTTTTCAGGATGTGTATGTGAGCGGTCAAGCTGCTGACTTTTTGATAGTGATGGGAATGCCTTCAGTTTTGTTATGAATTCCTCAATGTTCTTGTCAGAGCTTCCACCTTCATCTGCTGCCTCTATTGCCAGCTTCTTCCACTTGTCTGAACTCTTTCTGATTTCGCTGCTTCTGTCTCCTTCCATGACTTCCCTTATACAACGTTCTATCTCTTCTTTGGTGACTGTTCCCTTTTCATTTGCCTTCACTCTAACTCCTACTTGCCAAACATCAGTAACATACTTTGCATTAGTGGGTTGGTCTGTCCACACAGGCATGGCTACCATTGGAACCCCCAAGCTCAGTGCCTCCAGTGTTGAATTCCACCCACAATGAGTTACGAAGCAGCCAACAGAGTCATGAGCCAAAACTTCAAGCTGAGGACTCCATGTCACAACTAGACCGTTGTCTGACGTCTGCTCTGAAAAGTTGGTCGGAAGTTTCTTCAGTTCTGACTCTCTTACCACCCATAAGAAGTTGAAGTTGCTTGCTTTCACACCCCAGGCCATTTCTGCCATTTGGTCTTCTCCTAAAGCAGCCATACTACCGAATGATATGTAAACAACTGACTTCGGATCTTTGGAGTCTAGCCACTTCAGGCAAGTGTTGGTACTTGGCTTGAAGAAGCTGACTCCATAGTTTCTATCACCATCCAAGCGCTTGTCTAAGAACATCGATGGAATTGCTGGTCCTACTGGTTTAATCGGCCATTTGCTAGCCATCCATACCTCTAACTAATAACAGCAAAATGAACAATTAGCTGCATTAGAAGCACCTTAAGCGTATCAAAAATGTTCCTAACATACCATGGCATATTGTCAACATCGTTAATTCTATGGATTTTGAGATTTACCTCATGCTCAAGTTCACTAAATGTGTTGCAGAAAATGTAAAAAACATCTTGAATATTAGAGAACTGGCTGAGAATTAAGTTGCATATCGCTGGATGAGAGGTTCTCTCATAAATTAACGACGGCAGATCTTTGAACTCTAATGCTGGCATGGCAGGTAAAGAAACAGCAGTCTCCTCCAATGGAAATTTCAACACCCCTTGAAGGTAATGGTAGTACAAAGCGTTGACTGCAAAAGGTTGAGTAAAGAAGGGACACCCTGCAATTCCTGAGCTGCGAGCCACATCCTGAACCCAAGCTAGAGCAGAGTCGTAAACAACGCACTTAATCGGGTCCGCCGTTCTACTGAATTTCTCAATGAGCTCAGTGAGGCTGCGTGGTATATTAGCATTGAAACGCTCAATATATTCATCAATGGTTTCTGATCCGCCATTGTCAACACCATCAAACACTGGTTCAACATCAAAGTTGGTGTAACTTACTTGCCATTGCATGGACTTGAGATACGAAGTAGCGGAGGCCAGAGTGACCCTGACGCCTTTAGAGACTAGTCGTTTGGAGAATTGAAGAAGTGGGTTTATGTGACCTTGAGAAGGGAATGGTAGTACAAGGACATGGCCAGCTTTTGCTTCACTTCCCATTTCCTTTTGTTCTCCAAGCTCTCTATTCTTCAGTTGGTATGGAAGGAAGGGCAAATTCTCTTTTATAGTTGTATGTGAACAACTGTTTCACTGTTGTCTTGAGACAATGTTCATGGAGACTAATTAATAGAGAACGAAAAGAAATATGCCAATATGGTAATGTGTGGTAAGTGGAATTAATAATGTTGACCAAAATAGAAAACAAGATAAAAATAATGCATGTGTAACTAACTAATAAATGTGCAAATAAATAACATGTAAGTTTTAAGAGAAATATTGAGAGTAAGAATATTGGCTTTGGTTACCTAATAAGTCACGCTTTGCATATAAGAGGAATTTCTACTATTACTATTATTGTTGTTTGCAATTCAAAACTGCAAAAGAGAAATTGGTAAAGAAAAGAAAAAAATCTCAAAAACTAGCAATAAGGAGTTAAGAAATAAAACGTATCTTGATATGCAACGTTTAGCTCACTATTTCTATAGAAATGAATTATAAATAATATTTTTAGTGGTTCTTTTTATTGTCTATCTTGTAGACAATTATACTGTCTTACTTAAGGAATTATTTGATCATATTATAAATATGATAGTAGGCTTAATGTCTTAAACTCTTTCTTTTAGTCACTTAAAAAGATTTTTTTCATTAAAAATTATTTGGATCAGGTTTAAGCTTTTGATGTTATTATTAGATGTAAAATAGTTAAAACCCTTATAAATTATTTTTAAAATTCAAATTTTAATTTTTTATTTATTTTCCATTTATTGGAAAGTTTGTTTTTTCTTTTAATTTCTTCTTCTTCTTCGGGAGATTATGTCGTGATTTCCTTATCATTGTTGGATACAATTCAACTTTTCACACGTCAAGAATGAGTTTCCCAATGAATCTTAGGAGAATGGAATAAGTCAATAGATATCAAACTTCGTAGTTAATGGTTGGAAAGGAAAGTGAATGAACTACGAAGGATTCATCTTTCTTTAATATATAATAAATGCCAGTGAGAATTTTTTAGTGAAACTGAAACATCTTAGAACTCAACCCACATCTCTTTTATGTCATAAATCCACTATCAGACACTTTTAGGGCATTTTACAAGTTTCATGAATCCACTATATGACATTTTTAGAAGTGTCATATAGAATTCAACCATATCATAAATGCCCTTGATACTTTTTTAATAAAAAGTTTTAGAACTCAGCCTGCATTTCATTAATGTCATGAATCCACCTTTTTTTTATATTAATAAAGCTATTAAAATATATTTTAAATATATATATTAAAATTAAAATAAAGCGAAAACTTCTTAGTGCTTATGGATCGGATAAAATATACAAAATACCTTATATTAACTAATAAAATAAAACCACATATTACAAAAAAATATAAATTTTAATTTATTAATCTATCGATAATTATGATTATGTTTTAAATCATAAACACTTGCATATTTTTTTAGATATTATCATTTCTATTTTAGAGTGATTTGAGAAAGAATGAATATGTTAAAAATTTTTAGAATAATTTTTTGTTTTAATTTCTTAATTTAGTATATTAAATTCAATACCTTAGATATAGGCAATATATGTAATTATGATATCTTCAATAAACTAAATACACAACACATACGTCGCGCGGGAACCTTAGATATATGTAATTATGTTTATAGTCATAGCTCTTTAAATGTCATAATGAAATTTCTATAATAATAAAATTAACTAAATCAAATCATATAAAAATTTAAATCTCCTCCTAAGCGATTCATATTGATTTAAAAACATTTATTTAGTAAAATAAAAGAAAAGTTCAATTTTTTAATAAATTAAGATACATAAAATTTTAACTAATACCTAGATATCACATACTTAAGAAATGAACTCATGAAAAATTATAAAATACTTTATACAATATGTCACGAAAATAAAGAAAAATGGCATTTTGGTTACTTTCCTATTTGTTCTAACCACAAATTTTTATATCAAAATATCACATAATATGAAATAAAAATTATCAATCATATAATTAAATATTTTTATGTAAAAGTTTTTATTAAAGAAGTATTAAATAATTAAGGTGCTAATTTCGTTTATTATAAATTTAATAAAACTTATTTACTTTAAAACATGTCAATTTTTATGTTCTCAATTCTATAAACAAGTAAAAAAAATAGTTTATTTTTCTGCATAAAATTTTTGGTGCATGTATTGATTTTTAAGTTTTGTATGATTAGTACACTTAATAAATAATTTAAAGTCATTTAGTCCTTTAAAATATTGTATATTTAGAATCAATTATAAATGTATATAAATTATGAGTGTTATATACATGTAACCGTCAAGACAAATTAAACTAAATCAACAGTTTATAATCATTTTAGATCTTTTCTAATTTTCTTTTAAACTGCTTGAAAACTTTAGTTTCTTTGGTAAATGGTCGAGTTGTCGAAGCCCGCAAAATAATACCAATTCCCCAAACTTCTTGTAGTAGTCGTGGAATCAGGTCGAATCCCTAGAGAACTAAACACCAGTTTCTTAATTTCAAGCAATAAAATTAAATGGGGGATTTTTGATTAAAGAATTGATTAATTGAATTAATACGAAAACAAATTAAATCAACTGAAATTAAAATTGAGACAATCAAGATTATCAAACTCCGATTCAAGAGAAAGATCTCATCTAATTGTAACATTGATCATTGGTTCAAAAAGATTATTTTCACGATTCAAGCAGTTAGTTCGAAACATATCAGGATAGCTGTAATAAGTCTCAAATTTTCCTAAATTAATTGGTTCAAACCCAGCATCCAAACCAAAACTTACCATCCATCGACTGGGTGTGATAGCATTCCATATCAAATAAATGGTAGCAATAAGTTTTATGAAAAAGACTAACCCTAGATCAAATAATCGAGATAGCTGTAATTATTTAATTTAGTTTCCTTGTTTATCATAAGTTAATTATGGAAATTCATAAATAACCGCTACGTGTACCATTCCTTCATGACAATTACGGATCACTGAATTCCTAGATAGCGATAGAATAATTAATATCAAATTAAATTGTCAGATTAATCGAATATCAATCATTCATAAAATATGAGAACTCAAAACAAGAAATACTTGAATTAAAACATGAATAAAATTAAGAACATAGAACCTCACAAAATTACAACTAGAGTCTTGAATCCCCTTGAATCAGAACGAAGGCGTTTAGCCACTCATGACTTTTCGCGCTAACAATAAAATATAAGAAAGACTAAAAATTGCAAAAAGTGTAAAACGAAAGAAAGAAGACGAAACCTCTTTCAGTTGTAAGGTATGACCCTTTTATAGGGTTTTCTAATCTAATCCTAGTCTAACTCTAACTTCTAAAGATGTCTATCTAAAATGAATTCAAACTCCTACACGATAAGAATAAGATGCAGTCTTCTAAACTCCAACTCTTCAAGTGATAAGCCTTATCCCCGCAATCTCTCTACTTTATCCAAAATTTGTCATTATCTTCCATAGAGTCCCAGTTTGATGTAATCTCTACTTTTCATCTCCTAACACAAAACAATTGTTAATTTGAATATTTAAGTACTAAAATAAATCCAAAATAAAAGAGATAACATCAAATAATCTATCAAGATGAGATCTTATCAGTAAAAAGTATTGAAGTTATATATATAAGGGAAAACCTAGTTTCTTTCTTCATCGCGAGGTCATGTTCGTGTTCTCAAATTCGTCAAGGCTTTCCACTATGAAATGTGCAATATTGCTGATCAAATTTTAATTACGAGGCAGGATCTTGATCTACTCTACTTGGCACATGTAATGTTTGGTATGTTATGTTCACTTTTAAGTGAATTCATAGTAATTACTGTCATTAATTTAAATATTGGAATTACTGTAAACATGTTTAATTTTTTCTCTAACTATCATTGAGCCTATAATATAAATATCCCAAAATGTAGAAAAACTATTTTACTAATTAGGAACTTAAAAATGTATTTTTTTTTCCTATAGTCATTAAGCATATAAAACCATAAAAAAAGAATTTATAAGCCCCAATTCAAATAGAATACTTCTCAGTTATTTACTTCTTTAATTTTATTGTAATTCTTTGTTCATTGATTGTTAATCTTTAGCACATCATTTTATTTTATTTTATTTTCTTGATATCAATTATTATTTATTTTTTACTATACCTTTTCTATTTTTCGTTAAAATTTTGAGGTTAATAATATTACTTCACAGCAAGAATAGATTAACATACCGTATTGGTCGGTATGAAAATGATACGGTAATCTATAGTACCATATTGATTCAAGATACTAGTTAGTATTCAAAATATTGGTATCGTATCAGATAGACTTGCAAATTAAAAATATATAGGACCAAATTGTATCAAACAAAAACTTAAATCTTTTAACCCTAAGCAACAACACAACAACGTAGCCCAACACTAGAGTAGCCGCCGACTCCCTTTCCCTTTCACTCTCATAGGGTGTTTGGTTCATCTGCTAGAATAGAAAAGAAACAAAATGGTGATTCTTTAAGAATATAATAGATGAGGAGAGGAATGGAATGGAATGAGTACTATTTAGTTAGGTTTATTCCTAAGAATTTCTAATGATGATGTAATGCCAATATTTGATTTGAAAACATAAATTTAGAATGAAAAATGAATAAATAACAAGAAGACCAAAATATGCAAGTAGCCCCCACTAATTACGTCGTCGTCGTCGTCGTCGTCGTCGTCATCATCATCATCATTATTATTATTATTTAACATGTCCTTCTTCTTCTTCTTCTTCTTCTTCTTCTTCTTCTTCTTCTTCTTCTCATTATTATTATTATTATAGGTATGTAATTATGTGGATTTCTTAAGGATATTTTTGTCTAACACGTTCTCAATTTTATTCCTAACCACTTGGAATAGACTTGGAATAGAGAAAGATAGGGGGATGATGGGTTTACTTATTCCTCATACTCAAGGAATAAGTAAACTCTTAGATTATATATTCTGTATGTTTTCTTCAACCAAACAGGGGAATAACTTATTATCAAGAATAAATTAGAATGGAATAGTTATTCCAGTCAACCAAACACCCTGTCAGTTCTCAGCCTATGCCTCTCTCACTCTTAGCTCTTAACACAGCAACCACCCGCTCAATTGTCTACTCTCATTGTCTCCAGCTCTCAGGCTTGCTCTCTTTCATAATCCATCATTGTCCTTCTGTTACCAACTCGTGCTGTAGCCTCACCTCCAACTCTATCATCGTCGCCAGCTCCTGCTAGGCAGTCACACGCTTCAGCTCCGCCATTGCCGACTCTAAACTCTGTCACAATATTGTTGGCTTACTGCTCCACCTCGGTTGTTACTTGTTTAGTTATATTCTGAATGGAGAATTAATGATTAATGTTATATAATGTTTGTATATAATGACTAATGACTAACTGGTGGTTATATATAATGTTTGTTTATATGATTATATTAATTATTTGTTTGTGTTTTGTGGAATTGAATTATGAAAGATATAAAAGACCTTATTTTTTACATTGCATTTGAATAGTTAATGGCATTTTGAACTTTAAAATTCATATTGAAATTTGTCTTTTAGAATAAAAAAGTTATTTACAAACTAATTGCTTGATAATAAAATATTTATAAATTTATCGAAAACTCTGCCTAATATATTTAACTGTCCAAATTTTGAAAAATAGTTGTGGGTAAGTATACCATTTTGGTGATTTTGAGTTTTCATACACAATATATCTAATCAATTGAGGTTAAGAATGTACAAAAGGGAAAAAAAAATTAGATCAATGTGTTATATTTTATTTCCAAACCATAAGTAAGAATTATATATAAGTGAATTGCTTAAAATATATCATAAAGTTCCAAAATAAGACAATGTTACTTCATCTATTAGGTACAGTCAGCTCATTACAAGTTAATAAACATGTCATTGAGAAGATTTAAATTTATTAACTATGTTCAATAAGCTATAAGTAAATTTACTTTCATATGTAATAATTTTTATTTTGATATGAAATTATTAATTTAATTTTTGACATGTCTTTATATATTTTACAGATAAATAGAAGGAAGTTCAAATACTACTAATAATTCAACCTCTATAGGTTTAGGAAGATTCGATGATCTAGATTGGGCTCATACTATATAGGCTCTTGGAATGAAGAACTGTACTATTTTTTTGTATTGCAATAAACATTTGAAAGGTGAGGGAATCTTCATATTAAAGAAGCATTTAGCTGAAATCAAGATGTGGAGTCTTGTAAGAAAGTTAGTCATGACATAAAATGAGAAATGAAAACTTTGCTTGAAGAGTATCAGCATGAGAAAGACATAAGACAAAAACTGAACTACGAAATTGGTAGCAAAAGTTCTTTTTGCGATGGTCAAGATGATACTTGGTATGTTAAAGGTAGTATTCCTATCCAACAAGAAAAGATTATTGCACTTGATGTGAGGAAGAGAAGAAGACATATGTCTAATTTTTTTACGTAACGAACAACTGCTAGAGCTCAACCTTTAATTTGTAGTGCTTTACAATATAAAGAACCAACTCATAATGTGGATATGGCATTGGCTAAATGATGGTATGATGCAAGTGTATCATTTAATATTGCGAAGTCTTATTATTATCAACCTATGATGGATGCTATTACCTTTTACAGTCCAGAATATAAAGTTCCCTCAATTGATAACTACAAAGATAATCTTTTAAGCAGTTATGTTTATGAAATAAAAGTTATTTGGATGAAAGAAGAATGACTTAGATAACTTATGAATGTTCAATCATGTGTGATGGCTGGACAAATAGAAGACCAGAGCTATTAACAATTTTTTTGTTTATTCTGCTAATAAGATGATGTTTTTGAAGTCCATTGATGCCTCTAGTCTTGTTATAAATGTTAATACTCTATTTCAGATATTTAATGAAGTTATGAATGAAGTTAGGCCTAAAAATATTGTACAGTTCATAACTGACATTGATTATGCTTATAAAACAACTAAAAAAAGGTTGCAAAGTAGGTATAATTCTTTTTATTGGACTCCTTGTGCTGCTCATTTTATTGACTTAATGTTGGAAAGTATAAGAGATCCTAGATACTTTCTTATCATTAATGAAACTATGTAGAAAGCAAGAAATTTAACCAAATTCATTTATAATCATGTATGGGTCCTGAATTTGATAAGAAAGGATTTCACAAATAATAAAAATTTGAGTCATCCTACTATTATAAGATTTGTGACTAATTTCTTATTATTTCAGTGTTTTATTCTAACAAAGAAAAAAGTTGAGACAAATGTTTATAAGTGATAAGTAAGCTGCATCTCAGTATGTCAGATATGTTGTTGGAATAGATATTTCTAGAATATTATATTTGAAGATCATGAATTTTAATTTCAATGTCAATGTTTTATTCGAGTTTGCGAGGCTTTAGAGAGAGTACTTTATCTAACTAATAGTGACAAGAAAGCAATAATGAGTTACTTTTATGATGTCATGGAGAGAGGATGAAGGAAACAATCAAGGCTAATATAAAAAATATGTGTTCTTTTTATACACCTTATCTTAAAGTCATCATTGAAAGATGGAAAAAGAAAATTTATTCTCTATTTTTTGTAACTAAGATATTTTTAGATCTTGGTATCTATTTTAGATTATGTTTCATATACAAAAAAAAACTGAAGTTAATATGAGAATGCTATTAACTATCATAACAGTTATTGCACATAAGATGATACAAGAGCTCTTTAGCTTACAAATAGAGTTATATGAGAATGCATTTGGTGATTTTGGGGCACCTATTGCATTTTGTCAAAGAGAACTTAATCTAAGTATATATTTCTTAACTTTTGTTACTTGTTAGAAATTAACCATCACTTTATTTTATTTATAAGGTTACTTTTGTTGTCTTATAGTTGCTTGATGGGACCAATTCTAATGGTGTTCTAAAATTGCAAAGATTTGCAATTCATATTCTAAGTTAATGTGTAAGTGCAATAGGGTGTAAAAAGTAGTAGAGCACATTTGAATTCATCTATTCTAAAAAAAGAAATAGATTAGAACACAAAAGATTAAATGATTTAGTCTGTATTCTATACAACTTAAAGCTTTGAGATAGTTATGTTATTATCATTATTAAGTTGAATATAATTTCTTAATAATTTAATTTCATCTGTTTACTAGGACCATTTCAATTTGCCTTGACCATTTCAATTTTTTAGTAGATTGGGTTTATAAGGAACCATGAGAGTGACTTGGAAGGCAATCTTGGATGAGAAAGTATTGCCATGTCATTTGGTGTAATGAATTTGAACGATGGCTATGATGAAAAATTTGTACCAAATAAAATTTGAGGCTAATGCGATTTTAGCAGATATTCCTCTAAATGAAGGTTTCAGTTTTTCATTTCTTCTCTTTTCTTTTAATTTCACTTATATTTGATGTATATGATAAATTCTATATATGCAATATAAATATAAAACTTTTAACTGTAGGTGTTTTTATTTCAGGTTTCACTTTTACTTAGTTGTGTTATTCAATACAAACTCTTATATATTGTAATGCTTATGGAGTCATGGACCTATATTACTCTTACTAGATGATGTTTTGATGTAATTTATTTTTTTCGATATAAATTGTAACATTTTAAGTATTTTGCATTATTTTTAGTTTTATATATGTATGATAGTTAAATGATATTTTTCTTATATTAATTATGGTCATTGTTTATATGTAAAATAATATTAATAAAATATATAGATAGTTGTTACTTTAAATTTAAATTATTATGAGTTTTAGAGATATAGTTGATATGAAATTAAAATTTAATAACATAATATATTAAGATATTATTTTGTAATATAAAAAATTCAAAAACTATTTTATAATTTTAGAAAGTTACCAAAAATATTATCGATATAAACCGGTACCAATATTATACTTTACCAAATCCAAATTCAAATTCGATTCAGAAACCACTTAAAATATTTATAACATTGATTCACATGCGCTAAATTTTCCTCCACTGAATAAATTTTTAGATCTCTAGACAACCGATTATGCAAGTTTTGCTATAACGTAGCAGGGAAGCACTAGAGATTAAACTTGGAGCAAGGATATGCATATACAGTAGGTTCGATTCACACATGCTATTTAATCGATGGCTTTGGATCGAGTTGCATGCAAGTTGGATATAAATTCGTCGATGTTCTTGTCAGAGCTCCCACCTTCATCTACTGCATTTCTCGCCATTTCGTTCAATTTCTCTGAGTTCCTTCTGAATTCATTTGATCCTTCTCCTTCCATGACTTGCCTTATACATCGTTCTATTTCTTCTTTTGGAACAATCCCATTTTCATCTACCCTCACTCTAACACCTACATGCCATATATCGGTCACAAACTTGGCATTGGTGGGTTGGTCAGTCCATTGAGGCATCGCCACCATTGGAACCCCCAAGCTCAGAGCTTCAAGCGTTGAGTTCCAACCACAATGAGTAAAGAAGCAGCCCACAGACTTGTGAGCCAATACTTGCAGCTGAGGACTCCATGTAACGACTAAACCCTTGTCTGAATGCTCTGATGTCTGTTCTACGAAGTTGGTTGGAAGCTTCTTCATTTCTAATTCCCTTACGACCCATAGGAAGTTGCAGTCGCTTTTTTCTAGACCCCATGCAAGTTCTGCCATTTGGTCTTCTCCTAGAACAGCTAAGCTACCGAATGAGACATAAACGACAGAGCGTGGTTGCTTGGAGTCTAGCCAGTTCATGCATTTCTCAGAACTGGGCTTGAAAAGGCTGAGGTCATAGTCTTTGTCTTCCTCCAATCTCTTGTCTAAGTACATCGAGGGAATTGTTGGTCCTATTGGCTTCACAGCCCATTTGCTCGCCATCCACTTCTCTACCTGATAGCAAATAGCAAGAATTGAATACAAAGTACGTTAAGAGTTGGAAAGTAATAACAAATAAAACTTGTCAAAGCTCTTTATCAATGCTCAAAGATCTTAAGAGCACTTTTTAATCATCAGCAACTTTCTATTTGTTTTTTTTAGAATATTTGTTGATGATGGGGCACAATTATAAATATCATGGGTATAGTTACAGTAAAAACAATCATTAATGCAACTATAAATTGCGATCAATTTAAAACATTTAATTGTTTTGTCAAACCACAGTACGAATCAACCCAATTGTATTATAAAAATTGGTGCACATAATTGGTCATTGTTGCTGTTTCCTACTTGCTAGTGATAATTTGTCTTGAGATAAAAGTCTATCTTCTAACTCATCAACATGTGGTGCAAGTTGAACCAAAATCCAAACTCTATATACAGATAAGAACATTGAATGCACACCAATGAAATGGAGCCTTATATCTATTTACCCTACCTGGTCCCAGGAAACATCGTTATCACCCTCTAGCTATTTGCTTTTTGAGTCATTTTTAAGCACTTTAATTAGTTGATAGTTGCAAAGATTAATTGATATTTTAGAACACTAATCCTTCGACATCAAATGAAAGGCTTATGTTTTCAGCCTTAAGACCCTAAAATTGACATAGCATGAAATTACGATACCGTCTTGGAATTTCATTACTCTGAAAGTTCAATTACGATACCATTGGGTGCTGTACTAAGTTGGGGTGCAGATCATGGTGTCTGACTGTAACTTACTGAGATATGAACTCGTAAAGGTAGCATATAATGCAAAACATTTTGAGACTTACCTCATTTTCGAGCCCACTATAAGTGTTCCACAAGAGTGAACTCGGTTCATCAATGTTTGAGAACTGGCTTAGAACGATTTCTGAGATACCAGGATAAGTTGCTGTGTCATAAACAAGCGATGGTAAATCCTTGAACTCTAATGGAGGAAGTGAATCTACTGAAACCTCAGACGATTGTTCTAAAGGAACTTTCAGTACCCCTTGAATTGCATGGTAATACAAGGCGCAAACTGCTAATGATTGAGTAAAAAAAGGACACCCTTCTGTACCAGAACGTCGAGCAGCATCCAGAACCCACGGCATAACCGAGTCATATATCACACATTTAACTGGGTACTCTGTGTTGCCATGATTTTCAATGAGCTCGGCTAGGCTTTGTGGGACTACGTCCTTGAATCGGTTCAAATATTCATCGGTGCTAGGCTTATCCCCTTCTTTATAGCCATCAAAAATGGGTTCCACGTTGATAGAACCTGGTAATCCTTGCATGGACTTGCCAACGTTGGTGGCTGCGAGTAGTGTGACCTTGACACCTTTGGAGGCTAAACGCTTTGAGAACTGGAGCATCGGGTTTATGTGACCCTGTATAGGAAAAGGGAATACGAAGACATGAGTTTTACCTGCAGGCTTTGGATCACTCACCATTGTTTTTTTCAAGAATCTTTCACTTCCAAGCACACTATAGGAAGACGAAGGCACCAGCAGATATATTGCTAGAATAAATATGTGAAGCTAGAAGTCAAGGAGATGATGACAAGAAATAATCTATTGGCAGCATGTAAATTAATGGACAGAAATTAAGGATGTTGTCAATTCCAGATTCGCTGTTGTCAATTCCAGATTCGCGCACTTTCTCTGAAATTGATTTGCTTCTTTGTGTTCAACAAATTTGCCACATGGGATTTCATTTTTCTACATATGTCTCCGTTTTTCATTTCTTCACTTGTTATAAGATATTGTATACGTCTCCAGCATCCATATAAGATAGAAAAATGAAACTAAATTAATGATAAAACGTTTCATAATTAATTTGTCATGTCATTTCTTCTCTTTTGCGGTGTTGTCACCTTAGTCATCCAGACCATTGTAAAGGTTAGTGATGTGATCCTGAGATGCGGTTTGATCTTTTACATAATAATTTCTCCTACTAATGTGAAAGTTTCAACAGTCACGTTTTACATAATGTATACATTTAAGAACTAAGAATAGATAAGATGACGTCTAATTTCTTTCTTCAATAATAGTTATATTAATGTATGCAATTATCGACAATTTTAGGATTCATGATCAAAATTTTAAAGTAGAGATTACAGTTATATTTGTAATCACAATATTATGACTACTTTTTGATATGTTATTATAACTACACTCATAATATTTGTACTTATATTATTTATAATTATCATAATATTCGAAAATAACCCTTTTACGAATTAGAGATAAGACGGTGTACTATTGGACATCTTTAAATTTATTTATAAAAATAAAGAGATTTTTATTAGGTTATCTTATTATTATTATCATAATTTGCAAGTATAATATATTTTGCAATTTGTAATTTAAAATATTAATAACTAAAATATTAGGAAGTTAAACTTATTTATATTTTAAATTCCTAGTAAAAAAAAGGTTTTCTACAAACAACTCCATCAATGGGATAAAAGCTTGCATAACATTCTATAAAGAAGAAAAGGCAAGGATTTTAAAATAGTTAATATAATTGTTAAATTAATGATATAATCCAAATCTACCTTGTCATTGTTAAAAAACAAATAGATATTAAGCTGTATTATTAACATAAGACAAACCGACAGGGCAAGAAAGTTGTTGGCCGTTTGTAGTCTTCCTGTTCAGATATTGGAAATGCACCCAAGATTAATAAATGATGTCTAAACTTCTCCGTCTGAGCTCACTTTATAAAATTCAAAGTTGTCAGGAAGTTGTACAGCAGGACAGGTCATGAACAATTCGATCCACAGACGCCACAACAAAATCGTTATCATTTCACTTTCAGAGGAGAAATGGTAATTTTTTGAAAAGCCAAAAACACAGACGTCACTGCTTATGTATTCATGCAGGCACATGACAAGCGCAAAAGGCGCGAGACGAGACCACGAGAAGCCTTGTGATGACTTTATGAATTCGTAGGTAGGCGCTTTTATATTACTGAAAGCAATCTCGAAAACGCCAAAGCTCTAGCTGATAATTTTATCGTTGGACATTATGCGTTTTCAATCACTGGATTGAGACTTTCAGAGATGATTGTTGACGGGAGATTTTCTGTTTCACTCCCTCTGTCCCAACTCTCTTCCACGATTTGATGAGAATGAGTGCAACAGAGTTAGTAGAAGGGAAATGGAACAGAATATCTGTTCTCGATTTTTCAAATATTACCCAAGTAACTATTAGGTCAGATAGATATGCTTTGCACTAAAATTTATTACTGATAAGTTAGATTAAACTTATATTATTTAATTTTAAGTTTTAATATGTTAATTTATTTCTTCCTCTAAACAAATTTAAAACTTATTTAATGTAAACAATAACAATTACAATCTTTTATTATAAAAATAAAAAAGCAACTTTGAAACAAGTATAAACTTTTTTTGAAAAATTAAAAAATTGGATTAATAGATTAGAGTTGAAGAACATCGTTAGGAAAGTAGCAGTACTCTCCTTAGTCTCCTAAAACAAACGACAATACGCTACACAATACAAACAACCAATCGGACCAACGTCGTAGCAGAACATCGTTGCTTATCCAAAGTAAGTCAATTGTAAAAGAGATAGAGATCCCTCCCATCTGCACATCAAAGATGCTAGTGTTTCCAAATTAGGCTATGAGGACAAAGGTAGTCCAGAGGCTTCCTAGGTAGCTTCCATCCTCATATTGACAATATGACCAACCATCTCCCTTAGTAAGGCATTATATCTTCACCAAGATAGTCCACAAAAATAATCA
>JAOQMM010000005.1:5889708-5904945 GCA_027563515.1 Erythroxylum platyclados
TCTAATACAAAGTCTGACGGCATTTAGATGGCTCTTTAGCCCTAGCCGGAGAAAGTCCTAATCAAAGCAGGAAAGAATAGAAAACTTAAACAAACAAATTTTTTATTGAATTTGAAAACAGAAATAAAAAACCAAAAATATAAGTAAAAACAAACAAGTCTGATAGTTTTGATGATAATAAATATATTATTAGTAATAAATTTATTTTTTATAATATTAGTAGTTGTATTACAATAAAATTAACTAATGTGTAAAAGATGAAGTTTAATAAAAAAAAGTAAAATGGGCAAATATATCAATTGAATAAATTGAACAAATTAAAAGATAGAGAAAATGAGTTAAGGGGAGCATAATTTAAAGAAAATTGAAGATACGAACTAAAACTAAGGAGGAAATCATTGTAATTCTTCTTGTAACCTTATTTTAGTTAGTTCAATGAATTAAGACTCAATCGTCACATGATTATTTGCATGTAAGGAATAATGCATCAATTCTTTCATAATTAAGAAGAAATTTATTTGGTATTTAAAGAAAATATTTATTTATTTTGGTTTTTGAAGAAAATATCTTAATCTTCAATCAAAAATTTGAGAACTTTTCAAATAGTTTTTAATCAAGTTTTTATCATAGAGGCATTTTATCTCTAAAGAAACTTAAGAATTGAAGTTTTCATCTTAGTTTCTATATGGGTTTGATTAGCCTAGAAATTTTATTAACTAGCAAAAAAAAAAGGTTTTAAAATTACATAATAGATGTTGTCTATTAGGTTAGGGGATAGGCTAGCCAAACAAACATATGCTAGTTAAAGGCAGGTTCAGTTGTTCGAACATCCCGAGTAACTAATTTTTGTAACAAGTATTTGTATGTGTAATAACTATTTGAATTAGTTTTGGATCTATAAAGATAGAAAATGAATTGTGAAAAAAACCACTGGTATACTAGAGAGTTGGTAAGAATCTTGAGATGTTAAAGAGTTCATTTGAATACATATTTACATTGCATAAACTATATTAATCTTTAGTTCATTATTGTGAGCAAGTAAGTGAGTTTTTGAGTTACATGGTTGTGCTGCACTTTATTAGGTTCCTCTTGATCTTGAATAATATTTGCAATGAGTTCTTCTTTACCTATGCAAAGATATTTGTAATGGCACATCTTCATCTATTACAAAGAAGATGTTGTATACACGATTTCTCATCTCCTGTTGAAGAAAGAAGATAATGAATTTCTAAGTAGAATTTCTAAGTGGACATAGACCAAAAGTTATTTGTTTGAATTAGTATAAACAATTTCTCTCTCTTTTTCTACTATCTGTTACTCTTATTGTGATTGATTTGTGATTTTCTGATATGAACTTGACATAACCATTTACTAGAATAGACAATTCATTCATTAGTTTATAAATTAGGCAAAAAGTGAGTACATACTATTCATCCTCCACTCATTAATCATTTGGGATCAGCAATTGGTATTAAAGTGGATTTTATTCATTGCATATAGTTTTTTAGCGAAATTGAGCAAATTTCACTATGATAGATTTTGATTCACTTTTTAGCCTAGAGGACCAATATATTAAAATTGATTTGTTTTTCAATGGAAATGATTATTTTTTCAAATAACTAAGATAAGAGTATTTTTATGATTGAAGATTTTGATTTATGAGAGATTGCAAAAAAGAGTGAGTGGAAAAGAAATTACAACATACTTATTATATTAAATAGTAAGAAAATATACATATTAATTTTTTTAATATATATATATGCTTTCCAAAGTTTCAATACGTCAAAATACTCAGGATAATTGGAATATACTTGATGTTATGTATAGTAATGATTGCCATAATAATATCGTTGTTAATAGTATTAAGTCATAATGATATTGATAATGATATTACTTATGAGCTTAATGAGAATCTAGATGATAATGACGAATAGAGCGAAAAGGAGAATCTTCGAAAAATAAAATAAAAATTCAGATTTGATGTGTCCTAAGAAAAAAATAAATAAAAAAGAATTAGGGAATAAGAGACGATTCCATTTGGATTGACATATAGTGCGACTTGTCAGATATATTGGATCATACGAAATTTCCCCATTCTCTCTCCATGGAATACATATGGTGAGCAACAACAATAGTTAAAAAGCCTAACATCACTAGGTTAAGAGATAATTAAGCATGCCATGCCACCACAGAGAGTTATTTGCTTCTTGCATTTCAAAAAATTTCTATGATACATCAAAACAATCATTTAGAGGATTGAACAAATTTGATAAATATTGATAACTCTCGGATAGAGTATTAGAATGGAAAAGAAGTGAGCCACTTCAAATAGTTTCATTACTCCGGCCCGGAATACGATGAATCCAGCATGGGCTACAAGAGTTTCCAGTAGTTTACCGGATAAATTAATAAGTCAAGCATTTCTGGCCCACCAAGTAAAACCGGTAGTGTTTTGGTCACAACCGGCTGAACTAAAAGAAAAGGAGAATATTAGAAGTAAGCTTAGTAATAGCCTGAGGAAAAAAAATTCAGCTTGCCCTTGGCTCCATTAATTGGATGATCTAAAACTCGATCTCAGAATTTTATCAGACTTTTGGTTTAGTTAATTTTGTCAAAATAATATCATTTTATCATTTTGGTGACCCAATTCAAGTTAGGCTCATTTTTCATTCCTAATTAGGGGCCACATGGAGTGATTTATATAATTCTGAAAGTGGAGAATCAAATAATGAGATGACTCATATATAAAGTTATTGCTAATAATGCTAAGAATCCTCTTTCTCAAACTCTTATAATGTTATGTGGTGCTAAACTTTCATATGATGAGCTTATATAATGTTTAAAGGCTATAAATATAAAAAGGAAATAAGTATCTAAGTATAAAGAGGTTTAAAACCTCTTAAATATATGTATGATTGAGGATAAGAAATTAAAATGTGTTATACATGATATGATAGAATTGAAAATTATGATAATTGTCAATGAAAATAAATATGATTTACTATAGGAAAATAAAAAATTAAAGAAGCAGCTCAATAATCTGAAAGAGCTCTTATCTAAATTCACTAAGGATAGTAAAAAATTGAATATCGTGCTTTGATCCCAAGGGCCAGGTGTGATCAATTAATAGGTATAACATTAGGCACACATATGAAAGTGATATACCCAATGTTAAAGAGTTTTTTTTCCCTTAAAGGAAAGGTTGTGTATAATGATAGGTCAATGTTTAAGTCATCATATGAGCATATAGAATTCAATTATAAACATAAAATTTTCAATTCTCATGCATCATCTTTTAGATCTCAGGGTAAAAAAAAAATCTATGCATTTACATATGGTTCATATTCTATATATAAGATATAGTTCACAAGAAAAAAAAGTATACAATACCACAACCAAAAGAAAATGTAATATTCTTTTTATTTATATATACCTCTTTATCATCAAAATGGAGTAAAACAAGCTCAATAATCATCATAAGTCATCATACAAATAAAAGGCACATGTTCATAATAAAAATAGGATAAATTTTTTATCAGAAGAACATACTTTGTGCCAATTTTATTTGTTACGTATCACTACTATATGAGAAGAGCTTCATACATTCTATATATCTAAAGTAGATGTCGTAACTACCATCACATCTAAAAAGAACCTAAAATTACATGCATGTCACATTTTTATTGTTCTTTCTCACTTAAAACTAGCATTTTCAATTTCCAATGTGAGATGTTACTTTTGTGATAATCTTGAAGATATCCATATAAATTGCGCTTTGAAATAATGTTTGTTAAGTAAACTCAAAAGAATATGAGTTGAAAAAAGTTTAAGAGTTAACTCCCAAGGACCCAAGTTTATATTGGTACTTAAAATATATTGATTTCTTTACTTTGTAAGTTAATATTAAGTGATATAAAATAAATGCTAGCAATTAGTATCACCTCCACTTATATCAAGTGAGAAAATTAATGGTATCTTTAAAAATTAAAATTTAAAAAAATACTAAAATTGTTTATATGAGATGTGTAAAGAAATTAATTTCAAAATGTTAATTATTGAATCAAGTGAGGAAGTAAAGATGGTAGTCACTTGTGATACATAAAAGGAGGTATACACTTTGTTTTTATATTTATAACAATTGATCATTTTGACTTGACTTACAAATTTAGGAGGAGAACCATTATTGCATATACTTAAAGGGAGAAAATTTTATTGATCTTTAAATTGAATTTAGAAAAAAAAAAGTGTTTCAAATAAATGATAAAAATTTCATAAAACTCATTTATTTGAAACACTTTGCACATGCTATTTACCTATATGATAGAGCTTTTAATAAGGGTGAAGGGAGGTTATTTATTTTTCTTTTTGATATTTATAATTTTATTTATAATATACCCATTTTTAATATTGATAAAGAGATGGAGAAAATAATGATATTGAAACTTGATCATTCATAATGCATGAATTAAAAATGATCATATATTACATTTTACTTTAATATAGAAAGATATTTGTTCAATGTCATTTATTTTCTCTAATACTACCAAATATTTTGACATCATAAAAAAGAAGAGATTATTGGACCAAGAGAGGTCCTAACCTATAGTTTTGATAGTAAAGAATATATTATTATTAATGAATTTAATTTTGATGATATTAGTAGCTTTACTACAATGAAATTAAACAATACTTAAACGATGAAGTTTATTAGAATTGCAAAATAATTGAATGATTTACTTGAAAAAATTAAGCAAATTAAACGATGGAAAAAATGAGTAAAGTAGAGCACATATACAACTTAAGAGAGGTTCAAAGAAATTTAAATGAAGAACCAAGAATAAAGAGGAATCAAGTACATCTTTATTTAACAAATCATTTTCATTCTTCTTATAACCTTCTTTGGTCACTTCAATGAATTATAAGATTAATCATTGTATGATTATTACATATATGCATAAATTATTTCATAATCAAGAGAAAAGTTACTTTGATTTAAAAAAAAGTTATTGATCTTCAAATAAACTTTTAACAACTTTTGATATAGTTTTTAACCAAGCTTTTATTAAAAGAATATGTTCTATTTATGAAAAGACTTGAAAATTTAAGCTTTCAACTTAGTTTTTATAGGAGTTTGGATTAGCTAGCAAGACAAAGTGCTAAAAATTATATAATAGGATATATTAGTTGAACATATAAAAACTAGTCGAATGTAAGTATTTGGCTAATCGAATATGCCTAAAAATTTAAATATTATAATGATTAGTTTGAGTTTCTAATAACTGTTTGAGTTGATTTTGGGTATAAATAGACTAAAAAAATTTTAGAAGAATATTGGACATAATAAAGAGTTACTAAGAGCTTTGAGATAGTAGAGAATGCATTTAAGTACATATGTACATTGTATAAATTATATTGAACCTTATTTCATTCATGTAAGCAAGAAAGAGAAATTTTCAAGTTGTATAGCTATACAATTTTTGTAATTGAGGAAATTACTTGAAGTGCACTTTGTAAGGGTTCCACTTAACCTTAGATAAAATTTGTAAAGTGTTACTTTTTACTCGTGACAAAGTAAGTTATTTATAAATATTCGCTTTCACCTTTGATAAAGAAGATGTTATATAAAATTTTTCTTTTTCACTCATTAAAAGAAGATGATAGTGAATTTTTACGTAAAAATTAAAGAATGAACATAGTTCAGAGGTTATTTAGCTTAACTACTATAATAGGCCTTATCTCTCTTTTCCTACTCTCTTTTATGATTGCTTTGAAATTGTCATATATAAATTTATCATAATCATTCATTAGATAGACAATTAATTTATTAATTTATTAATAGAATAAAAAGTTAGTATAAACAAGTCACTCTCCCTCTCTTGTTTTATTTGAAGACTAGCACATTATTTACAATGTAGTCCAAAATTCAATTCCAACTCATAATTTTTAATTAATTTCAAATATAATTTATAAATTATTATATAGCTTCAAGAATTTATTAACAATAGAATAGAAATTGTCATGTTATAAAAAATAAATAAACATCTTTTTAACAATGACTTTTATGTTTTTATAAAGCTTCATTCTTTACTTTGCATTCGTCATGGAGTGACCTGTAATCTTTTTCAAATTAATGCACATAAAAATAGGTGTTCCTCTAGATGCAGTTGAAGAAAATTCGGCAAAATTTGTGCCTAGCTAATGGATTACATCTGCTAGAAGCAAAACAACTTTATATGAAGATTAACGGCTCCTTGTCCGATGCATATCCCACGCACAAACGCTTAGAAATTTTAACTTTGGAGGTCTAAAAACCATGCTTCAAATTATACATAGGTCCCTTTCCCTTTCCCTTTCCCTTTCATTTATCCAGCGCCTTCGCTTTATAGGATGGGATTTTTGCAAGTTTATGTATACCTATAATGAAAATCTTTTATGGTCTATGTACTTGTTGTACCTACAATTTCCAAAAAAATATAATAATGTTCATAATTATTAATAGAAACTAAAATTTTATTTAATAAAAGTTTGGCAAATAGCCGTGGATTAATACTTTCGTGGTTAATGGAGTTAACTATGAATTCATGCTTGTAGTTAATGAAATTAATCTTGATTTGTCAGATTTTGAAATTGCAGGGTTCAGATCACTTGTTCTTGTTATTATGTGTCTATCCTATTTCATGAGCATCCATTTATCCAATTTCTCTCTGTCCCATTTATTTATAGAAGTTCATAAAACAGAGTGGGTACAAGATAAAGGAACAGGTAATCTGTTCCCAAAATTGCAAACCTTTAAGCACAAGACAATGAACCATGATTAAGATGCTTTAGTGACCAAATTTTAACTTTTAACGACATAATTTTCCTTTGTTAAATCACCTTTATTTTGTAACGCAGTTTCTATTATTCAAAGCACCCTCTAATCTAGGAGACGCAATTAAATGCTTTAACTTAATATTTGGAAGACAATAGAGTTGCAATAATTGCATTTTGCTGTGGCCCTTCATGTCCATAGCTCAGAAAAAGTGGCTATGCGTCTCCATCACAAAGAATGGTGGATAATCATTCTTTTCATATAGGGTGCATTTGACTTTACATCTACCATCTAAATACACATTCTATTTAACATAGTTATTTGCAAAAATTTATGAGAAATAATAATTTTATCATTTGTATAAGAACTATTTTGGCTTAAAACATAACTTAGAACTTTTTTATCAAAATTCAAATTTAAAACTTAGTAATTTCTACTATAACTTAATAAGAGTCTTAATTCAATTCATTGGATGCTAAACAAATGGATTGGCAAAATGTAATTGAGAATCCACAATTTAGTGCTACAGTCTTGACTCTAGTTCCTGTACTTTACCAATAATTGGGTTCCAAATTCACTAATGTTCTTATCAGAAGACCCTCCTTTACTAACAGCAGCCATAGCCAACTCTTTCCATTTCTTAGCATTGCTCCTAATCTCTTTCCTTTTCTCTCCCTCCATTACCTCCCTTAAACACGACTCTATCTCTTCCCTTGTTGCGATTCCTTTTTCGTCCACCTTAACTCTGATTCCCACCTTCCAAACATCCTCTACAAGTTTGGCGTTGGTGGGCTGGTCTGTCCAAAGTGACATTGCCACCATTGTCACACCCAAGCTCAGTGCCTCAATTGTTGAGTTCCAACCACAGTGAGTGAAGAAACATCCCACTGCCTCATTTGCCAGAATTTGCACCTGAGGACACCAGTTTACCACCAAGCCCTTGTCACCTAAGTCCTCCACGAACTTCTCGGGGATCTTTGCTTGTTCAGAAGTCCTGACAACCCACAAAAAGTGAAAATTGCTTCTCCTTAGGCCCCAGGCAAGCTCCTCCATCTGCTTGTCGCTCAGACCAGAAATGCTACCAAATGATACATAGATCACTGACCTTGCAGGTTTAGTACTGATCCAGTCAGTAGAAATGGATTCATTTACAGTACACAGATCAAGACCGTAATCCTCATCATCTGATAAAGGTTTGTCCAAGTACCTAGATGGAATTGTTGGTCCTATTGTCAATATTGGACAAGATTTTGACATGGTATCAACTACCTGCCAAGACAAAAGTTTGATCAGAAATCAAATAACAAATAAAATAATAGAAACAAGGTTAATTATAGCTACCTCTGGCTCTAATTCGTGGAACGTGTTGATAAGAACATAATCAGCTCTATCTATGTTACAAAACTGATTCAATAACATCCCGAAGTAAGCAGTATAGGATCCTGGCACCCCAACGAATGATGGCATGTCTCGAGGCTCAAGCAAAGGTAACCCTGGAATCGACAACAGAGTTGTAGTGACCGGCAAGGACAATATATTCTGATGAATGTTGTAGTAAATGTAATCAACCGTACATGGTTGAGTGAAAAATGCAGCAGCCACTAGACCAAAACTTTTGGCCACGTCCAAGACCCAAGGCATGAAAGGCTCATATATAATGCAATCAAGAGACGAGTTTGGGTTCTTCTGATATCTTGCGACAAGCTCGGTTAAGCTTTTGGACGAGGCCACCTTTAGCCGTGCAAGAAAGGCATCGACAGGACCAACTTTTTGCGCGAACCCACCATGGTCATGGCCATCGGAGAACACATCAAGCTGCACAGGACCAATGGATGAGCCTAACTCCATAGACTTGGCAATGAAAATGGACGTGACGAGAGTAACTTTAAGTTCTTTAGAGGCCAACCGCTTCGAGAATTGGAGCATTGGGTTTATGTGGCCTTGTCCAGGGTATGGAACTACTAGTACATGAGGTTTACTGGCATTGTTGATATCCACCGTCTCTGTATCCTCCATCTTCACCCCAACTTGAGCTCGGTGCGTCAATTCACTTGATGCCCTCAACATGCTATATATGTACATCCCAGTTGGGTCATTCACTGAAGAAATAATCACAATTTAATTCTGCTTAAGATTATAACTAAACGTTCCAAGTCAAGACATATGATCTATTAACCAAAGTTTAAATTGCTAATTGCATGTTAAGCTACAATTGTGATATCTTACAGATGATATAACCATTATTACTAGTAATATAGATATTATTACGATAAATTAGATTAAAAACATTATATCCAACACCAATTATTCACAACGTCAAAGATAGCTTTTTTGTTTTCAAGTTTTGGCTTATCCAAGTCCAAAGACGATTCACTTTCAAAACTACTTTATTGCAATAAGCTACCAGCCAAGACAAAAGAACGGTTGTTGATGCAGGAATTGTCTGATCTCTTGTTTGCTCGTGAAGTTTGGTTTCCACTTTAGAATATTAGGTTGCGTCTGAGTTCAATTTGATAGGTTGGTTCCATTTTAGAATCTTACGAGCTCCAGTAGTACTAGAAGAATCTCTTTCCAATAAAAAAGCTCTTGCTTCGAGTCATGAAAGAAATTTGTTCATTACACCAGTCGCGAAAGAGCTTGTAAATCTTCTTGTTATGTTTAGGATAAAACTGGATTTGAACTTTAATCTTTTCACCATAACAGAACTTCAACTCTAATATTTCATAATGCTCAACTTAGTCAAAACTTCAACATTTATAATTGATTATAAGTTGAATTTTAACGTTTCAAAGTGTTCAATTTAAACCTTCACATTTTTATAATAATAACAACAATAATAATACAGTAGAAGTCCTTCTTAACCCTAACATTTTTAAATGTATAAAATAGATCATAAATGGACAAAATTTGATGAAATTAACTTTTTATTAGTTAAATACCATATCAACACTGACGTAACATTATTTATTATTTTTATAATCTAAAAATTGATCTCATTATTAATTATTCTATTATGTTATTTTTAAATTAAATTGCTAAATAAAATATCTAGAAATCCTAATATGTAAACCCTAATTTTGAATTAAGGTGAAAGACATAAATCTTCCGTGTAGTTTAAGAAAGTTTTAAAAAAACCTTTAATCTTTAAAATTCTTAAAAAACTCTTTCTAGTTTCAATTATCTAGAAAAAAACCTCTTTTAGATTTCATTTAAAAAATAACAACAAAATATACAGGTCATGAACGTTATATCTGTACTAATCAAATATTATTTATTTAATGATTTAATCTAATTATTAAGTTCTAACTAAACTAATTAAATTATATTTAAATAATAATTTATTATAATTATCTTAAATTATTAATTTAAATCAAATTTGATTTGTTTGGACCGAGTTTAAAAGTTGATTTGGGTTATCAAATTAGAGACATATGATTAATCTAATTCTGATATTCATATTGCATATGTTTAGTTGTTATTTTTTAACCTAAGCGTAAGATAAATAATTTTTCTAGAGAACTCAAAACTACAAAGAATTTTTTGAAGATGGATCAAAAAAATTTCTGAGATTACAAGAAAGATTTATGTATTTTACCATTTGAAGTATTTATGATTCATTATCCTAATATCACTGCTATTGCCACCGTCATTTTTCTACGACTGTCCTCGGCTTCACCTGTTCACCATGTCTGTAATGCAAATGTGCATTTTTTTGTTAAATTTGCAATGGGCCTATGGGCCCACACGAAGAGGAAAATTAGACTACATACAAGCCCAAGTGAGATTCCATCCTAAAACTAATTAGTGATAGGTGGAGTAGTCCGTTAGACTTATATATTAGTCTTCTTTCCCTTCTTTTTCCGATGTGGGACACTCACATTCGGGTATTCTCAACACTCTCCCTCACATGTGAGTCTCATTTTACTTGAGCAATTTGGACAGGTACGTAAACAATCCTCTCTAGTACGTATAAAAAGACTCTTGTATTTGTAATGTATGCATGAGAAAAAAATAGAGAGATTGAGCAGAAGCTTATATAGCAGTAGCTATTGAAGAGTGTAACGTCAGTTTATTATCAATATATTGTTGTTTGATTTATAATAGTGGGTCTATTACGTTTCCAACAATTGATATCAGAGTCAAGTTTATGACGACGTTCCAAGAACGTGAAACATGGCCAATATGATTTAGCCTTAAATTCCAAAATTAACAAAGACAAATTATGGAAACTGGAGCATCCAAATGAAGGTACTACTCAAATCACAAGATTTGTGGGAGATTGTTGAAGAATGCTACATTGAGCCTGAAGATGCGACTATCGAAGCATCTTTACCAAACGTGTAAAAGACATCACTTAAGGAATCACGCAAGAATGACAAGAAGGCCTTGTTTTTCATCTTTCAAGGAGTTGGTGAAACAACATTTGAAAAAATATCAGAGGCAAAAACATCAAAGGAAGTATGGGAAACTCTATAAAAATCTTTTCAAGGAGTTGAAAAAGCTAGAAAGGTATGACACCAATCTTTTAGAATTAAATTTGAAACATTAAAAATACAGAGTTCCAAAAAGATTAGTGACTATGTTACTCGTCTGAAAAAGGTGGCAAATGAGATGAAAAGAAATAGAGAAGCTCTTGATGATGTCAGGGTGATGGAAAAACTCTTACGTTCACTGATAAGGAAATTTGATTATGTCGTCCTTGCCATTGAAGAATCAAAGGATTTGTCACAAATCTCTATTGATGAGCTTTTGGGGTCTCTTAAAGCTCATAAGCAGAGAATGATCCAAAATGAAAATACCAGTGATTTGGAACAAGCTTTGCAAAGCAAGTTATCTATTAGTGGTAATCAAACTATCAGCAGTTACGAATAAGGTAGAGGAAATCAAGGTAACTACAGAAGTGGACGTGGTAGGAAATCTTTTGAAAGAGGACAAACAAATGAAGGTTATCAAATATATGGTCATGGTTGAGGATTCCAAAACTGCGGAAGAGGCGGTTTTCAACAGCAAGGTGATAAATTACAAGTACAATGCTATAACTGTAACAAGTATGGCCATTTTGGTTACGAGTGCAGATTAGCCCCTAAGAGGGAGGAAACAAATCATTTTGCAGCAACAGAAGATAAAGAAGCTGAATCAGCTATTCTCTTGACATACAAAGAAAATGAACAGTGCAAGAAAAATGTTTGGTATCTTGACACCGATGCTAGCAATCATATGTGTGGGAGAAAAGAGCTATTTATAAACTTGGATGAGACTATCCAAGGAGAAGTTACTTTCGATAACTCATAAAAAATTCTAGTTAAAGGTAAAGGTAAACTTATGATTACCTTAAAAATTGGAGAAAAGAGGTATATATGATGTTTATTATGTACCTGCATTAAGACGTAATATTATCAGCCTTAGTCAGCTCTTAGAAAAGGGTACGACATACACTTGAAGGATTGCTCTCTTGTCATCAACAAAGGTGGAGAATTAATTACTAAAGTTGATATGACAAATAATCATTTTTTTACACTTGATATTTAGTCAAAAGTACTGAAGTGCATAAAATTTGTCATTAAATATGAATCATAACTATGACATTTAAGGTTTCGTCATCTTGGTTTTACAATCCTAAAATTGTTATCAAAAGCAAAGATGGTAAATGGACTTCCAAAAATTAATCAACATGATCAATTATGTGACACATGCATTAAAGGGAAACAACATAGGCAAAGTTTTGAAGTTGGAAAATCATAGAGAGCCAGAAGATCATTGGAGATTGTTCACCCAGATAAAGCTAGACCATTTAATATACCATCGCTTGGTGGAAATAGGTATTATATTACCTTTATTGATGATTTCAGCAAAAAAAGTTAGGTGTATATTTTTAAAGAAAAATCAAAAGCCCTTGATAAATTTAAAGAGTTCAAAGCAATGGCAGAAAAACAAAGTGGGCAATATTTAAAGATACTTAGATCTGATAGAGGAGGTGAGTACACATCAAAGTTGTTTGAAACATTTCGCAAAGAGCATGGAATTGTTCATCAATTGACAGCTTCATATACACCACAACAAAATGACATCACAGAAAGAAAGAATCGCACGATTCTTGATATGGCGAGAAGCATGGTGAAAGACAAGCATTTACCGAGAACTTTCTAGGTTGAAGCCATTCTGTGTGCTGTTTATTTACTAAATCGGTATCTAACAAAAAGTGTAAAATTCAAAATACCAAATGAAGCATGAAGTGATTGCAAGCCAATAGTTAGACATCTCAAAAATTTTGGTTCCATTGCATATGCCATATTCCTAATTAAAAAAGAAAGAAGTTAGATGACAAAGGTGAAAAGTGCATATTTATTGGTTATGAAAAGAGGAGTAAGGCATATAGATTGTACAACCATTTGACCAAGAAGGTGATCATCTCATGAGATGCCAAATTATATGAAGCAAATTATTGGAAATGGAATCAAGAAGATAAGAAAGTTCAAGGACTATTTTTCGATGATGATAATGATGATGACTTTAACACACAAGATGAACAAATAGATGAACAAACTCCTCCATAGAGCTCTACTTTAACAACTCTTTAATCAACAACACTAACTTCATCATATAGCAGCAATAGCAGTAGCGATTCAGGGGGAGCACCTATAAAAATGTGAAGTCTAAATGATATCTGTGATGCCACAAGACAGGTGCAGGCAACATTTGATTACCCATTGTTTTGTTTAATGGTAAAGTGTGATCCATTAACATACAAAGAGGCTATTAAAAATGAGCAGTGAAAAAAAGCCATGAATGAAGAAATTGCTGCAATAAATAGAAACGACACATGAGAACTAACTAATCTTCTAAAAGTACATATGGGAATAGGAATTAAGTGGGTGTACAAGACAAAAACTAATCAAGAAGAAAATGTTGAAAAATACAAAGCAAGATTAGTCCCTAAGGGATATAAACAGAGAAAAGGAATTGACTATGAAGAAGTGTTTGCTCCAATTGTAAGAATTGATACTATTAGACTTTTTACAGCACTGACATCACAAAATAAATGGAAGATTTATCAGATGGACATGAAATCAACTTTCTTAAATGGATACCTAGAAGAAGAAGTCTACATTGAGCAGTCACCATAAGATATTAAAAAAGGATAGGAAGACAAAGTTTATCGTCTGAAGAAAGCATTGTATAGATTAAAGCAAGTTCCACGGGCTTGGAACATGAGAATAGATGAGTATTTCCAAAATAATGGTTTTACAAAAAGCCCATATGAGTATGCCTTATACATGAAGAAAAATCAAAATGGTGACATTATGATTGTGTTTTTATATGTAGATGATATGATCTTCATAGGAAATGATTTAAGTATGCTTAGTGATTTTAAGAAAGCTTTGACTGAAGAATTCGAAATGACAGATATTGGTGAAATGTCATACTATCTTGGAATTGAGTAAAACAAATGGGAGATGGAATATATATGTCGCAGAAGAAGTATGCGGAACAAATCTTAAACAAGTTTAGAGTGAAGGATTGTAAGTCAATGGCTATGCTAGTAGAAACAAACATAAAATTGAGAATAGATTCAAATAGAGAGTTGGTAAACCTGACATTGTTCAAGAGTCTAGTCAGAAGTTTGAGATACTTGACTTTTACGTGCCCAGATATTATGTACGTAGTTGGGTTGGTCAATAGATAAATGTAGTCAAAGCAAGATCACTTCATTACAATAAAAAGAATTTTAAGATATGATAAAGGTACAATAAAATGGTCTATTTGATACACATTCTCAGGATTTAAAGTTGATTGGTTATTTAGATAGTGATTATGGTGGAGACTTAGATGATCGAAAGAACACTTCTGGATATGCATTCATATTGGATCAGCAATATTTTCATGGTCGTAAAAAAAGCAACAAATAGTTGCTCTCTCAACGTGTGAAGCCGACTATATCGCTACAGTAACATATACATGTCAAGCAATATTGTTGAAGAATATTTTGAGTGAGTTATATCACACACAAGAAGGTCCGATTAAAATATACATTGACAATAAATCTGCTATATCACTTGCAAAAATCCAATGTCACATAGTCGAAGCAAACATATAGATACGAAATATCATTTTATTCATGTGCAAGTGAAAGACAAAACTGTAGACCTCATTCATTGCAGAACTGAAGATCAACTTGGGGATATTTTTACAAAGCCTTTGAAGACCTATGTATTTCACAAACTCACAGAAAAGATTGTCATAGGGATGCTAATTTTGACCCAGCCTGACCCGATTTTCGGCTCAACCGGAACGATAAAAACAACGTCGTTTTGTAATTTAAAAAAAAAGAGTAAGGATAGGGGGCTGGATCCAAAGTTATGAATACCGTACCGGTCTTGATACCGGATTGAGCTTTGGTACGGTATTGTATCGGTACCGGTTAATAC
>JAOQMM010000005.1:5905045-5917959 GCA_027563515.1 Erythroxylum platyclados
AGGTTAGGGTTCTAAGAGACAAGTTCTCTTAGGGTTCTTTCCATTGACCAACATTCTTCTAACCCCGTTTTCTCTTTGTGTTCTGTTTCTATCTTTTCGACTTTGTTTCTTGTTTTTCCGTGTGTGTTTGATTCTAACCGTTCCTGGGCATAACTCCATCTTATTGAAGATTCTCTAGGACAAGTTCCTATTGGGTCTTGCATCAATTCACCTCCTAGTTAGTTTAGCTTAGTTAGTTTCCTATTTAGCATAATTAATGTGTTAATAGACATGGTTAAAGTTACTCATATATAGGTCTTGTTTCCTTTTAGCCTAGCTAGAGTTTACTCTTGTATAGGTCTTTTCTGGTGTTTATTCTTATCTTACTATTTATTGTTAATCTTTGAAATGTTATGTATGAACGTGATTTTCATATTGCCTTACCTATTTGTGTTATTAATGTTGCTATTGTTTCTCTTTATTATTTATTTGTATTTATGAATTTATGTATTTAGTTATTTTATTAATCTTTTATGATATTTATTTAGTTGTTTTATTTTATTATTTTTTGTTTAGCATATGTATATGCACATCAATTTGTAATTTTGTAGTATCTTCATGATACATTACATGTGGGTCTATCGAAAACAACTTCTCTATTAAATAGGGGTAAGGTTGCGTACTATCAAATATCCTTAGATTTCGCGCCTCAACGGGACATCAACTAGATGTTGATGATGATTATAGCTAAAATACTAAAATAAAAAATGTAATTTTTAATTTATGTATAACATTATTATTAGTTTGGGCTCAGCATAATTTTTCACCATTCACTAACCTAAGCATAATCACAGACAGACCTGGGCCTTTGAAGGTTAGCTGAAGGTAGGGTTATATCCTTTTCGTTTACAGAAACATAAAGAGTCGCAACCGCAATGTATCATTTATTGGAAAAGATAAAACACTTTTTATCCTATTGGTGTCTCTATAGCGTTTATATTATTCCAACCTTAATATCACAGAAAGTCAGAACATGGAAATCAGCCCAAGAATGACCTACTTAGAGCTTACCAGCTTAGAAATAAATTCATCAATGTTCTTGTCAGAACTCCCACCTTCACTAACAGCCTCTATAGCCAACTCTCTCCACTTCTCAACATTCTTCTTCATCTCTTTACCTCTCTCACTCTCCATCACTTCCCTTACACAACTCTCAATTTCATCTCTTGTCACAATTCCATTCTCATCAACTTTCACTCTGACTCCTACCTTCCAGACATCCTCCACAAGCTTGGCATTCGGTGGCTGGTCGGTCCATTGTGGCATTGCCACCATTGGCACGGCCAAGCTCAGTGCCTCGATAGTCGAGTTCCAACCAGAGTGTGTCAGAAAACATCCCACAGTTCCAGTAGCTAGTGCTTTCACCTGAGGGCTCCAAGTCACCACCAAACCCTTGTCAGTCAACTTCTCTACCACGGTTTTAGGGAACTTTTCTTGTTCAGAAGCCTTGATTACCCATATGAAGTAGAAGCCGGTGTTCTTCAAACCCCAAGCAATTTCTTCCATTTGCTTCTGGCTCAAATCAGCCATGCTACCAAATGCCACATACACTACTGAATTGGGTGGTTTAGTGCTAAGCCAATCCATTGAAACGGATGCATCCAAAGTAAAGAGATCTATATTATACTCGATTTCATTTTCAATACGCTTGTCCAAGTATATTGATGGAACTGTTGGCCCTACTGTCAGCACCGGACAAACTTTTGACATTGTATCCACCACCTGTTTATAAACATATTATCATAGTCATTAAGGTCTCCACCATGTATATATCCTAATTTAATCTATTCCTACTAATTAATTCAAGTAATCATAGGCCTAATAAAAAAATTATACCTTAATCAAACCTTATCACAATAGCGTTTAAAAATAATATGCATGTGGCATCAAACTAATACTAGTTTGCTAAACTATATCAAAGTTGTATTATTGGCAAGTGTCTGTTAAGTCAACATCACTCTTTCAGGGTTTTAAATTGCAATTTATAATTAAACTTGCAATTATCAAAATGAATAGCAGTTATCAAAATGAATAGCAGTTTATTAATCACAATTAGACGGTGGTAATTATGGACAATACATTAGCTATCAGGGTCACAGGCAATTATACCGACTTAGGAAACTAAAAACAGAAGTTTGATCAGCAGCTTATATTGAAACCTTGGTTTTGCATCATCATTTTAAAACTTGTGTTATTGACCGGTATGTACTTCTTTTATTTTTTGCTTAACCGACCTTGATAATGTAAGTATGGAAGTTTGAACAAGTTTTTATATGATTGATGTGCAATACGTACAAAAAGAATCAAGTACCTCAGCCTCTAGCTTGTAGAAAGTGTTGATAAGTAGATAATCAGCCTTTTCTGCATTAGAGAATTGACTCAACAACATTGCAAAGTATGCCGGATACGACTTGGGCACACCAATGAAGGACGGCATGTCTCGGAGCTCCAAAGGCGGCAACCCTGGAATCAACACCGGGTCCGACGTACTGGGCAGAGTCAGTAACTTGTTCTGAATATTATAGTAAATATAATCCACTGCACACGGTTGGGTGAAGAAGGCCGCTGCGAACAAACCATAGTCTTTGGCAACGTCTAGAGCCCACGGAAGAAAAGGCTCATAAACTACACAGTCTACAGGATTCGTTGAACTTCTGTACTTGACAATGAGCTCTCCGAGTGTCCTTGAGCCTTCAGCTTTTAGCCTGGTAAGGTAAGCTTCAACGTCCAAGGCTTCGAAGAAACCACCGTTGTCGTAGCCGTCGGATATGACGTCGATTTGCACAGGACCTACAGATGAGCCGAACCCCATAGCCTTGGAAATGAAAACGGTGGTCAAAAGTGTGGTTCTGAGGCCTTTGGAGACCAATCGCCTTGCGAATTGCATCATAGGATTGACATGGCCTTGCCCTGGATATGGAAGAAGTAGTACGTGGGCTTTAGGTTTCATTTCCATCTCCTTCATGCAAATTCAGACTGCTTGGAACTTGGTAATGAAAGATGTCAACTACAAAGTCTATATATAGAAGAGTTGCGTTAAATCGATCCTATCGAAGCCTGACTTTCTTTTGCTTGAATCAACAAGAGCCTCAAAAGATTTTGCGATCTACACGTATTAAGGTTTGGGATTAGTTCCAGTTTATTTGTCCTATGAACTAGGAACTCATACGTAAGCTGTGCAAGTGGAAGTAGAACCAATGTATTCTTCTAAGGGAAGGGGACCATGACGTTGAACTTTTTGTTTCTAATTCGTAGGTCAAGTAAGCTGATATATATATAGTGACAAAGTCAACAATTATATTAGTAAACCGTTGCGGCCATCCTACCTTATAATTTATATCTGTGGACATATGGCATCACCACATCTCTTAAATGTTATATATTTAAGAGAGAAAAAAAACGTAGGCTCCAATATAATAGTCAAACGGTAAAATAAAAAAAAAGTTATCAAAGTTACGAATTTCAAATAAAAAATTTCCTTATGTTGAACTTTAAAACAATCTTCGCAAGTCTCATTCTAGTTTTTTTTTATATGAAACTAATAAAATTATTTTCTTTTGGTAGATAGGAAAATAATAACAAATTAGGCTTAATTAAGAAGCATTGTATCTAAATTAACGTTTAATTTGACTTCCATCTTTTAGGAGTTTATAGTTTATACTCTCTCTCGTTAGCTAAAACGTGTATCTGATTCGATTTTTTAAAATTATTAGGGTCAAAATTTAATGGTAATGTGGGAGAAAAAGAAGTGAACACAAGACTATTGAGCCACTATCATCCATAGTTTCCCATTGTAATATTTAACATTACACTGATGTAGCATCATGTATTGCTGCTGAAAAGCCATAGGCCCAAGAATCTTATCATTCCAATAAATTATCTCCGTTATCTTAGCTAAGAGATTTGGTCTAACTTAAATTCTTTTTCATGTCAAGGGTTGACCCAGAAATAAACACAAAAAATGTGGCGTAAAAAAATGAAAGTAAAAGGACTTCTTGCCATGTAGAAGGTGGGATGTAACATATCACTTTCGTATCAATTGATTTAATTTTGACAGTTGTTGGTCAGAACTCATCAATTACCTAATGAATGAAATAGTTATTACCAAATAAAATGGACACTTCACCTCTCTCAATTTGTTTAATTGCAGATAATAATATAGTCCAAGGAGAAACCAAGTAATTATCGATCAAACTATTAATGTCCCTACATGTCATAAATATTGTTTTCAATCTCTTGGAAGGATATTTCAACAAGGTAACGATCATCTCGAGGTATTAATTATGTATAGGCTAGCTTAATACCTCGTTAACTAATACATGATAATATAGTTTGAGGAGAAAATATTATTACCTATTTGGATAAATAAATAGGTATTAATATTTTCTTATTTTTATTTGGTAATATATTCATGTTATTATTAAAATTATAACTTAAATTAAGTTATTAATTAGAGTTTATATACATTGTAAGTGTTTTATATGATATTTTCTTTGGATAAATTATCATCTCGATTAATGATGACAACTATTTAGAGAGTATAAATGATTACAACAATGTTTTAAAAATTGGACTGAGCATCGAACCGATTAAAAAAAAGATTTAAGATTTAAAGGTTCAACCAGTATTAAAAAAAAGATTTAAGATTTAAAGGTTCAACCAGTATTAAATCGTTATAAAGCAGGTATATAATAAATAAGAAATTAAAACTATAACAATAATTAAAAATAAAATGATTTGTGATATAAGAGTTTGACAACTCAATCAAACAAGCTTAAAAGTTTGTATGATAAAATCAAATGAATCTAACTTTATTTTATGACCTTTTACTTAACAAGTTACGTGGTTGCCTCTACTTAGAAGACTAGTCAACAAAACTCAATATTCGGGAACCCATGTTAAAAGAAATTGTTAAAACATCACACCTAAAACCTTGTTTTCATGTGGCAATTCCCAAGCTCACGTTAGATCCGTTAACTGGGAAAAAGGTTGATGGAGATATACCTAAGCAATTTAAGATGACAAAATTTTCTATATATAAAATAAAACAGTGGGTGGTACCTTGGCTAAAGGGAAAACCTGTTGCATTACGATTGTAACCTAATGTCTTGGATGGAACAATCTTAAAGATTGTGCCAAACATGAAGACCAAAGCTACATTACAGAAATTATCACCTTATTTTGCAGAGGTTTTCCAGCAACACTTAGAAGCTTTTGAATTACTCTAAAAATCTATGTCAGCTCAACAAAACTGTCATGGCAGACATAATAGCTAAGCTCGCAAAGGTAGAGAAACAGCCTGCCCTACCGCCCTTGCTTCCATTACCTATATCCTCACCCATAAACCATTCATCCTCATCAAGGCATTCTTCATCCCAAACTCTAATTCGTTCCTCTGATTCTTTGCAAAATCTATTCAGACCCCAAAGCTCGTCGTTGATGATCTGGAATGCTACCTCCATGGGGAATGAAGTTCTCTGGCATCTCGCATCTGGAATCTGGGAAGTGAGGCTCGGACATATCTAGAAGCCAACCCTTTGAAAACTGATATTGTCGTATGAAAAAAAAATCTATAACACTAAGTGTTGCAAATTGCTTAGGCCAAAGTTTCACCGAATAAAACTTCACAGAACTCAAAAGTCTTAGAAAGTTGGTGACTTGGCGTTGGACTTGTATGACAAGAGCAATGGCGAAGAAGGATAGATCTGGCTAGCAAGAGCAATAAGAGGATAAAAGAGAGGAGAGAGGGACGCCAGATAGGACAAACCAGAACCTAAGAGAGGAGAGAAGGACCTTAATATTCTCAGTTAATGCAATTTAAAGTAGCCACACAGTCGAGAATTGTTCACGAATCCAAGTTTGAACCTCAGCCATTCCAGCTCTGAGACACAACCCAAATCCCGACAGCCACTGCATCACAAAAAACCCCATCCCAATAACAACTACAATTTTGAGAGAGAAATTGCATTTTAGATTCAAAACAATTACCTTTACTTACCCAAAAATGGAAGCAATGAGATATGCGAAAAGAAGATGGTGAAGAGAGTGTAAAGGCGAGGAGAGTTTTTTTATTTCGAAAGTTTAGGTATATAAATTGATTGGTTCAACCGGTTCACTAATAAATTGGTCGATTCTCAGATAAACAGGTTGGTTTTTATATATACAGGTTATTAAATGAAACCAAACTGGACAACTAACTGGTTCAAATTATTTTTGATCGAACCGGCCAGTCCGATTTGGTCTTTAAAACGTTAAATTACAAGTAAATAACTTAGAATAGTTGGTATCACATACACTCAAAACTCCACTTACAACTATACCTTATAGATTCTGTACCTGATATAATTCCAAGTAGGTTAAATAATGGGAACATAATTGTCCTAAAGTTAATATGGGTTTTCTTTAATTCGGACATACCAAATATTTTGATTGTGCAAGAGGTAAAATGTGCAAAAGATGTTTTCTTTTTTCTATTTACAAGATAATCTAATGTTTGATTGGGGTAATGGGAACATAATCTTTTGTCCATTGGAAATACAAGTATAATGCTTCTTGAAGAAGAATCCAACAGAGTGAGGGTGAAAGAGTGATAAATAAGCTGAAACATCAATATCTGAGACAAACACCTAACGAATAAGTCACTTATTAGCTAATGTTATGATTATTTAATATTTTGTTAAATATGTGTACTTATAAATTCAGTCACTTATATATGAATATTAAATTTTAATAATAAAATATATTTTTAAAGTTTAAATATTTGTATACTGCCTATTTATTGGGATCCCTTTTTTTTTTACTTTGCCCAGGACCTATAAAACGTTAAGAATGGTCGTAGGTCCTTATCAGAAGTGTTATACTAAGAGTGGTGACATTGATTAATCTCCACCGGTTCTTCGATAATAGGAACTGTACAAAAAAGTATTATAAACTACCTAAACGTCCTATTCAAAAGATGACTCTTTGCCCACGACTAGAATAACAGTAAGGCCAAAAGAGCAATTTAGTCTACAACATTTATACTAAAATTTGAATTGGACCCTAACGTTTTAGTGTGATCAAAATGAACCCTAACCTTTAGAAAACATTCAAAATAGCTCCTGACTGGACGGAACTACTCACAGGGTTAGACCTTCATCACTTAAATACTAACGTGGCATTTTTTTGCTAACATGACATTTTTTAAATTTTATTAAAGTGGGACCAACAATTTATTATCGAAGAGCAATAAACAAGCTGCATTTGCTATCTGTTCCTAATCTTCAAAGGCTTATTGAGCAACCAACTGTGGTGGTCGTACTTTATAAGTACATGAAGCAAGTTGATGTATCTTGGTGATGGGTTTACCTTGCAGTGAAACTAACTCTCCTGATGACCTACTTGTGAACTGCCTACTTTATCCCAAATCTCAAACATTTGTTATGTTTGACTTCGAGACTAGGAGTATAAGAGAGTTATTTCATCGGTTTTGCAACGAAGATCTTCTCCATTGAACTTATGAACTTTCTTAAATGCTTAATGTATTCAGGGTAAGTCTCGAGATTGCAATGACCTCCACCTTTGACCCATAGTGGATCATATTTCTCCTTAGCAAGTTCCCAAAGGCGCTTTCCATGAGACCAATCAATAATTTCATCATCAGTTCCCAGCAAAAGTTCACCAGCAATCAACATAGGTGGCCTGGAATAATTTTTTGCATCAATGCACAACCAATTAGAGTCATTATATTAAGTCAACACAAACAATCAAAGAAATATAAATTGAATAATTATATTCTTATGGTTAATCAACAATCTATACAAAGGCTATCTTAATATAGACAAATGTCAAAACTACTCTTCCTAATTTACATCCTGGGATTTGGGGATATTCCTTGATACTAGCCTAATATGTAGGAGCCATACATAAAAAGAAAATCAATGTTATAACAGATATACCGATATTCCTAAAACTCCCTCTCAAGTTGGAGCATATAGGTCACGAATGCACAACTTGCGAAGGAGAAAGTGAAATCGATCACGTCCGAGAGCTTTCGTGAACACATCGGCAAGCTGAAGCTTAGTAGGGACATGTATGGTAACTAAGTCACCAGATTGCATACGCTCATGGACGAAATGACAGTCAATCTCAATTTGTTTAGTACGCTAATGAAATACCGGGTTCGCAGAGATGTGGAGAGCCGATTTATTGTCACAGTGGAGCTCCATAGGGCGCTCGAAAGGCACGTCGAAAGCAGCAAGTAGACTATGAAGCCAAACGAGTTCACTTGTAGTCACCGTCATGGCCCGATACTCTGCTTCAGTAGATGACCGGGAAACTATCGTCTGTTTCTTGGTCTTCCAAGACATGGGACATCCGCCGAGCATAACAAAATAGCCTGTAGTGGAGCGACGTGTGATAGGACAGCTGGCCCAATCAAAGTTAAAAAATGCAACTAACTGTTGCGTCGTGGGTGTCTGTAGGAGAATTCCCTGACTCAGGCTATGCTTCAAGTAGTGAAGGACTCGCACGGTTGCATCCTAGTGTTGTTCACGAGGTTCGTGCATGAATTGAGTTAACGTGTGAACTGAATAGCATAGCTCGGGCCTAGTGATTGTCAGGTAGAGAAGTCGACCCACCAACCGTCTATACCGTCTCGGGTCTGCGAGTAGAGGAGCAACCGAGTTTGCAAGATGGTGACGTTGTTCCATCCAGAAGGCTGCTGATTAGGCGGCCAATAAATCACATTCCGTCAAAATCTCCAATGTGTAATTTCGTTGAGAGAGGGAAGAGGCTGGACCAAAATACTTCAAGAGGCCCAAATCTTTAATTTGAAAGCACGCATGAAGATAAGATTTGAAAGCCGAACACCTCGAAAGATTATTGCCTACGACTATCAAATCATCAAGTAGACTAGCACCACAAGAAAGTCAGTACCATTCTTGTAAGTAAATAAGGAATAATCCGCAAGTGATTGCTCAAAGTCATGGGAGCGTAACGTCGCAGCAAATTTGGCAAATCAATTCTTAGAGGCTTGACATAGTCCATAAATAGATTTATGCAAGTGGCATACTCGATCAGGCCCGGCGGCCGAGTAGCCCGGTGGAAGTCACATGTAGACCTCCTCGTGGAGATCACCATGCAAAAATGCGTTGTTGACATCCATTTGATGAAGCTCCTAACCACGATAAAAAGCTACAACTAGTAAACAATGGACAGTCGTCATCTTTGCTACCAGAGCGAATGTCTCATGAAAGTCTAATCCTTCGATTTGAGTGAAAAAGCCGTGCTTTATACCGTTCAATAGTCCCATCAGCCCATCGCTTAATTTTACAGACCCATTTGCAGCCAATGGGTCATTTGCTCGGGGGAAGGGCTGTAATACACCAAGTCCCATTCTCCTCAAGGGCCCGAATCTCCACCACCATAGCCTTACATAACAGAATGTCTTGGACAACCTCATTATAGTTCCTGGGCTCAGAATCACAATCAAAAGCAGTTATGAAAGCTTTATGAGGTGGTGTAAAAAACTCGTAAGATAAGTAGTCCTGAATGGGATAGACCTTACCTGAGAGGGTTGATGGAGTCGGGTGTGGGGGGTGGCTTTGAAGCAGACATAGTCATTAAGGAGCCTGGGTAGTCGTCGAGTGCGTTGAGATCAAGCGGGAGTCTCCGTGGTAGAGGGCTCAAGCTGGTGAATGAGAGCCTCTGTGGTAGAGGGCTCAGTTTGCTTTGGGCCAGAATTGGGCTCAGTTGGCTTATTTACTTTATCGAGTGTAGGTTGTGCAGTGGCAACTGAAGTGAGCCAACCCAGATCAGCAACAGGCCCAGTAGTGGTGTCTTCTATCTGTAGGGCCTGAGCAGGAAGTGGGCCTATTGCTATCGGTTGAGCTGTTGGTGGACCTGGATCTGTCAAAAATTCTGAGCCCCATTCGACAACAGTGGGTCAGGCAGAATGGTCAGGTAGTGTTGCAGAATCAACTGTTGACGATTGAAATGGAAAGGTGTGTTCATGAAAAATCACATCTCGAGAAATGAAAACCTCCTCAGTTTCCAAGTCAAAAACTTTTCATCCCTTTTTTTTCGTAGGGATATCCTAAGAAGACACATCAATGTGCACGTTCTGCGAATTTGTCATTACTTTTTGAGAGAACCTTGGCGTAGCACAAAGAGTTGAAAACTCGAAGGTGATCGTATGAGGTGGGCTTCCCATAGAGAATTTCAAGTGGTGTCTTTCCCGATAGCAATGGCGTGGGAGTGTGATTGATGAGATGGGCCGCCGTCAATACGCATTCCCCCTAGAATCGTATAGGTAAATGGGCCTGAAACCTCAAAGCTTAGGCCACATTGAGAAGATGGTGATGTTTCCGTTCAGCACATCCATTCTGTTAAGGGGTATAAGTGCACGTAGTCTGATGTACAATACCATTAGCGTGAAAAAAATCAATTAATGATTTTGTCATAAATTCCGTCCCATTATCGCTCCGTATTCGTTTGATGACCTTCCTAAATTGAATTGTGATCATTTTACAAAAATCTTGCAAGATACCACAAGTAGCCGGTTGTTCCCTTATTAAATGGACCCATGTGGCACGGCTATGGTCATTTATGATGGTCAGAAAATAATGAGCCCCTAAAAAGATCCCATTCGATACGGGCCCTACATCACAATGCAACAATTCAAACAAAGAATTCACTTTATTAATGCTCAAAGAAAACGGAGAACGAGTTTGTTTGACTCGGTAACAAGCATCACAAATGTCATTACAATCTTTATTCAAGTGTAAACTAGAAATCATACGTAGAACTCGGTTCGACGGATGACCAAGACACATATGCCATATCCTCATCACAGTGTCGGCAGTCTGAGAAGCATGGGCACCGGCACTACCGATGCAATAGACAACCCCCGTAGATCACCCAGTCCAATCAATCTCCTCAAGGTTGGGTCCTGCAGAACACATCGAGAAGAAAAAAATGTCACCGAACAATTTCGATCACAAGTCAGCCTCCCAACAGAAATCAAATTGCATGTGAAATCCGGAATACAAAGAACATTCGAAATAATGAAATTGTTCGAGAGAATCACTTGGCCCATCTTAGTAGCATGAGTGATCTTTCCGTCTGGAGTCGTGATTGGGCAAAGACCACATTTTTTTGTCGATCGACTAGAAAATCGAGCCGACTAGTCATGTGCTCAAACGCTTCTGAGTCGAGGATCCAAACACCACCAAAGTTGTCTATCTTACCCTTGAGTGATTGAGAGGAATCTGAAGCCTTCAGTGAACTAACGAGTGACATCAATTGCTCATATTCGGCGTTGGTGAGTGTCCGACCCCCTGAACTGATTGGTCTATCTCTGCAAGTCATGCATGGCCGCGTGCACTACAGCTGGTGGTCTGCGCCTGTCGACATACTACTTTTGTTGGCCAACTCCAAAGCTTTGTTGGCCACCTCCAGAGTTGCTTTTTCGCCCCTGTTGTCTACGCCTCGGTTCCCAATTGGTCGAGTAACCGATCAGCTCCCAACAATGAGCCTTCTCATGGCCCATCTTTCCATAATGTTCACACTCCAGTTTGTCACGTTGATCCCGTCCACCACTTGTAGCGTAAAATGCAACCATCGAGGCGTCCTCCTTGGATTCCCTGCCACGAGTAACAATCCATTGTCGTTCCTCCTGGATAATCAACGAATATACCTTATTCATATTAGGTAGGGGTTCCATGCTTAGAATTTGCAATCTCATCGTCCCATAGGTCTCATGGTTGAGCCCCATGAGGAATTGATGAATCTTTTTGGCCTCCTTTTTCATGGCAGATTCAGTCACCGTCGCACAGGTGCATTCTGGGACCATCGAATATTGATATGTGTTTAATTGTTGATGCATTTAATCATTTATACTTAGCGATTAATGATATGAAATTATTTAAGATACTCACTTTAATTCATATATGATTTTAGGTACAATTTAGAAACAAAGAAATTAAAGTGAGTCGAAAGCACTACATTTCGGTCATTTTCTGAAGATCAATTTTCACTTATCTTCATGGAGCAAGAAGAAGAAATTAGAAGACAAGAAGAAGAAAAAAAAAAGAAAAGGCAAGAAGAATCAAAAGAGCTCACGGTTGTGCATGTCCCATGCACAACGTGAGCTTAAGTTTAATGGCCAGCATTAATTATTAAAACCAAAGAAGAACAAGCTAGCAGCCCAACACGACGTTGGTGAGGAGAATAAAACGCCAGCAGCATGGGTAATGCAGCACCTGTGCGTTCCATGCAGCGTAGAAGATCAAAGTCGCAATTAAAAGGAAGCTTGAAACGACAACAACAAGATGGCCAAGAATTAAGCAAAACAACGTGCAGCAGCAAATGGGAAGGGCAGCAAACGACGACGTCCATAGCAGCTGTTGGACCATGGAACCAAATGCACGCCAGCACTCATGCGTTTAACGCATGGCGTTAAACACTAACATGAAACGCTAGCGTTGAACGTGAGAGCCATGCGTTTAATGTTGCAAAAAGCTAACATTAAACGCATGCGTTTAACACAGCTGAAAATGGCGTTGGTTTTTAATAAAAGGAGATAGCGCAGGTTTTTAAAGAGGAGAGGAGAAGGTGGCGCTGTACAGGGGACAGCAATAGCGAAAGTAGACTGAACAGAGAAGGTGAGTGGAGGCGCAGTGAAGAAGAGAAGAAGGGATCTTCGGTTGGGGATAAAAGTTAGGGGTTGAAGTTATTTTCTTCGGGAGCTTCGGGAGAGCACGAAGATGGAGAGCTAGACTACCCGACATCGGTTCGGAGGCAACATCGACGCCTGATCCGGTTAAGTATTTTTTTCATTGTTTTGTTATTTCTTTCTCTCCTTAGGAATTGATTATGTTATCTTGCGTAAATTG
>JAOQMM010000005.1:5949929-5968892 GCA_027563515.1 Erythroxylum platyclados
CTGAATTAGGGTCTCATTTTGAGCAGTCACAGTAGATTAGTCATAATTTAAGCTATACTCATCCAATCAACACGATTATTTCACCAAATTCACCCTAACACATAGATCTACGATTTTTATTCCTAAGGTTTTCTCAAATTTGAACTCTAACTAGGTAAGAACTTCTGTCGAACAAATGATGTGCAAAGAGTTTCTGTGTGCCCTTTTGACAAATTTATGCTCCCTACTCACCCATAAGCTATTCTCATGCATAATATGCTATGAATTTTATCAAGAAAATGTCAGAGGTTCCCTCACTTGATTACTCACGTTTCCCTTAGCTCCAAGCCTTCCAAACTTGCAATTTAATGGTGGAAATCAAAGGAGGATGCAAAGGTTAGGTAAGGAGTGCTGAAATTTGTAATATATAGCAAGATAATGAAGTATTTCACTCAAAAACCACTTGGTTAGGGATTAGAAGAGTTGTCATGTGTGGGAGAAGGGGCTGAAGAAAATTGGACGTTCATAATGAATGGAAGCCAAAAAAATTGGCTTAAAGGTGTGGTGATGAGTGGACCATTCCCATTGGTCCACCTTTCATCACATAAGACAAAGCTTCTTCTTTCTTTTATCTCTTCTTTCTTTTGTCATCTTCTCTTTTCTATTTATTGATCCAATTCAATTCCCTCACTTGACCCACCATTCATTGTACACTCATCTATCCAATCGTCACACGAGTATTAATGCCACGTGTTACTTTCTCATTAGCTCAAGTAACCGATTTTCTCATACCTTAGAAAAACTTACCACTTCCACCTAAGGCATTTAACACAACATAATCACTCCATTTTTTCATCTATTTAATCAATCAAAGATCATAACTACACAATTCAAGCCACAAGAATGAACATTTACACAATAAGCACATCAAAACACCTATACCCGGAAATGATCAACTAGATGCATTCAACACTTTAGCGTTATTCTAAATCACAATTTAAGCATGTATTTGTGTATATTAAGCATGTATATGCAATGCAATTCACAAATATGCAAATGAAATGCCTCTCCTAAAAGTGGATTCCTATGCGTAGGAATCGGGTCACTACACATTACCTTGGAAACACAATGCATAGTTAACACCACCTTTAAATACCTCGATATTCTCTTTTATGCTTGGAAATATGTTTAAACAGAATTTAACTAATATTTGCTCACCATTTTAAGAGCATAATAAGTATTTAGTCTTGTATACATCATTACAATATGATATTTCCAACTCGACTAGAATACGAAAATTTCTTCATTTATTCCCTTTCTTATAGTATTAGTGGATAAATCTTTTGACTAAGATCTTTACCTTTAGTAATATGATTATCAATTGACTTGCAATCTTACTTACAAAATCATTCAGTAATTTTCTAAACATATGTCGCTTATAAAAGAGACAATGTTCTTTTTTAAACAATCTCTTAAAATCTTTACTCTAATATTATATGTAGCTTTGCTCATATCTTTCATTTTAAATTCAAATAATAGCCAAGTTTTCACTTGCTTAAAATACTCATAATCATTACAAACAATCAAATTATATTCTGCATATAAAGATAAAATCACAAATTTATCTTTAGATCTTTAACTTATATATATTGGTTTTCATCAATTATGTGAAATTATACTAAATAATTACATTCTAAAAATGAATGCACCATTATCTTAAGGATTGCTTTAGGCTTTCAATTGATTTCAACAATCAATATATTTTTTACTCTTGGCCTTTCTAAATGAAACTTACAAGTTATTCTATATAGATTTCTTTTTTTAATTCTTTATTAAGAAAATAGTATTTACATCCATTCGATGTAATTCAAGATACAAGATGGCTATTATATCCATGATTAATCAAATTAAAACAAACCTCACAACTACTAAAATTGTCTCTTCATAATCAATTTCCTCAAATTGTATATATCTTTTAGTTATAAGACATGCTTAATATATTTTGATATTGTCATCAACCTTCTGCTTTATTTTGAGAAACCATTTGTTCGCAATTTCTTTTTCCCCATTAGGGAGATCAACCAAGTCTCACACTTGATTGGAGCTCAAAGAAGTCATTTCCTCTTTTATTGCTTCCATCCATTCTTCTTTAACATGACTAGTAAGAGTCTTATTTATATCTCTTGGCTTGTCCTCTTTTTATGAAAAAAACATATTAAATTTCTCTTTTATTTCAAAACAACATCAGAGTTACTCCACAATTACTCCCACTTTAATGAGATTTATAAGATACAAATTCATCAATATCTCGAATACTCCCACTTGGATTAAATATAATAGATGAATTCTTATTTGGTTTTTTTATTTTCTAGATTACTCCCACTTAGATAGAGTCTCTCTACATGAAATCACTTTGATCAGAAGTTTTCATATAAAAACAGGTTTTTTACTATTTCAAACTGCTTTGGAAAGTCATTTTCTAAAAATATGACATTTTATCATTCATATTTATTTACTCCTTGATTCACCTATTAATATATATCCTTTCAAGTGTTTAGAATATCTAATACAAATACTTTTTTTTCTCCTCTATGTCCTAGTTTCCCATATTTTTTAGAGAGATCGTGGAAATAGGCAACATACCTCATATTCTTAGGCATTTCATATCAGGTTTTCTATTTATCCGTAACTTTACGAAGTATTTATAATTAATTTTGTAGGCATACGATTAAGTATATAAGTGGCTCCCTAATAGGTGATAGGTAAATTTGTTTAATGTCATCATAGACCTAATCATATTTAGAATGCATTATATTTTTGTAATGCCATTTATTAGAATTCAAGGAATAGTCAATTGTCTTTCTATTCCTTTTTCATATATAATGTCTTAAACCTATCATACAAGTATTCTTATCCTTAATTAGTTCTTAAATCTTTTATTTTTCTTGGTTGATTGGTTTCCACCAAATTTATATATTTTATGAAATAGTTTAATGATTTTAATTTATGAAAAATTAAATATGATTAAACCAAGTATAGTCATTTATAAAAGAGATGAAATAGACACTCATGTCTTGTCCTCATAATCATTAAACCATAGATGTATGAATAAATTAATTACAAGGGATTAAAAACTCATGTTCCCTTTTTAAGTGGTTTTCTTACCATTTTACCAGCTAAACAATGCTCATAAATAGGTAAATCTATTTAAATTCCTAAGAGGCCTTCTTTAAATACTTGACTAATATGACATAGTCTAGTATGCTATAAAATTACAAGATGATATAAATAAGAAATACCTTATATTACTATTTTGATAAACAATATATAGTACAATAAAAACATCCAATATAAATCTATAACCATATCAAATAGTTCCAAGATAGAAATTCATTCCACTAATGTGGAAGTTTACATTAAATCCAAGTTTAATATACCAACATAGAAATAAGACTTTTTCAAATCTTTGGTGTAAGCAAAACTTTATATAGGATTAGGAGTCGGTCACTAAGCATGCCTAACTTGTATGTGACAATCCCTAATATAATAACCCTTAAGTTGTCACCAAAATAAATCCATTGTGTTCCCTATATGATTTTATGGAATTTTATGAATCATATGCTTTGTTTCATTGTTTATTGCTTATGAGTTTGCAATTCACTCATATAGCTCATATTTAGTAGTAAAGGCAATTTTTCATTCATCACCTTCTCTCATCTTAATCTAGTGACGCTCACATTTCCAATCCATTTTTTAAAATATGCAAAAACCATACAATCCATCAAGCATATCATATAATATAGAGAAAAGATGTTGATACTTTATCATTATATTGTTAATAGCTCTGCAATCAATACACATGCAGTAAGTGTCATCCTTCTTAGGCATTAAAAGCATTAGAACTACTTAAGGACTCATGCTTTTCCTTATGTACCCTTTAGCCATCAACTATTTTACTTATCTTTATATCTCTTTTTTTTTCCCTGGTGATTGCTCCTTAAAGTGGATCTATAGAGTTAATTTGATGCTTGATCCCTCTAATAAGTGGTAATCTATTAGGAACATTGTCAGCCAACATATCCTCATACTCTTGAATAAGGAAATACAAAAACTAGATAGAGATGTATTGAGCTCTTTAATATTGACATAAGCCTCTTTATATAAAAGTATAACCATAAGCTTATTGATATGAAAAGCATTCCTAATATTACTCCTTTTTACATAGTAGCTCACTTGTTTCTTTGTTTTTTCACTATTAGCTCTCTCTATTGTTTGAACTCTTACTTTCCTTCTCTTTATCTCTCACAACTAACTCTCTCTCTTTTGAACTCTTGCACTCACTCTCTTTCTTTTCTATCTCACTCCTTTTTTCTTTATTCTCTACTTTTAGCTTTAATTGGTCGTCAAATACCTGCTTAGGAGTTAAAGGTATAAGAGTAATGGGTTTGCCTTCCTTTAGAAACATATAGCTATTCTTGAAACTATTATATGTCACCCTCTAATCATATTGTCATGGTCTTCCCAGCAATATGTGACTTGTTTGCATAGGTACCGCATCATACAAGACTTCATCATTATTCACCATGATCTCCCCATATTAATTAAACCACTCCAGTTTGTACTACTTCGAATGCTTCACAATAGAAAATCCTATTTTTTTATAAAAGAAGTACTTGATACGTTAGTTCAACTCCCTCTAGCAATAATCACAGTACATACCATGTTATGAATATAACATCTTATATAGAAGATGTTCTCCCTCTATTGTTCTAGCTAATCCTCTTTAATTTAAAAACTTAATGTTCTTCTAGTAATAAACTGCTCACCCTCAATAGCATATTTGACTCCCTTATCACTATAATCATGTAACAGTGTTATAACCTCATTTTCCTCTAAATCAGTCTCACTACCACCTCTCCATCATTCCAAATGGTTATAACCCTCTTATTTGGGTATTGCGAGGCAATATGTCATATTCTTAAATAATAAAAACACTTAGTATCTATATTTTGAGAGGGATGAGTATCAATCTTATCTTTTCCCTTACTATAGACACTCTTTAAGCTTAGGTGACTTTACTTTTACTTTAAAAGGACTTATATAAGTCCTATCATCCTTTTTTTAGTTAGGCCTCCAAGAGTTACTAGAACGACTTGGATACTTTAATAACTCTTTGAATTTATGATGCCTCTTCACCTTCATTACCATATACCATATACACCATCTCTTCTAACTCCATATCGTGTTGTATCTCTAAACATTGTCTATATCTTATTTAATTCATTCAAGAACCTAGCTATAGTCATTTCTCTATCCTCCTTTATATTGTCTCGGATCGTCACTACTTGTATATCCTTATGATAGTCTTCCACACTTTTTGACCTTTGGATAAAACTTTATAACCTCTTATACAAATCTATATCATAATGATATGGCACAAATCTCTTCCTCATAAGAGCCTTTAATTTATTCCAAGTCTCTATGGGTCACTCACAATTTCTTCTCATATTATTAACTATATGATTTTACCAAATGATGGCATAATCGAAAAAGTCTACTACTGCTAGTTACCTTCTTCTCCTTAGAGTAATTATGGTAATTAAAGATCAATTATATTTTATCTCTCACTCAAAATAAGCTTTAGGGTCATTCTTACCTTTAAAGGAAGATATGGCCATCATAATGATGTCAAGATTCTCATCCACTCCTTCTCAAACTATAGGCTTCCTTTTTAGCTTTCAATCACACCTCCCTCTCCAAGTTCTAAACTTGTCCCCTTTAATTTTAAATTCCAGGTTAAAATTATAGCACTTAATTTATCATTCTCTTCATTAAACATTATTTGAGTAATTGGATTATGCCTGTTATATGTCCCCTCATTATGGTCTTAGGGTTGTCATCTCCTTTGTAATTCATCAAATCCAATATGATTTCTTCTCTAATAAATCCCTCATCTCAGTTTACATCATATTCATCCTTTCAAATTATTTTTACATAGCCTATATAAAATATGAGTTATCTTTCTCCTCATTCAGCGATGAACTACCTTTAGAAGACATATTTGAAAGTTGCAAGAAAAATTAATAGAAAGAATTTTTCTCACAAAAGTTAATAAAAAGAATTTTTCGCACACACTCCCTTATGTGTATACTTTGAAAGATGACAACCCAGACGTGTTTCACTCTTTAATTGGCTTTTCTTAATGCTAATATCAAACTCTTTTGATTTTTTTCCACCATTTGCTTCTTTCACAAGTTATTTAAAGAACTAAATAAACTCAAACAAAATTTTAACTTTGTAAAGTCCAAAAAAATCGAGAACTATTGGTCAAAAAGAGCAAATAATTCATAAGACAAGCAAGAAATATGGAAATCGAATAAAATAAATAGCTAGCAAGAATTTCAAAATATAATTGGAATGATTTCTTAAGGCCACCATTCATGCACCACTTCTATTTCTTTTCTTTTTTCTTTCTTTTCTTTGATAAAATAATAATGCAAACAATAAGGTTTTAGAATAGTCTTGCAATGAAAAGTAACAAAAAAAATTGAACAACGAAAATCCCTAACATAAGAAGAGATATAAACAAACTCTAAAAATAAGATGATGACCTAATTTGATTTTTTACTAAAACTTTAGAAACAAGAATACAATGTAATAGAACGAAAAAGGATCACAAAAAACATTAAAAAAATTTATCAAAAGAATATAGTAGAATTTGAATGATATAAAAAATAAAAGGATAACCACACTTGATTTAGAGTCAAGCTATGATACTAACTTATGCAAATCTACCTAGGATTAAAACTCTAAAGAACCCATGAACAAGTGAACAAGTTTGACCAAGTTTCACTAGCACTCACACACCCTTCAAGTTGTAGTGTATATTCTTGAGAGTACTCAACCTTATCGCTCTATTCGCTCTTATCACTCCGCTCAAGATATAAGCTTGCGTTATTAAAAGCTAAATCAAATATGTCAAGAGAATTAACTTGTTGATTATAAGGAAACAAGAGTCAAATTCATTAAGTAATTGAATGTCACAAAGAAAAAATTCTTTGATAAGTTCGAAGTTCAATGAAAAATAAGAAAAAACACTCACGGTTCTCAATAAACAAAGATGTCAAAATTTTCTTAAAACTGAAAAGAAACATCTTTTAAATATTTAAACAAAAATTAGGACTTCGAGCAAGTATGGCCTGAGACATGCTTGTATTAGAAACTGTAGATCATTATGTGACTTTGTGAAGATAGAAAAAGACTTGGACATGCTCATTTGTGGCCCAAATTTTAATTTTTTAGAAGTTATAGACTGGTGCATTCATGTTGGAGGTTGTATTCATGAATATTATCGCGCTAGAGGTCATATTTATGCTGAATTCTTCTTTGACCTTAGTTCAAATCAAGTTAATTAATTTTTGGTCTTCCTATAGTCCCAATAAACCTCCCAAATTAATTCTTAAGTGCTTTTTGAAGTTTGGTTGACATTTATGTCTTGAATCTAACTCATTCAAAATTTATTTAAGCCCTTACTCCTAATTCTTGTAAATGGTCCATTAGATATAATAAATAAATCCCTTGAGACTTGGTTAGTCGCATTCACACCTCATACTATCATGAGCATTCGTATTTATTGAAACATAGCACCAAACAATATAAGAAAATTCACATTACATTCAAAGAAAAGATGGTTATTAGATTCAAATTGTCTATGACAAAACAGACAGTTTCTACGAATACTAGAAAAAAAATGGAATTTTATCAATGATTTTGAGCTTATGATGGAAAACCAACCGAAATTATGAAGCTCCATTTTGGAATGCAGATGTTAACCAAACTATATCACTCCATATGATTGAAGATTAGCTCTTGGCAAGAAGATGTGTCTGACAGTTTTAGATGTGAATCTTCCGGAGGAGTGGGGTAACCAAACAAGTTCTTAGTTTTGGACTCATCTTGATTGTATTGAGACATGGATGGAAGCTTTGATTTCCTGCAGTTCAACAGTGTCAGAACCATTCACTCTTCCTGCATCCAAAGGCATACCGTTTGAACAAGCATATGTTTCGGATGCCAATTGTCAAGCCAAGTTAATATTTGTTTCTCCACTGCCAATATTGCAAATGAAGTGGTGCATGACTTGGTTTCTTAGTTTCAGAATCTTTCTCCAAGTTCACGAGACTTGATAAGAGATGTTGAGATTCCAGAAATAGTAGTGCTTTTACTAAGCAAAACAAAGATTACAAATTTAGTTGTTGTTAATATTTCATAATCAACATGTACTTATTAACTTGCAGATCTTCTTCCTGCAATAAATATTTTATGGTTGAACATGTATATAATTCTCTCACTAATTTAACATCGAAAAATCTTTCACCATTAGAACATATATAAACTTCAGTCCTGTTTTTGGACTGACTGCAGTTTAATCTCTTGGAATTCATTTTCTTCAATTTTGTTGATAAAAAACAGTAATTTTGCATAATTAAACTTCTCATCCTGTCCATCTTTAACTAGTTATACCTTTCTTATACTTATCATTAGGCTTTGCATCTATCTTCAGGTGAAAAAACTAATTATGATATATTGCATCTATCTTCAGGTGAAAAAACTAATTATGATATACTAAGTTATTGCCCACGTCACAAGACTTTTAACTACGCCTCTCTTTTATACTTGCAGAGAATCTAAACATTCACCCTTAAGGTTCTGTTTAAGTAATCAAAATTCTGTTCTGGAATAGCAGGTAACAAAAATGAAAGCCATCACCCTTTCACATTTCAGCTTCAAATATCAAGATTGAAACTTATATTTTTTCTAACAGATGTACATGACAGGCAATAACTACTTCGGCACTGAAAGTACTTTATTACATTCTGACGCAGTTGGTTCTGTACCTTACTCGGAGCAAACAAAAAAATCTTTCAGCTGATTTATATATATATATAGGTACCGAATGGATGCCAGAACTCCCTATCTTGCCTGCACCATAATTTCCAGCAAGTGTTCAACCAATATGAAAGATCAGTTCTATGATGAGAATGGTGAACCTTCATCATCTAAGTCATAATGCTGCCTTCCATTGAAGCCTGGAAAAACCGGTTGAAGAGTTGCATTCATTGGCATAGGACGGACCGAACTGTATATGGTTCTCTCATTGATCTTCCCAACTTCTTTGCAGACATGGTCAAGAGTGGAAAGAAAATCCCTCACCACCGTGAATATTCGGAATGGATGAGCCTCTTCCTTGGCTGAGTTACCATGGAAATACTCCGTTATCTCTTTCACCTGAGAGAGAGCAGCTCTACCTTGGACTTGAATTCTTTCGATTTCTTCAACAGCCTTCTTCAGAAATCCGTTCATAGACTCCGAGAATTTTAAGCTACTCTCCTTCAGGGGAAGCTCTTCATTTAGTCTCAGAACTTCCCTAATTTTTGTAATTCCTGCAGCAAGCTTTGCAACTTCATTGCTAAGTACATCTGAATCCATTGCAGCAGCTTTCTTTACATTAGTAAGCTCCCCACTCAAACTAGAAACAACTTGCAGGCCAAGTTTTCTAAATTCAATATCATCCTCAAAAGTAATTTGTTGACTTTTTTCAGCTGTCTGATTCTGGTTTGAAGTTGAAAGTCGAGAACCTTCAGATCTGATAATTTCCTGTACAACAAAATGCAAGAGAGTGGTTTTGCCATCAGTGCCCTTCACATCAACAAGCTTAAGGAGTGTGTCCAGCTTGAAGGCATGAGCATCGCCACGGTTGGTGCCAACATTCATACGGTTCCCAGTCTTGAGCACAGCTTCTAGAAGCTTTAGAAACATTTTGCTGTTCCTTAGTTCTTCACAAGCTGCCTGTTGACAATGGATAACACAGTGAAAAGCAGCTGGAAAACCACCACAAAATGGAAAATGGCAAAATGAAATCCATCTTTCAAACAGAAATAGACAAAAAGGTTCTAAGCCTCAGGTATGAAATCTGCAATCATAATGTGATACTTTTTGGTTTAATTTTATTTGTGAAATCCAGTTTTTCATCATTATCAAAATTTCATCAGTAAGACCAAAGAATCAAAAGGCATAAGAGCTGATGCAGTGGCATAAGTCCAAAGCTAGAGATGATGGGTTCAAGTGGTTGAAAATGGAGATAGATATTTTGATTAAATACACTAAAGGTAACATGACTGCTGACAAGCTCAAAATGTTCTCACAAATTCAAAACAGATGAAAATAATTTAGTTTAATAGAGAAAGGCTATAAAGGAGATAAAAGTATCCCACACAGCCATCCTTCTCCTGGTTAAAAACTTGGAATCCTGGATCAACATACACAATCGGATAGAGCAGTATATTGGTAATGCTGAGATTTACAAGCATCACCTGCTTAAATATCTAATCAACAAATGCGGCAAATGAGAGTCTAAAATAATTAAAGTCTACCTCTAGATTTCCAAAAGACCTACGAAGGTATTCAACTTCTGAATCAAAATTAGCAATGTAAAGCATTGCATCAACTCTCTTAAATGCAAAAGGAATGTCAAGCACTGCCTTGAGAAACTTCTCAGCAGGCCCTACTTTCATTGGTGATTCATCCTTGAAATCCTTTAGTTTGCGTTCTTCTTCTTTGGATGGGGCCATCTTTAATAAGCTTTCAAGAAGTTCTGTACCCAACGAATCAGAATTGCCTGTTCATGTAGACAAAAGTCCAGAGCAATGTAGAAGTGTAAGAATGAATAGCACAAGCAGCAATTGCAGCTAGAGATGAAAAACTTTTCCAAACTTAAATACATTTGGATGGAAATTATACAATCACATATCTAAGCAGTTCAGTGACAATGACAATTGCTCACACATTGAATCACCTTCAATGCAGTTACAAGCTTCCATACATGCCAAGTATCAAAGCTTAGCAATGCTAACTTTACCTTCTAAGAGGGCTTCACAAACTTCTTCGGTGGTCACATTAAGTGCTCTTAACAATATTGCTATGTTCTGTGACTTCTTTGGATCAAGCACTCGATTCTCCTGGTTCAACAAAGGGAAAGACTGACGCTTCCCATTGTTATCTTTCATATTCAAATTTGAGTTGTTCACCACAAACAATGTCTCAATCATTTCCTCGTTCAACCTTCAGACAAAGCAGTAGAATACAACTTACGAACAACATTATATTTCCCAAACCACCCAAATATAAGTAACTACTAGATCAACTTCTCTGACAATCATAAGCAACATGAAACCAAGAAACCAGCAAGAAAGCAGAAAACTATCTCACACAAAAAATTAAAAGGACATTATCGAATCTCACTGAAAAGAGCTGGATTTAATCTGATCCCAGACCATAGCCCGATCAGAGCTCGCTCTAACTTTATCCCAATGTAAAGGCTTTAACTTTGGTTTCGGGGTCGTCTCCTCGCTCCTCTCCAAGGTTGAATTGCTTAACAACTGCTCAGTGGTTGAACTTGCTACTGCATTTTGAACGAAAGCTGGCCCTGGAGGAGTTATTAGAATCGGATGCCCTGAACGCGCCCAGTTCACTTCCTGAGCCACCGGCCCTTTCACCGGAATCTCCCAAAATCGTGACGGTGGCAACGGAGGTGGTGGCGGTGGCAGCTTCATTGGCGCAAATTGTTTAGGTAGACTCTCCGCTGCTACTGGGGACTTTTGTTTCTGCCCCATAAAAGCTGAACTTTGCTGCAGCGAGTTCTGAGTACTGCTTGACACTGGTGATGATGAAGCGGGAATGCTGATGATAGTATCTGAAGACTCAAACTTTATGCTCTTAGGACTCGGGTTTGACATTGAAGATAAACTAGTCGACACGGAATTCTCCGGGGAAGAAGATTTCGAATGCGGTTGCGAAGCAGCTCTTGAATTAAAACTCTTAGACCCAAAAATCTCTCCTTGAATAACTTGAAACTCTCTCCTCGAACTCGATCCCAAAGGTACTGGATTCTCATGAAGACTCTCTTTTCTCCCAGAAGACCCTCTTGGAGAAAAGAACTCCTCATCCTCTTCAGTGTCCGAATCATCTTCAACATCATTATGAGAACTAACAAGCACTTCACCACTCCTATAACTTGGTGTATAATTGTATTTGGGCAATGGAGGAAGTGGCTTTAGCTCAGGAGAGCCAAGCTTTTCATAAGGTGGGGAGGAAGTACCAATCTTTACACCAGCATTGCTTGAAAACGCGATCTTCTGATGATCATCGAGACCAGTTCGCGAGTTTACTAGTGTGCCCAGATAGAGAAACTCGGCACTAGTGTTGGGGACCCCTGGCCTATGAGGAAGTTTTGGAGGCTTAGGTGAGCCATCCGAGGGGATGCTGTTTGGCGGAAAAAGGCGAAGGCTGTCAGAGCGGGAAGTCTTGTCAGAGGTCGTGGTGATAGTGGGATGACGGTGGTGGTGGTGACGGCGGGAGTAGACGAGAAAGGCGGAAAGTGCAGCGAGGACGGCGACGAAGAGAAGAGAGAGAGAGATGGAGATGGTGACAATAAGATGATGGCCCGAGAGGGAGGAGGAAGGAGGATGGGGAAAAAGGAGCGAGGAAATGTTGGCCGGAAAGGATGTGAGGGGGTTGGACGGTGGTGTAGGAGGGGGTGGCGACTGGACGGTGGGAAAAAATGACTTTTGAGGATTGGTGGGTGTAGAGGAGAAAGGATACTTTGGTTGTTGAGGTTGAGATTGTGATTGGGGAGACTGTGACGGTGGTTGGGTCGCCGGAGGGACGGCAGTGTTGAGTGGGAAAAATGGTTGGTGGAGGAGGTGTCGGTGGTGGTGAGCGGCAGTGGTGGTGGTCGCAGCAGTAATAAAGAGAAATGAGAAAAGGAGGAGAATGATTGCTCTGTTAATAGCCATTGTGAGGCTTACTCTGTTTTTCTCTGGCATAATGGTTCTTTGAAACGTCAACCTTTTGCAGAGAGAGACGAATGGCAAAGGTTGAAACTTTGTCAATCGCGAGTAAACTATGGCAGTAGACGAGGGGTTTATAAAGCTTTGAACTTGGACCTTGAAGGCGGAGAATGAAGAAAAGCTATGGCGTTGCAGAAAAAAGAAACTCTGTTTTCAGTGATAAATAAGCTTAGGTATGTAGGAAGCTCTTGACTAAAAGATTGATCGATGCACAGGTCATCTCTCTCAAGAGTGTTTGCTCCCTGCTCAGAGCAAGATAGAGAATGTAGAGACAAGGGGCGGAGAAGTTGCTACATAGTGAAGATAGGAGGGAATAGTAGGAGCAAGAGACTGGTAGTTCAGACTAAAGTTGGGGGGAACACCAAACACGTTAGGCCATTACATTAAAGTTTGCTTCTTTCTCTCCAGTATGGATTTTCACCTCAAGAAAGAGATGAGAATAATGGAACTCCCTGAACAAAGAAACTTACCAGGTAGCTTAACAATAATTGCACTGAAAGGAGCATACAGGGTAAGTTAAAAGGTTAAAGGAGAGATCTTGAAGAAGATACACCAGAGGTTAAAAGGGTGTCTGACACTTTTTGGGATTTGCAGAAAATTTTATGCAAGAGATTCTTTGCAATATCATCCACTTTCACTAGCAAGGAATGAGCTGTTTAGGAACAGTGAAAGGAAGAACCATGCACTAGAAAAAGCAAATGCTTTCACACTCTTTTTGGTTGATTTTTGAGTCAAGCTTTTGTTTTAATCCTGATTAAGCTACAGAGTGCACTGATCGAGGACCGAACAGGCAAACACACAGAAGCCTTTTGTGCTTGTGTGTCCTTCACTCCGCGTGAAGAATGTTGGCTGTTTCAATTAGAAGAACACTTGGATAATAAAAAATTATTTTATTTCAAATATTTGATTAATAAATTTTAGGAGTGCTGGATTAATTGGTCTGGAAAGGTATTAATAAACGAAAAACATTTGGTTAGTTGTGTATTATTATTGTTGACCAATTTTTTATATCCTACTTTTGAAGATTATTCTATACTTCTCATATATGAGAAGGATGATTTTCGGTTTTTTTTTTTAAACAGAGGCAATCAGACTAATTTCTACTCTCACATAGGATGAAAACTACTATCAGCTTGCAGTAATTCTCCCAATCCAAGCAAAGGGTGCATCAGAATATAAGGACCAGTCAAAAGATAACAAGCATATTTTGCAATGTAATATGTATACCTATTAGCCTCCCTTGCCACGTACTGGATGGTTACTTGCCAATCTCAACCTATAAATTCTTTAATACTATGAATGAGTTGCCCATTACTGTAAACATCTAGCCCATGGCGGATTTGGTTAATGGCCAATTCACAATCCGATTCTACCATACAAGTGTCACAGGCGTATACTCTTGTCAGACCTATAAAACTTACTTCTTCTTTTTTTTCTTTTTTAATTAAAATATAATTAAATAATTTATAATTATCATTAATTAAAAAATTAAAATATATTAAAATTTGATATATTTTTTATTTTTTAAAAATTTAACAAATTTTTATTTTTTAATATTTTTAAGAAACCAATTACTATTAATATTAATAGTAATTATTCTTTCTCTTAATCAACTGCCATAATTATAACGATTATATCGATCCTTATTTTTATTACTATTTTTCTCACGAACCAACAGCCTATTTAGGTTAAGGTTTGAGGTTCTGATTAGGCAATTAATTGCCAAGTTGATCAGTTTTACGGTCCGAGGAAGTGCATGATTGATAGACACTGTGGTAAGAGTGGGAATCCAATCATTTAATTACTTTATTGTCGTTATCACAATTTTTAACATCTTATGCTTGTTTTTTGTTCTTAGAAGTGATTTCGACTATGAAAAGATTGTACTCTTATTGAAAATACAAAAACCTTTTTATTAAGGAACACGATTTGAATTTTAAAAAAAAAATTATAAAAAAGAACCAATTTGTCATATTATGCTTTTAATGTATTGATGTGTTATTTTTATCAATTTGGATCAAAAGATCCTTTGCTCTGTGTTAGATGAGTTAAGTAGTTAACAAGTGCGTAAATGTCTAAAGAAGTCATTCAATTATCTCATCATTAAACTCTTTTAATAAGTGCATTTTTGCATGTCATGAAGATTCATTTGGCCCTCAACTTAATAAACAAATTGCATTCAGCATATAATATTATTGATTATTAAATATATTCTTATTAAATACATTCTCATTAAAGCAAATGATCTTGTATTTTATGAAATTACCAACTAATAATTTCAAAGAGAATTAAAGCATATAAAACAAATTTCTAAAGATTGTATTAAAATTCAAAACTGTAATCTATTTCAACACTAGTATATTATAATATCAAAATTCTTTTTTTGTTATTAGTAAATATTAATGCCGGTTAATGTCCAATAATCTTTAATTTATATTTTAAAAGTTTAAACAATATATTTTTATATAACTAAAATTTAATAGCTATTATAATTCATAATAAATATATAAAATTTTGACTACTCAATCTTATATTGATACTAAAATACTATGTGTTTCAATAACTAAAATATTTATAATACAAATTACATAATCACTTAATTCATAATAAATATTAATGTTTAATGTTTAGTATTTAATATTTAATATTTTAATTTAATCTTTCAATTTCTTAATTTATAACTCATTTTAATATTATTTTACAATCGTTATGATAAGAAATAATAACACATATATGAAAAAAGTAGCTCAAAATTAAATCTTAATTAGATTCAAAATAACAACTAAAGTTGGTTTTTATTTTTGGTTTTCTAATTTTGTTTCCAAATTTAGTCCAAAAAAAAGTTTGTTTGAATTTTTGGTTTCTGTTTTTAGCTTTAGTTTCTTCCCGTTTTCAAAAATTATAAAAACCATAAAAAGTGATTTTTTTATTTTCGTTTTTTCATAATCTGATTTACTATCAAATAAATATATATTATTTAATATATTAATTTTAATAAGAATTATGAATAATTTAATTTAATATTATATATTTAATTAATTAAAATTAATTGTTAATTTAAATTATTAATAATTTAAATTTACTTAGTAACTTTATTTAATTTTTGTAACTAAATTAAATAATATTAATTTTAATTTAAAATTACTTATTTTAATAAAATAAAATATTTTTATTAATAATTTTTAATAAATATTATATAAGAGATTAAAATTTTTATTTAATTAAAAATAATTTATCTTTAAGTTTTATCTAATATACAATTATCATAGCGATAAAATATAACTATATTGATATTAATAATTAAACAAGTTTTTATTTTTATTTAAAAGAAAGAAAAAATAACAAATGAAAACTAAAAATTAAAAATTATAACCACAAAGTGAAACTAAATGGATCTCTTACAAAAAGATAAATCAACAGTGCTCCTCATGTTGCTTCTTTAACTTAATTAGTGGATTAGGTTTGTTGGTTTTAACCATCATCCACAAACGAACCATTTACAAACTGCAAGAGAAAACTAAAAAAAATGTTAAAAAAAAGGGTGGGTTAAACATCGTATCAAATTACATCCAGCAGCCACTTGTTCGAAGCAATATCAAATTTGCATTTCAAATTTTACCAAAGACTATCCAGTTAGAGTTTGATAGGACGTAGCATTTCCAACAATAATATAAACACCCACGAGAATGTTAGGTTTGAAGACAGGACATTAATGATCAATGATGTTGGTGATTGACTTCACTCCAGCTCTAACTTCCCGAAAGTCAACAAACTATTTTAAGAACACATTTTGGGGTCACACTTCGGCGGAATTTGACCAGACAAGGGAGACTTGGCTATTGTCCAAAATTAATGTGCCTGTGCCCGTGGCCGTGCCAGTACAGAAATATCGTCTAAATTGGTGGATTATGACAATGGAGATTAATGCGATGCGAGCTGTCCATACAGCGACCTGCTGGTTTAGGCTATGCTTAGTTGAAGATTTATTAATGAAATAGAATATAATGAAATATTATTTTATTGATTAAGAGGAAAATTTATAATAAAAATAGAAGAGGAAAATTTCGTATTAGATCTCATTCTATCCTAAAAAGTAAAAATAAAAAACTTCAAATTTAAGAAGTTTATAAAGGAATGTAAAATGATAAATAACTTTTTATCATATTATATTTATAAATTTTTCTTCCAAAGAACATTTCACTGTATTATATTATAAACTTTATTATTTCTCAAAAAAATAATTTTTTAATATTACATCTATTTATATTTCATTCTATTCTATTATAAATTATTCTATTTTATCCAATTTCATTAAAAATCTTCGTGCCAAATCAAACACAGTCCTAAACTTAAGATCAGGGAGACGGAGAGTACATATACACATTGATAAGAGCATTAACTCTGGAGTCGTTAAATGCTTGCCACTTGCTAACAAATATGAGGAATTATAGCTACATGGTCAATATAGCGCCATTTGGAAAATGACTCGGTCGTCTTCATGTTAGAAAATAATGGCGATCGCTACCCTTTTTAGCTCTACATTAAAAAGGCATATTTAATAAAAATTTATATATTTCAATTAATTATGAAAGAGCAGTATCTATTAAAGTGACCGGTATCTATTAATTATGAAAGAGCAGTACCTATTAAAGTGACCGGTATCTATGAAAATGATGATTTGAGTCACCTTGCAATTATTCGTACCCATTGTAATTAAAACACCTAAATCATAGTTACATATAAAAGATAATGAATAAAAAGATTAAGAGTAACAATGTTCTACTTAAACTTGAAATAATATGCAAGAAAAAGTATATGTATTTGAGTCGTTTTCAATACTATATCAATAACAAGAGATGACAACTACTCGATGGCATTCGAGTGAAGTTTCGTTAATTTCTCCTCCTCTATTCACCAAAGGAGGGGTTGCTCTACCCACCATCTTTAAACCTTGATTAAGTGCCAAGTACGACTTTTCATGTACTTATTAATGAAATCCATTAGCATAAAAAGGACTTTTCTTTTTTTATATATTTATGGATGATTTTTTGTTCAAAACGTCCTTCTAAAGAGAGAAAAAACGATGTATAAACCATGTTGTTATCTGAATTTTGGTTAACAAGTATCCTACTTTGTTAATCTAAGGACTTAATTATTTATAACACGGTAAGCATTTATGTTCATTCTTGTACTTCAAGGATTAATCTCCTCAATTATCTCGTGATGGAGTGATAACAATGATTAACAAAACTTTAAAACTTTTCCGGGTTTGCAAGGATTTGCACGTTTTCCATATATTAACCAACAAGCTTTAATTATATGTCCCTTCATTTACTGGTAGCTGACAAATTATTAGTATATTTTTATAATAAAGAAATCCTTAAGTACTAGATAAAATTCTAAATATAATTATTAAATAATATTCTTTGTACAAAATCTTGAAAAGTGCAAGGAACTCGAGCGCTTTGAGTTGAACGCTTCCTTATTCACACTAATGTCTTTCAACTAATTAAGTAATAGCATTCTTACAGTTGAATGAGTGTCAATACTTAGGCACTATTTAGTTGGAAATTAATTAATGTAATAAAACGGAATAGAATAAAACAGAATGGAATAGTTTGGTTTATAATAAAATAGAATGTAATATTGTGAAATGTTATTTGGGAGGGATAGAAGAGTTCATAATGTAACGTAGTAAAAAATAGTTTAGAAGATGAATGAAATAGAATGTAACATATAATAAATGATTATTATACTCTTATATAATAAAACATATTAAAAAACTATGATTGAATTAAAAAACCGTGAATGCATGAGAAGCAAGTCATCAGTGTTGCAAGTCACTGGTGGCAATTTTATCTAATTATTTTTATAGGTAATAATTTTATAGGTAATTATAAAAAATAAAAAAGAATCCTATATTTAAAAAATGTAAATTGCTATACAATAAAAAAACTTCCTTTTTTCAAATTTAAGTTAAAAAAACGGATTGAAACAAGATATGAATATTTATTATATTATTAGTGTCCATTGGCAAGCAAAGCAAGGTCGCAGTGATGCCACCATCAAATATAGC
>JAOQMM010000005.1:5984899-6002092 GCA_027563515.1 Erythroxylum platyclados
GATCTGAGGTTGCGGCTGCTGTTGAGGCTCCGCCGCGTCCTCCATCTCGGTATCGGGATGCTGCCCCGCCGCTCCTCCTCCTCCTCCGTCCATCGCCGGTGGACTGTGTGTTAGGGTCCGATTGGTTTCTTGGTCAACAGATCTAAACTACTCTCTCCTCTTGTTAGAGAGTCTTTCTTTGTGACTGTTTTTCTGTTATTCTCTAGTTAATTATTGCAGTTTTGTTTTGGTAAATGACACGTGGCATACTGTAATTGTTGCCCTTTTTTTTTTTAATGAAGAGATATTAACTCATGGGCTTATCTTGTTATTAGTATAGTGATAATGGTCATACAGTTTGATGAGAGTGGTCAATTCAAGCAAGGAAGTAGACTTCATTTAAGGTTTCCAAGTTTTTAGGGCAGATAAATAATTAAGAGACAGAGATATTGTGATGATTGAAAATAGACTAAGATTCACGGTGACTTCAAGACCCCATCTATTAAGTCAAATAGGAAGTTTAGTTTTTGTTGCTTGTTAGATTCTTTTACAAGATAAATTTCATTATTTGGTAATAAATGTTATAATCATTTAATGTAACGAATATATTGTTTTATTGATAATAAATAATAAAATATTTTATTATTATTTATTATCAATAAAATGTTAAGTTCTTTGATATGATAAGACAATATTATACTATATTAATTATTTAAAAATTATAAATTTTAGTTTTAACATGAATTTCACTTTTTATAAATTTTTCTACTTTCCTTAAATTGAATTTACTTTACATAATTGATGTGATTATGTCAAAGATAAATGGGAAGTCTTACGAGGAAAGTCACGTGAGAATTTTGCTTAATCATTTAAGGTGAGAATTCTTTTTTATTGGTCATTCAGAAATAGTCTCTCTACTAATTAGGAATAAAGTTACATATTACTAGATTTCCCTAGATCCTGCATTTCAGTCAAATTTTTACTAACTTATTAGTGTTTTTTTTTGGAAAAATTAAATTATATTCATGAAATTGAAAATTTATACATGCTTTACAAAACAAGCAAAAGTAACCATACATCCCTCCATAACCCAAAAACATTTAACATCTCAATAACAAATCCATGTGGCTACATCTTGATTTCTCCAGAACTTTTAGTAAGAAGAATCATCTAGGTGTCTTGGTTTCTCCGGAGTTTGCTTCACTTTCTCCTCACATATCTCTCATGTACATCCTTCATTTCTCAGGTGATGAAACGATGCTTCCAAGTCTTCCAATGGAACGGCTACCACAAAGCAGCTTGGGAGTTCATCCTCCTTCAAGTAACTGCTTGATCCATTCTCCTCTTTCGATTTGGTACTGCATGTTTAGAGTTGTGTATCTGATAGTTTTTAAACCTGATTCCATGCTCTAACAACATTCTTGCTATAATTAGGAAGTTTTTTTGAGAGAAAAATCAATTCTCTTATCCTCATAATTAGAGAATTCATCAATTTGTTGATGTTATTGTTGTATTTAAGATGGGAATTTTGCACTTCCACATCTATAAATCTCTAAATCAAGTAACCAGTATTTACAAGGCACTTGTGATATTGTTATTGTCACCATAATGAGATAAAGCATTAATAAATTAACATGCTCCAACCACAAAAGGCTGCCAATCTTCATTTTCTATCCTATTCATGATTAAAGGCCAAGGCCGCAGCTTTGAACCAACAGCAAGTTGATTATCTTTTCTTATCCTTTTCCCTTTCTTTCTATTCAAGAATCTAGAGAAAGTAGAGGTATCATGTTTTCTCTGCCGGTACATATTATCCTGTTAGCTTCATCTTTGATGGCTATAGCCTAGAGTACCTGGAGCCATAGCCTGCTCCAACATTGAGAGATGATCACTTGTCCCAACATAGTTGTACTTTCAAGTGAATGCATTTCAGTTGCTTACGTCTGATAATCATGCAACTAAATGAATTTGGTCCTCTCTCCGATCATTCAAACAAGTGAGAACTCAGTTAGCCTTCAAACTATTTCTTAAAGCTTTGAAGGATATTCCATGAGGAAATACTAAAATAGGAAAAAGAAAAGGAAAGAAAAGTTTTTTTTGCCAAAGGAAGGAAAGAAAATAAGATAGGGAGTTGCAAAACGATGGACTTTGCTTGCAAGTATACAACCTATGCACTCCACTGAAAATTATTGCTCTACTCAGATGGTTCACTGATACTCTTTCCTTTCTCTCTTAGCTTGGCCACAGCTTCTTTCATGGCTTCCTTCCTTTTCTTGCTAGCAAGTACTTTTGCTTCTAGACCACTCACATTTGGATCCTTCTTCTCTTGTGGTGAAGGTGGTGGTGGTCTTCTAGCAGCAAGCGCATTGGAGCCACCAATGTGCAAGCCCAGAGCTATACCCCCCAAACTCAAGGTCACAAACCTGCATTGCAAACCCTCAGCCGAAGTAAATATCTACTTGATTTTTGTGTTAGGGATCAAGATTCAAATCTTAATAGATGCAGAAGGAACTTGAGCACATCTTTACGCGTAATTTATCTGATCCTCAAGGTACAGATACAATTGTATAAAGAAACCAACCTGCGGTGCACAAGATTAGTGTCCAAGACGGGCTCCAAATCCCTCTTGCAAGCACGCAGAGTTTGAGATCTTGGAAATGGAACTTGTGTTACTGTTACTGCCTTGTTAGAATTGGTTGAGCTAGGAGCTGTAGTGGCTACTGATGTTATGGTCAATGAATGCGCCATGTTTTTGCTTGAATTGCAAAATGTTTGGAGGCGAAGGCATTTTTGTTTTATGAATATACGGATGTGTTAAGGAAACGTGTAGCAGAGATAAAGTTTGAGCTCTTACAGGTCAAGGACGATAGAAATCTATTGGCTGTCACTAGATAAGGTTATACCGTTGTTGTTGAAGTGGACCCTTTTCGTGGCTCCTTCACTTGGCTACTGACCACCGGTTGAATGAGAAATACTCACAGAATAGGATAAATACAAAATATCAGAATCATCTATGATACTCACAGCAAAGCCTATCAGGGTATTATTTGCTACTTTTTGGTGCGAAGGTGTCATTATTCCGTGTGTTAAAAAGCTAACTAGTAGGGCAAGGGACCACGTCACTAATACACAACACTGCTCTGATGCATGTCCTCGGTTTATGCCTTGGCTTATAACATCGAATGCTATGCAGTTAAACTACAGCCCACCATTCAAGTTGAATCTTGACTATACTTAGCATTCCCAGCGTCATGGGGTATATTCATAAGCCACTAATGCTCAAGAAATAAACAAGGGTATGTGGGCTTTACCAAAGTAAGTCAAAATCTCAAATCTGGCATTTCATATCCAAGCTAAAATTTCAAAACATCTGTCATTCCAAATGTTACCCTCAAAGCAGTACAATTTTTGCAAGAAAAGATAAACAAAAATTAACTTCAAACATATCCAAATCGAACTAATCTTAATCTTAAGAAACATGAAGACTAAGAAAAAGTAGAATAGTTCAGCACTCTAATGCCCGCCTAATTGTACTTTCACTCATCATCTTCATCATCGTCAGCGGCTGCTGAGTTAAGGTTTTGTAGACGCTCAATCAATGCAGCTTTCCTTTGCTCGTATGTAAGCTTCTTTGCATTATACCTATAGTACACAAAAAGTTAGTATCAATGAAAGATCTCCAAATCCAAAGAAGTTTTGAAACAAAAAATGATGTCCAAACACTCGTAGAAAAGATCCATAACAACAATAAACAGGAAATACAACAGAAAATAACTAATCACAACAGAGGGTTCGCATCGTAAAAATGGACCATAACAGAATAATCCAAAGAATTTTTGTGATGGCAGAAAAATCTTTGAAGCAAACAAATGATTTTAACTTTAAGATTAGACTTCTGTATGACAATTTGTTTTAATTATATACGAATAGCAAAAAAATACTCCAACTAGGAAACATAGATATTCAGGTCATGCTTTGTAGTATTTTGGATTCCAAAACAACCATAACGTTCTTTCAGATAATTCAGAGATCACACATATAAGGAATCTCCACATCAACTACATAACAACAAACCTCTTGTGCTCTCTAGGCTGTGGCTTATCAGATTTCTTTGCTGTGGGATCAGCACGAATGGCGGCATGGACCTTCTTGTACAGAGCCTCCATGCCATCAGCATCAATTTCTCTCTTGATATACTCGCTGAAGTGGGACTGATACTTCTCTGGTTCATCCTCCGCCAAAGTCTAGAGTAAAAAAAAAGTTCTAATGAGATTTCAAATTAACACTTGTAACATTAACATTTTTTAAAGATAGATCTAGCATTTCCAAGTCACTTGAAATTACCCTCATGTATGAAGCAACATGACCACCATAGATATACTTGCGGTGAACTTCAGCATCAAGTTGCTTACTATCCTTTGAGAAGCCAGCAAAGCGTTTATCACTGTGAGGAATATCCAGACCACCATCTAGAGCACCCTGTAATCAAAGACATTTCAGGTAACAAAATTCAATGAACAATGCAAAAAAGTATTGACAACTTAATACAGATTTCTGCTTAAGAGAAGGAAAGAGACACCGGACCCCCCATGTTCAGGACAAGCATCTTCACAAGGAAAAGGTAAATGAGGCCACCTCAAAAGGATTTAAATCATTGATACAGTCATTTATACAATCATGTTGGTTTAAATCTTTTCAAAGGATATATAAATCAACTTAATGTCAACTAAAGTTACTACTTAGAGGATTCTACCACTTGAACATTTCTAGTTGGAACGGTGTACCACCAAATGAAAAGAACATTTTATTGTTGTTGAAGTTACCTTCAGAGCACCAAACACGCGGTTTCCAGTTGTGGTCCTGATTAAACCAACATCAAGCAAAGCACGGAATGGCCTCCTCTCTGTTGGTTCAACTGAGAAATCCTCACCACTGGCCTGATCATGGAGGCCACTTTAACAAATTAATTCCTTGATATTGAAAAAAACATGTACAGGATTTAATCTAGTAAAAGAGAAGCTGAATGCTAGTTTATTGCTCATTTTATTGACAAAAGATAGAGTGGATTAGCAGAATATACCTCAACATTTCCTTCATATTCATCGTCCATCTCAAGCATTTTCAACACACGGCGGGCCAAAAGAAGCCCGGTACAATAAGCTGCTCAAGTTTTCAGATAAAAAGTAAATAATAATATTTTCAATGGTAAATGAGGCATAACTATAGATTGGACAAAAGCTACCTGCTGCATAGTTTGTAAGACCAACTTCAAGGCCATAACGAGGAAGCTCATGGGCATAAGCTGCAGCAAGAACCAAGTCACCAGCTATACTTGCTGATACTATTTGTGCGACAATGTCTCTGTTGGTCTAGATATTATGTTAAAGGCACAATGATCTCAGGTAATCAATAATCTCTATACAACATTTCAAGGTACAATAATCTCTATACCGTTAACCATGCTAATTTACCTGGCTGGACAACAAATATACTCAAGCATGCAATCGCAGACTCACATTAGTAGCTACTAAGCAATGCATGTATTGAAAAAAAAGAACACAAAAAGGGCAAAAAGCTGGTCGTAAGGATACAAATCGCACAACAAAGCGATACTTTGGGGTGTTATACTTGTTCTTATCTTGATTAATCAGACGAATCCTGGCACGATAGTCAGTTTTCCCAGCTGTATGCAATCCCCACAAATAGAAAGATTAATTGAAGAGTTGAAAACACTGAAAAAGACATCCAAGTGCACATCAAAACAATACAATACCTCTCCTTCTCTTAAACTTGACCTGGAACCGCTTGAAGTAAGCCTTTGTTTTTTGAGCCTTGACAAAGGCCTGTTACAAGACCCAAAAAGGAGAACTCTTTTACAGAAAAAACTATGACAAACAATATCATTTCAAAATACATTCTGGATTATAAAGATACCACAGTTCATTTTATACTATATACAACAATTCTCCAGAACCCACTTAACCATATTCCAAGATAAAACGTTCTCAACAAACAACAGTAAAGAACAGCATAAAAAGTCACAATCTTGAAAAGATTACGGAACAGCAAATGAGTAAAAATCCAAACTTGGAAACCCAATACTTGAACAAATCATAAAAGCATAAAAAGTGTTGAAGAAGATGGATATGACGACTCACCATAGTGGTGTTGAGAGAGATGAGTAGCTCAAATGAGGAGAGGGAGGGAATGGAAGCGACGGCCGATCCCCAAAGGGCGTATAAGAAGCCACTCACTTCCTAGGGTTTTGGTTTTAATAATTAGTAGTTCAATTGTGTATTGGGCCCTAAGACTTGGAGCTGGACTGGGTTTTTTCCAACATGCTTTTCAGGCTGTCATGTATGGTAATTAATGCAAACACAACAAAACATTGGATAGGGTCGAATCAATTAATTATTATTCAAAATGGCAAACAATATACAAATAATACTTAATCTAAGTATATATAAAATTTTATATAAGAATAAATATAAAGATTAAAAGAAACCTTTTTGATATAACTTGTTTGAAGCATGAATTTGGATGATCTTTACACATTGTAATGCGTCGGCCAGCTTGTTATTTTTTTAAAATATTTTTTAAAATTAAAGTATAAAACAATTATTTTTAATTGAGTTTGAGTTATTTAGGCTTAGATTTATCCGAAGTTAAAATCTAATTTTGCTTAAAATAGTTAAATCTTGAGTCGCTCTGAGCCTGAACCTAACTTATGAATTAATCTATTAAAAATACTTAAATTTAGGCCGTACAATTAAAATCTTAATTCTTGAGAAGGAGAAAGTAGGAGTTAAAATACAACACAAACCAACATAAATGATGGTGAAAATTGATCACGTTATGATCATTCCATCCCAGAAGGACAAGCATAACACCAACTTACCTGGTGATTGGATTATAAGTGATTTCTTTTTTCCTCGACCTTCAGGATCTGTGACGTAAAGAACGTATAATCTGAACCTGATCAAGCAAATATAAGTTCACGTCTGAAGTAACATATCGAAAAACAATTCCAAAGCCAAGACCAAACGTATAATATGAACGGAATGCTAGAAACTTACAGGTTTTAATTCCATTCCTCGTTGCCAAGATCCAGTGACACCAAGTTTGCTTAATGAATTGATTAATTCAAGAACATAAGTGAAATGAAGATGCAAAGAAATGGAATTTGAAATTTCAAGAATGCTTACGGATTTTGTTCATTAGTTATCTGTTTATATCTGCTTGCCAAAACTAGACAGGAAGATGGAATGTTAAAGGCAGGAAGTTCAAGATGTTGAATAAATAAAGGTGATATCTTCAGCCCAGCGTTTTTTTTTAAAGAACTTGAATTAATTATTCATAAAGCAATTCCATGTTCGTAAATGCTTTATTTTTGTTACTTTCTAGTTTTTTGCAAATATCCAAGTTACTTATAATGAATGATGGGTGGTGAGTTGGATGAGTACTTGGATGATATGAAATATCAAATCCAAAAGAAGTCCCCACTATAAGAACGAGAGGCATAGAAGGAGCCAATGAGATGAAGCTAACACGCATTGACAAGCCACACCCACACGATTCTCCTCGCTCATATCTTGTATATATTTGCTTCACAGCACACGTTGCCACACAATATCCAATACCCATTTCTCAGTTTCTCATGAATTTCGTTTCTCTCGTAAGAATCATCTCTCCATTTCGTCAAATTTTCCGTTTTTACCTTCTTTTTCTCCTGGGTTTGACTTTTCGAGGAATCTTTCGTCAGTGGTTATGTTCTGATCTTAGTTCAGGAACCACGTAAAGAATTCTTCTCGTTATTCTGTCTGAATGAGCCTGCTTTGACTTGACTTGTTGGCGTAGTATAAGTTCAAAACATTTGTTTCAGGGAACTGTGTTGTTCAATCAGTATTTTCTGTTTCTGTGCCATTGTTCGTTGCATTGGAAAAGCTGTTTAAAGATATAATTACAAACCTACATTAGCTTCTTTATCGAATGGGTTCAAGTGGGTTTGGTATCATTGAAGCCATTTTTTATTTTATTCAGTTCGATCAACATTGAATCATCTGTTAAGAGAATGAAGGAGAGAGGTCATGTGCTTTTTAGGAATGTATGTTGGATGGAGTCTCTTTCATCTCGTAGATTGCTCTAATTATTGCACTACTAAATTTGTTTGTGGGAACTAAAGGGAATTTTGACAATTCAACTCTCGAGCTAATGTTGGAAATTCAAATGACTTTCTTCCAATGATCTAAGTTCGATGTAGATTCTTTCTCTTTTTCTTAGTTTTGATGAAATTCGAGATTGATATGTCAAATTTTTTTTAGTATAGTTAATTTCCTTTTTTATATAGCAGATAATAAGTGCTTGGTGAATTTTCTTGAAGAGTTGCGTTTGAATTGACAACAAGAAGATGTTGCCTGTTTGCTCCACCACTCCATGCTGCTCTTCTCATCAGGTAAGATTATGGTTTCTAACTCACCTTTTTCTCATAGTTCTCTAGGAGTCCCTTTTCTCGCAAAACCTTACGTTATTTATGATTCACGACCTATTTCTTTGAATTCTTCAAATTACATGACTTAAAAAGTACAAAATTGCTATGCTCTCATATAGCCCTTGGGTTGGCCTTTCGAATTTGCTTCTTTCTGGTAAGTAAGACTTGCTTTTTGATCACGTTATTTTAACAAAATTCCCTGTCTTATGTGCCATTGGTGATGAAGGCATTTGCGTAAGGGCAATATATTTGTTATAATAATAAGGAAGAAAAGAAAATTGGATACGAAGGTTCTTCAACTTATAGAGACCAGCTCCATCTAAATTGAAAAAGATAAAGAAAAGATACTTGGGTATGGAGATTCTTCTAGAGAGGAGACCATTTAGAATTTAAAACTTAATTAGGGAAAATCTTTAAGTAATAGCTGCTAATTGTATATGTCTTGAACTGTTGAATTGTAGTATCTCTCAAAAGAGTTGTTGAGTTCTGCTTTTGTTCATGTATCTAAAAATGTAACTGTTGCAGATTTCGTTTCATGGGGCTTTCCGACCCTTTGGCTCTTTCTCAAAAGATTTTGAGTCCAGATGCATTTTGGAAGAGAGAGTTGGTTTTGGATCGTCAAATGGGTTGCATATGCAAGGTGTATCCTTTAGAACCCAAGCTGCAACGTCCCTCTACTCTGATGTTTTTGACTCCATTGAACAATCAGTGTTTGTGGACTCCATTAAAAATGTTTCCTGCTCAGATGAATTGAGTGATGCCAGATGCAAATTATATGATGATTGGGGTTCTTCGGTTGGGGCAATAAATGAAATGCAAAATAATGGAATAGAAAACCTAAAAAATGTGGAGACCTATAGCTTATCTGCCATGGAACAGGAACTTGGAAATTCTTTAGAGCAGTCAGCTGAAAATGCAGATATATTAATGGGAACTGTGGAACCTCAAACCTTGTTAAGCACTGAAATAACACCAGAAAGTCCCAATTTGGGATCTGACTCCCTTGGTATGATTGGTGATTCATTATCAGAGACAAAGGCAAGTTTTGATGATTTTTTGGCAGGGGTCACTGACTCCATCAGCAATTCAGTTAGTAAGGGGGAGAATGCTGTGAAGAGCACAGTAGATACAATCAATTCATCAGTAGCTTCCATTACTAAAAGTGCTTCTGAAGCAGTGGATAATGCCTGGAGTAAAATATTTTCATCTTTTGATCAAACTGGAGAGTTAGCAGGCAGTCGTTTGACTAATGTTTCTGGTGGCTTGACTGAAGCTGCTAGTAAAGCTGCTACCATATCTGTAGATGTTTTAAGAGGCACAATTGTTGCAGTTGAAGATTGGATTAGTAAAGGGTCTTCTCTTATTGTTTATTCTTATGGAAATGTCAAAGAACTGCTTCCTCCACAGATCAAGGACACAATAAATCTATCCGAAGAAAAAATAATTCAAATATATACACCGATTGGTTCTGCTGTTCAACAGGTATTCAGATCTCAGGGGGACATTTTCTGTTCCTTACTGATTTTTGGGTGATGAGATTTTTTAGCACTTGCATATAACATGAAATGAATAATTGTTTCCGTAGTTTCTTTTGTTCTCTTGATAAATTGAACCCAGACGCCCCGCCATAATTAGATTGGTCCATGTAGGAACGATTCTTGTGGGAAGAGTTAGTTACTGCTCTTATGCTGAAGGAATTTTTAGTTCAAAAATAACGATAGAAACCCATGGTGAATCTGCTCCTTTCACTTTGCCATAATAAATGATACTGAATTCATATGCAATAAACAGATTTATGTCGGTATTGAGGGATTGGAGAGAAGTCTTGGCATAGATCCTAATGATCCAGTTGTACCAGTTGTTCTAGCCCTTGGGACTTCAGCTACTTTGTGGTATAAATGTCCTTTTGTGTATTTAGGATTCTTTATCTAACATGCATTCCTTGTGAAATTTAAATCTCTTTTCAGATCTGTACAGGGTCTGTTATTGGGCTTGGTCTTCTAGTGGCTACTCTGGAGATTTATCTCCTAAATCAACATTAGAACTCTTGACTGGGAAGAATGATGCTGTGCTCATTGATGTCCGGCCCGAGGCAAGAGACTGTAAATCTTACTGGCTTTTATTTTACTGATTGACTGTGTTAAAAAATTCTTGTATCTGCATGACAGAGGCTGGACACTGAAATTCTCACCATAGGCCTAACTTGTTGTGATGCCTGCACTCTTATAGAATATTTTACTTTTTGAGCTTTCTCTGCAGATGGTAAAGCAATTTCCAATGTGGACTTCTATTATGTGCTTAGTGATATGTTTTCAAATTTGTCATGGGTTACTTCCTTTTCAAGGTTCTGAGAGAGAGGAATGGTATTCCAGACCTTCGAAGAACAGCTCGATTTCGCTATGTGAATGTAACTCTGCCAGCGGTTAGTTTGTATTTCTACTGCTAATTTAAAGCTGCGATTTGGTGGACTATATGCTTTTCAAGTATTGGGCCCAATAAATACAAAGAAAGGGCTGCTAAAGTTTTATATTGCATTTCTTTCACTTTATATACAGGTTGATGGCCCAGTAAAGAAGTTGGTAAAGGGTGGTAGAGATCTTGACGATGCCTTACTTGCTGCAGTTATTCGTAATTTGAAAGCTATTAAGGTGTGCAGCTTAACGTTTTCAGTTGCTTGCCCTTAAATAATTACGCTTTGTAAGTAGTTCCATATTTGGTCTAACAGGTTCTATCATGACATTCTTTCCATCTAGGACTCAAGAAAATATTTTCAAGAAACTTCTCTTCCTTTTGGTTTCTTCACAATCATTTTTTGGTCGCAAGGTTCAACACAATCATTTTTTGGTTGCAAACATCGACGCAAAATATACTATTATAACTATAGTTCCATTTGTCACTACTACAAGTAGCTCATAATTGGCTACTAAAGCAATTTAAATCATTTCTCAGAATTTTTGTGTGGAATCTATATGAATACTCATGTTTTATTTGAGTGAATAGCGTATCTTATTTGACATGAAGAAAGTCTAAATTTTCAAGTTCATACATCATCTGCTTGTCATGTTTGTACTTTGGATTCTAGCTTTAGGATTGTTTTCTAACATTCTTTTCCTAATATCTGTAGGACAGGTCAATGGTTATAGTTATGGACGCTGATGGCGATCGTTCGAAAGGCATTGCAAGATCCTTGAGAAAACTTGGGGTCAAGGCAAGTACTATGCTATCTCTGATATTTATTTTTATTTATTTGAGCACTTAGGATTAGAGACTACAATAATTAACATTCTTTTAGCCGTTTATACAACTCAAGGACTGAAGTTATGTTTGTTGAATATGAAGTCAACAATGACTATCCGTTTACAAGCTACATGCTCAACTTTTGCAATCTGGAGTTTCCATCAAATTAGCACACTGAAAATTGTTGTTTATGTTGGACATGACAGAGAGCATACTTGGTTGAAGGTGGTTTCCAATCTTGGGTAAAACAAGGCCTTCGAATAAAGGAACTTAAACCTGAGACAACGCTTACCATACTCAATGAGGTACTAGCCGATAATTACTGCACATTAGAAATATCTAGACATTGGCACTTCTAGTAACCTTTTGTCAATTCTAGCGGAATATATTTTATCCCTTGATATGGAGCTTGTATCTTTTATGGGATCGTTTAAATAATTGCTTCAGGACTGCAATCATCTGAATCAGTCAACTAAATATCTGCACTGTATCTGTTTTTAATGCTTTCTCACCTCCCAAAAGTAAATTCATTGATATTAGACACATCCTGAAGAGGGGCACTTGTTAGATAGGTCTCTATTCAGAGGGTTATGTGTTTAGAGTGAACCATAAAACTTTGCTAGATGTTAATGTTAAAGAATTTCAGCTGTTATGTCTCCCAGATGCTGCATCCCATTGTCATAGACCCATACTGTACCTTCACTTTCTCGGATGCCTACTTCCTTACTGCTCTAACTACAGTTAAACACTGGGATTAATTTCAGGAAGCAGAGGCAATACTTGAAGAAATCAAGCCTTCACCTGTGCAAGCCCTCGGTTATGCAGTGGTATGACTCAGGTTATTTTTGTGGGATAGTGAATTATTGCATTTTGAAATCTGTGCCATAGTTGACATCCCTTAATATTGCAAAACAAAGGCGGACACTCACTCACAGGCCCACATCCATTTCTACACTCATACCTTAAAAGAGAATATGGATGGAGTTTTTCATGTCTTGGGTAAATTTTTAGATTAAACTTCGAGACTTTTTACCCTGGAAGATCTGTTGCATGAGAACTAAAGCATTCCTGCTGTGCACCTTCCTAGTATTTAATATGTTATATTATCGTCTGGAGCAATCTTAGCTGGTGATGCATATTCATGTGCATTTGTTACTGACTATACCAATTTCTTCTTGGGCAGGGTCTTGTTACAGCTTTGTATGCACTACTAGGTACGTAATTTTGTCTTCCTCAAAAATCTCTTCAGTAGGTTTAATGAGGGAAAAGTAAATATTTAAGTTTTTGTTCTTCGTTTCTCTTTTAATTTTGAAGAGGACCAAAGTGTAACATTCCTTGCTTGAACCTCTTGATGATGTTTCACAAAAGTAGTGAACTGATTCTAAGAAGAATACATTTTTCACTTGCATCCTTGCAAACTGAAAATAAATTTTGTTTCAGAATGGGAGAAAACATTACAAGTCATCGGAATTTTTGGTCTTGGTCAGGTATGTAGTCTTCCCTGTAATTGTTCTTTGGTCAATTGTTCTAGGATATTGCTACTCTCTGCCAAATGAATGCATGATTGACTTCTCTGCGCCCTGAACTCTGAAGCTTTACCATTAGAGCGCTTGCTGTTTATGTAAGCGGGTCCATGTAATAAGAGAGACAAGTTGAGGTTTGGGGTAGTTAAAAACCATCTCAAGTTGTTGTGTTATTGCTAATTATTACTATCAATTATCAAATGGGGAATTAGAATTTCTGTTGAATCTTTCTGGTAGAAATACTCGTGCTAGAGATTCTTCATCTGCTTCATATGCATGTTATAATTCGTGTTGTGATTCCTAATTATTGGTTCCTTGTCCTTGATCAGACCATTTATCGACGGGTTGCTTCATACGAAAATCCTGAAGATGTTCAGCAAGATGTGAGGTAAAATCTTATTCATAGGTTCATTTGCATGCAATCAATGGTATTGAGGAAATCTTTTATAACACTTTCTGACAACTGACGTACAATACTAATCTACTTTATCGGCAACTTTTCCAAAAGAAATTTTGTATTACTGATTGAAGAAAAGAAATCACAAAAAAAAGATTAGAGAAAGGACATGTTTGGAGCCAGTAACAGGATCGGCTACTTTTAGCCATGGGAGAGGGTAGTGGAACCTTAAGACCTAGATTGAACTGTTTTATGCCATTGCTGATTGCTAGTTTTCACTGCCATTGCTGAATGTTCCAACTCCGTCCTATTTATAGCAGTTGCCTTAATCAAGATTGCCTTTTCCTTAACCGAACATATTTTAAGAAATCTTTTGTCATTGAGTTGGATAGATCGTAGCTAACTGATCGAGCTTTTTCGGTTGTTGAACTTTCAATTAATTGAAGTTTCTAATGTGTTTATGAAGGCGGTTACTTGCTCCCGTTCGACTTGGAGCTCAGGCATTTTCATGGGCTGCTGGCAAATTAGAAACAAACCGCATTGGCCTCCCTACTTCACCTTCATCTTCTGATGTTCAAAACCGGGTGCTGAAGGCTGCTGCAAAGCATGAATCACAACCATCCGATGTCGAAGGAATTCAAAATCCATCTCCTGAATCAGCTGCCTCCTTGAGTGAGAGTGTAGACTTATCAGAAGCGTAGGCATCGAGCTTTTACTTAACTGAGTTCCACAATGTACAAAAAATAAGAACAACTTGGTGACTGACCTCTCCTGGAAAACAATCTCTCTCCATTAAGTTAAAATGACTCAGCAACAAGTTTTGTATATGGGCTCACGCCAACACCTTCAATTCAAGAGAAATACTGTTTCTCGCTATATGTGATAAACTTGTGAGTGAAAACCATTTATTTTGGAAGAAGAAAACAACTTCTTCATCATAATTTGGTCAACAATTTATGAAGGAAGACAAGGCTCAAGTTCATTCAAGAAACAAACTCTTGTACATTGTTAAATTCTACAATCCAAACAGAAAGGAGTCAACTTTTACAGGGTAATTGATGTGTCTGAATCTGGAGTAGGATCTGTAGAAGACCAGTCCATAGATCCATCTTTGTCTTTCACTACCACCATTGGTGGTGGAGTTAATAAACCTGCTTTGAAAAGAATGCGTCGTACAGGATCTGAAGGCTGGGCACCAACTGACAACCAATACCTGACACAGAGAAAATACAGTGGTCAGAACAGAAACAAAGATAATGGCCCATTTAATCCAATCGCGCTAACATAAGAAGTCTGACTTCACATTAAGAGAAAGCAAGAAGCAAACCGGTGTTTAATTATCATCAAAAACCAGATTGAACTGAGAAAGAGTTAAACAGCAGTGTATGAGAACGAGAGCTTACTTCACAGCGTCGTACTTAAGCCCCATGTATTTGTTGCCATCTTCTTTACCTATCAGAAAACCGAAATATTGTTAAAATACGATTATCAACACTCTCAGAGAAGAAAAGTAATGTTCTTTCTTTGTTCTGGCATATTTCTAGGAAACCAAACAGAGGAAGAAAGAAAATTGAATAGGAAAAGAAAAAGCACCAGACAAGGGATCGTAGAACCCGACGACTTGAATAGGCTTGCCATCTCTTGGGGTTCTGCTATCCGCAACAATGATTCTGAAAAAGGGTCGGTTTCTGCAACCGAACCTCGCGAACCGAATCTTCACTGCCATGCTTTAGGTTTCTCCTATGGAAGATTTGCTATGCAAATGAAGGTTTAGCGTTCAAAGGTTTTCTAGAGTGATGAGGCATCAGGGTTTTGCTCGAGTTTGTCAGGTCCACACGACAGCGTTTTCCCTCAATATTATATTAACTTTCTCCCTTGAAGTTGAGAGGATAACTTCTTGTGGTTCAAGTTGTTAATTTGATAAGTGTCTTAGTTTTTTTTCAAGGCTATGTTTTAAAGCAAATTAAGAACCAAATGCCTTCTTGTGTGATGTAATTTGGTAATGAACCCTAAAAATAGAAGATGGGAGGTACTTTTGATGCAAATTTGCCATGAATTTTGATCCAAGGTCATTCATGATGAGGTACCTAGAAAACTCAAAACCAACATTTTCTATGTTCTAAAAACAAATAGTTGCAACATTATATATTTAAGATTATTATCTTCACATTCTCTATCAACAATCGGATGCAAAATTAAGTAGATGATATAACAAAGGTTACCAATGGTTGCATCATTCCTTCACTTCTACAACAATGATAGTATCAAATTTGTAACGGAGGAATGTATGAGGTAAGGCAAGAAAGACTTTGAATGCATTCAACAACCTCATTGTTCAGGTCATGCATACATGAGTAAAAGTTCTACATGTCCACCAAGCAAAAACAATATGCAAGTGCCTCAAGAAGCGCAAGTTTTACATGGTTAGCAGACTACTCTGGATCTGCAATAGCATCAAGAAGACCTGAGTTGCTTGGTCCACCTTTGTCTTTCACAACCACCATTGATGGTGGAGATATCAATCCTGCTTTGAGAAGAATGCGGCGCACGGAATCTGTAGGCTGAGCTCCGACTGATAACCAATGCCTGCAGAGAACGAAGAGAAGAATAACTGAACGAAAATAAAGCACACGACTGCTGCACAAGGTGAAACTAATTAAACAGATAATTGGTGGCCATCGTTCAATGGACTTCACTCCATAAGGTATAAGCATAAACTGAGTAAACTTTTCAGTCATTTACTGAAGAATTTAGTCGAAATCAAGTGGCAAAATGGCATAGAACAAAAACACTTCCAGAGATAATGTAGCACTAGAACTATATAGATCACAGGCAATGATGCTATCATATTCCTGAAGAACTTGTACATGCACCAATAACCAATATTGGGCGTTTGTGTGTATCTTCAGGAGATCAACTCCTACTTAAATATGACAGCCAAGAACCTCAGTGAATTTTATGGCTGTCCTCCATCAATGGCACAATGATTTCTCAAAGGCCTGTATGTAAAAGAAAACAGCTCCAAAGAGATATCCATTTCCCACCCACCAGAATTTCCACAAAAAGAACCTTTACCTAGTACTTCTCAACCCTTTGTTTTTTTCAATTCCATCTAAACATAGAAGTTTAGTACTTTTACCCAGAGATGTAAATATTTCAACAAGTTAGACACATTTCTCTTTCCACAATGTATCATGGTCCAGTCCTTTAGTTACTTCAAAATTCCAAATTAAAGATCAACTAGAAGGAAAAGTTTCTATAAAGCTATCGTAATAAGTTTGTGTTGTATGTAAATTATCATAAGCAAGAAAAATCAACGCAGCCAAAATGCATAATTTAAGCAAATTTACTATAAAAGCGGTAGAAAAGGTGACTTACTTGACAGCATCATACTTAAGCCCCATATACTTGTTACCATCTTTGCCTGCAACATAACTCAAATTCAAAAGAAATCCACTAGGATTAACATCAAAGCTAATCACTGAAACTTCAAATTCAAAAGAAATCCACTAGGATTAACATCAAAGCTAATCACTGAAACTTCAAAAAAGTTGAGTCCTTGTTTTCTT
>JAOQMM010000005.1:6010037-6025200 GCA_027563515.1 Erythroxylum platyclados
TCCTTCAAAGACATGGACATTAAAGAATGTCCCAATGCGTCTGCTCCTTCCCTCTCCTCCTCCACTAGGTAAACTGAAGAAACTTGGTACCTTGGGCCACAATTCGACACATTTACAGGTATAGGACGTGAATGTTTTTCTCTTCGTCTTCCATGCAGGTGGTGGTCCAAGGACACGGTTGCGGTGGTGACGGGAGCGAACAAGGGGATTGGTTTTTCGATGGTGAAGAAGCTCGCAGAGCTTGGACTCACCGTGATTTTGACTGCTAGAGACACCGAGAGGGGACGCAAAGCCGTTGATGAGTTGCGAAGACAACATGGTCTCCATGTATACTTTCATCGCCTTGATGTCTCTGATCCCGTTTCCATCAAAGCCTTCGTTGACTGGTTTCGACAAAACCTCGGAGAACTGGACATTCTTGTAAGTTTCTAACATTTTTGGAACATGGGTATTACGCAAAAACATGTCTAGATGCACATTCACAGCCATTAGCTCGTAGTTATTTGGAACAAGATCTTGTGTTGCGTATATGCCTCGTCTTTTGTAATTAGGCAAACCGAAGAAAAGTATTTACCATGTTTGAAATTCCACGATTTTGTAGCTTGTCTTCTTATTAGGAATTTGTTGTTTCTGAACTTCTTATTGGCTTGGTCGTAGTCAGACAACTGGCAAGAACAAGAAAATAATAACAATAATGGTAAGTCATACGGATTGAAATCAATTGTAAATGTTCTATGTTCCCATTGCAAATTACTAGGAATCAACTATCTATTTTATGACTTGAAAAAGAAGATCAAAGATAATTTAATTTGCATTATGTGCTAATTACCAATTAAGTTGTGAACTTGCAATTTTGTATTTTATTATGTTCGATGATTATATTTTTATTTACAACTTTCCGGATTCATCGGTCTATATTCAAATAGTGCTTACTTCCAAAGTTGATCACGACATACCCAAGGTCCAACATGGTAGAGAAAATTTCACACTGTAGACAAGGTCTTTCCCAATACAGCGACTTAGACTAGTCTAAGGCAACCAGAAACGAACAAATGATATTTTAGTCCATCGATCCTTGTGTTAGGTAATTAGTTAATCAGCCGATGCTCCATATCCAATATATTCCGTTATATAATAAAGTCACATACATGTTATAGGTCTTGTGTTGTTTTAGATGTCCTCAGAGGTGGTCCAAGTATGTCTGAAGGTTAACTTTGGGTGCTGTTTTAATCTTCATCAGGTGAATAATGCAGGTGTATCTTTCAACGGTCTCCATGAAAACTCGGTAGGACACGCAGAGACTGTGATCAAGACCAATTTCTGTGGTGCCAAATTGCTGACGGAGTCCCTTTTGCCTCTGTTTCGTAATTCAGCTTCCAAAAGCAGGATCCTTAATATTAGTTCAAGACTTGGTTCGTTTGACGTAAGTAATTAACTTATTGAGCATGCATATACTATCCAAACATACAGATTTTTTTTAATAATTTCATTGCGTTTTAAATTTATTTAGGATAGAAAAATTTGATCTTTTATTGAATTTCTATTAATTTATTTTAATATAAATTGACACAAAGATGTCAAAATTTAAATGAATACTTAAATACGATTTTAATAGCAATTTTTGGTATAATAATTCAATAAAATTTATTAACATATTTTTAATATCATATGATTTTTAAGTGATTAAAAATTTTCAATTTTTAAAATAAGCAAAATTATAAAAGCAATATGTATTTTCTACTAAAAATTTAAATACAATAAGTCTTCCTATTTTATAATTAAAAAATTCTTGGCTACTCTCAAATTACACTGCAATAGTAAGAATATTTCTTCATTAATATTCAAACAAATTTCGCATGTCTTCAACCAATTTATTCATGCAGAAGATGAGAAACCCTAAAATGAGGAACATGCTAGAAAGTGAAACCCTGACGGTGGAGCAGATTGAGGAAATGGTGAATTTGTTTCTTGAAAATGTGAAGAAGGGTACGTGGAAGAGTCAAGGTTGGCCAGAATATTGGACAGACTATGCAGTATCAAAGATGGCTTTAAATGCATATTCTCATGTGCTGGCAAGGCGTTATCAGGACAACGGACGACTACTAACGATAAATTGTTTCTGCCCTGGCTTCACACAGACTTCCATGACCGGTGGCAAAGGCATTTACACGGCGGACTACGCGGGGGAAGCTGGTGTTAGACTGGCATTGGTTCCTCCGGAGGACCTATCAACAGGGACTTTTCACATGCTAACTCAAACCGGAATCAAATCTAAACTGTAGAAGCCAGTATATCCACACATATATAAGAATTACCAAATAACTATGAATTTTGTTGAACTAAGTTTTAATATGTTTAACACCCAAAATACTGCAAGCAAGCGCATAAGTCATGAATTGTAGTACATGAGGTGTTGATCTCATGAGGAGTTGTGAACTAATCTAATCCTAAGTTATCTAAGGCTTAAGGAATTAATAAAATAAAAATAAAAACAGAATAGAAAAGTAAATACAAGAATATGATTGGCAGAAAATTAATTCGTAAAATTAACGCAAATGAAATCAACTTGAGCAACAACAAATTTACAATGGGAAAACACACAAGAGAATTTACCAAATTATGACAGAAGGGATTTTTCCTATCATCAATGCTAACCTAACTAATTATGTGTCATTATGGTGTTAGTTCTAGACTATTGAAGGCAAGATTACCCTCTCTCAAGTTATAATCACAAGCCCTAATTAAGTTTAGTACCAAACATGTAATCTCTCAATTACAAATAGCCCTAACCCTAATTAGTTCTTAATTTTTCTAATAAACATTCGAGTCTCACACGGGATCTCTCTACGTACAATTACCGATTTGATTAATTATGTGATCAATTAAATTATTTAACTCTCATTAAACAACCTGATCATTTCGTATTCAATTCACTCTCTCGATTTATTACCGAAACGTAGAGCTACAGTAATCAATCACAACACTCAATTGCAATAACACAAAAACGATTAGATTAACATCAAATTAAATTAAAATCTCTAAAGAAAATTAGAACATCATCATTGAATCCAAATCTATAAACATATTCATATCTATCTTACACATTCAATAAAGAAAGAACAAGATGAACGAAATTGTCACTTGGAAAGAGACCAGGATGACTTGGGAAGGTAGCAGCGTTTGAAGCCCTCTCCTCCTCTCCCTTCACTCTCTTCTTCTTCTCTCCTCTTGAAGCTTTTTCCGAAGTTATGAGCAACCCTAGGGTTTTTCTTACTCCGAAAAATCTCTTGAAAACTTGAATCTTGAAAGTCTTCTGTGTCTGTTGTCGCGAAGGCCATGATTGTGACCCATAGTGTTACGATCGTGACACTTAATTCCTTTTTCTGTTACAATCGTGGCTGGTCTGCCATGATCATGACTCTTCCGCCACGCTTCTGTCACGATTGTGGCACATTGGCCATGATCGAAGCCATGAGTTTTATCTCGAGCTTCTTTCGATTCTCCTCCGTTCTTTGATATTTACTTTGAAACACTAGCAAATACATCAAGATATCTTAAACACATAAAATTAAAGCTCATTTGCGTGCTATAACCCACAAAACACAAATATTTAACTAAATAACAAAATTTTAACCTAAACATGCATTAAACATTTAATTTAATAACTAAACAAGTCCTAAACTATCCCCTGAAACATTATACAATTTACCAATATCAAATTTACACCTGATTTTGTTGTAAAGTTTACGCCAGAGTTGGGACTAACCTTCTTGAATTGACTTGGAATAATGAGGATCAATCATAACCATTTGGCAATAAGAGCCGTGGAATCCAAAGTTCTGAAGTCGAGATACACTCTTGGAATCCTACCAACTAATCATAGTCATAAATAGTGTCAGTGTCTATCATCTGCATTATTACATTGATGGATGATGATAAGATTTTCTGCCCATGACAGGCACATAATTTCCCATTCTGTGACCAAGACCAGTATCTTGGGAACAGCTATTTTCAGTGATATTAATAATAAGAAGGGCAATGTTCAAAACGTGATTGTTTGTCTTCTGATCCTGTTCTATGGCTCCCATTTTGCAGCTGTGCTGTCTTTAATGGAACTTTCAGCACTGATATAGTATGAGAGTGTGCTTAATGGTTACTATAGTTTCTTTTTGTTTCTAAATTTGCAAGATAAATGATACATTGTGTTAATTACAAAACCTTAATATATTGAGTTATCAGCCCATTTTTAAATATCAAAACTTGTGATTTTTACTCATAGTCAATTTATGAATTTTACACAATAATATTAATTTTTGAAATATTATCGCAATGTTCCAAGTAATATATATATATATATATGTAAGAAAAATCATCACCAACATTTGGATATGTATTGTTTAATTTTTTCAACTTAAAATTTGACCGGGACAATCAAACCAAATACTGATAAATAATAATTATATTTAGCTTTTAAAAGACATTTGAAACCAAGTCACATTATTTGTAAGAACTTATAATCATTTCAAATAAGTTTACTATTAATATTTGGGTTAAATACTCTATGACACATTTTTTCATTTTAATTATTATATCATGAAAATTATCACTTACTCCATTATAATATTGTTCTAATAATTACATGACTTCTTTTATTATATTCTATCAAATTTAATTTATCTTTTAATCTAAAACGATTTAATATTAAAAATTTTAATTACAATACGATGCCATTTTAAATTTATAAAAAACCAAAAATTAAGAAAATATATTATAGTGATTACTAAATATTACAATATTTATGAGAAATACGTGATAATTTAAATAAAAAGTTAAACTAAAAAGTCCAAGATAGTGATTAGTTAGAATATTTTTGTTAGGTTTCACTTTTGGCTTGGAGACCAATTGAACTAGTAAGTATCACGAAATAAAGTTTTGGAATTAAAGAAAAAAAAACATGAAAGAATTTATAGTAATGTGCTCCGTTATGGGCCGTGGACTTTTACTTCTAAGAAACTATATATGCACTTAAATATTGGCAAAATGTATAGATCTGCTTCTCACATCTATAAAGTAAAGTTTTGAATTACCAAGTTTTCACCATAATATAATTTAAAATTTAACATTTCAAAGCTTTCAATTTAAGTCCTCAAATTTTCAAAACGTACAAAATAAGGTCTAAATAAGTGAAAATTTAACAGAATTAACTTTCTGTTAGTTAAATGCCATTATCAATAGCATGATATTATTTATTATTTATTAAATTATAAAAGTATATTCTACTTCCACATGTATATCATATAGTATTGTGGGACTCACTTTTAGATTTAAAAAATAAAAATAAAAATAAAAAAGAAAATTAGTAAATTAGTAAATTACAACTACCTTAAGCTTCACCTTCTATATCATCCTAATTCGAAACTAATGGCCATAGACGAGGCGGCTCTTCAATAGCAACAATTAGAAGTGATCCTCGGCCCAAACCCTACACCTTTCAAAAACGTATTCTCCTCCTTTATGTCCTCCTCCAATTACCAACTCTCTTAGGTTGAGCTATTTTTCAATCTCTGCAAGCAGGCCCACCCTGATTCCTTAACCCTTGATCTCCGCAAACACCCCTGACCGAAAGAATGATGAAAAAGATGAGGTCAAAGAACCCTCACCTTATGATCCTAAAGGAGATGCCAAGCCTAGTTCAACTCCGAAACTTGACACAAAAAGAAAAATTTTTGCTTCTAACACCAAGAAAAATTATAAGGTTTCATTCCTATATCTGGCTTTCAAGTTAATTTAGCACCTGATAACGTAGTTCTGAAGAATGCAAAAAAACAGTATATTCGTGAAAGCGCATCAACGCGAACATGATAGCTGAACACTGAAGAATTAGCTTCAAGAGGGAAAACAATTGAGAAGTCATCACTTGTTCAGAATCTAGTAATGATATGAGTGATATTTGATAAATTTGCAATAGTCTACGAGCCCACACGAGAAAGAAAGTTAGATCACAAACAAGCCCGAGTGAGGTTCCATCCTAAAACTAATTAGCAATAGGTGGAATAACATACTAGGCTTATATATTAGTCTTCTTTCCCCCTCTTTGTTTGATATGGGACACTCACATGTGGGTATTCTCAACAATATTCCTACAATCATTTCTCAAGATAAACAGGATGTTGAGAGGTCTGCGACATTGTCATTGGTGACAATGTTATTTCAAGGCTTATTAATGATTTTGATGATAACTTTATTCCAAAATTCAAAATGAATTTATTTAAAATTGATAACGAATTAATTCTCAAAAAGGAAATAAGATCATAAGAAATATATTTCCTTTTTGCAGGGACTTTCGTCACAAAACTTCCATATCTGAAAGGATCCTATATTTTATAAAGATCGAATATCAGTTATGCAATCACTGAAAGATTTTTTTTAGGAAAATTAACGTTGCAATTATTTAGACTTAATTTAAGAAGCAAGTAAAGCAACGGATAAATCAAAGATGCTTATTTAAAGAAGAGCAACAACACTTGCAAAAAAAGTTAAGCAACGACAGAAGTCAAAAGAAGAGAACATAGCGTACAAAAAATGATCACACATTGAGAAATATGAAGAGTTGCAAGATCTTTGAGCTAAAATTCATATCCTTGAGACTTTTATCATTTACATTGAGCCTTCGAAAGTGAAATCGCTCTAGTAAGAAAGAAAAATTATTTACATTTTTTGTTATTTCTTCTCTATAAGCTTTTAGAAGTTTGTTATACACTTTGAGTGTGTTGAAAGATTGGAAAACCTTGCAAAATATATACTCGTGAGCTTGGAGATGCTCGTCAAAGTTAATACTCATTTTGTTATAGTGAAACACTCAAGTTGAATATTTGGAGGCTGGACATAGGCTTGGATTGTAAGCCGAACCAGTATAAATCGATTGTGTCCTTCTTCTCTCTCTTCTCCTTTAGATTTTCTGCATTACATTGTATGTGTATTTATTTCAGTAAGAGGCCCCTTCTATTTTTACTTGAAGAGATTTTATTTTAGCAGGTGCTTTCTGTTTTAAAATTTTTTTTAACAATATCGACGCTTTAGAACGTTAGGATTTAAATTATATTATGATAAACACATTGTGGTTCAAAATACACTTTTTTCCTTGTACCATAATACAAATAAGTTATATCTTTTTCTTTATGAACAAAATGATTCTTAACATTAGAAATATTAAACAAGTACTTTTTATCCGACAAAATGTGATAACGTTGTTTGTATTTGCCCATCTATACTCATCTTTATGTCTAGTAGATCAATAAGGACAAATTTGTGTCACGTAGATGTGAAAAATATGTGAAATAAGCAATAAAAGTTTAAAATTTATACAAAAAATCTAAACACACTTAATATCTCTCATTTTATCTAATCCCAAAACCCACACATTCTAATCCCTGAACTCTCTATCATTCATTTGACAGTTTTCACCCAATTGCAAAATCGATAAGCTTATTGTTTCCACTTTATCTTCTAATTTGACTTTTAACACTTTCATTAATTTCCCTCAAAACTTTCTCCACTCAAACCCTCTACAATTTTCCTTAGTTTTGTATGTTGCTCCTAATTATCGCTTGCTAGAAGAAGAAGAAAAATAAAAGATTGTACATGTTGACTGCAATTAGGAGTTGAAATATTTATTTTCGAAAAAAACAAACATTAAATCCATAAAGTTTAAAAAATCTAACAAAATACTTCGTCTATATGATCCCTGACATTTATTCTTCAAAGTTGTTTGAGGTTGGTGAAACAATGTTAACGTTAGGTCCAACAATTGCAACAATATTGAGGCAACATTAACAACATTTAAGATAAATTTCAAACAATTTTTATCTAATTGTTAGCCTAAATGTAAATAAATATAAGAATTTCCAATTAGAAATCCCAGTTAATCCCAAATCAAAACATTTAATTTAATCACGAATTAGAATCCTATTCTAACCTTATTTGCAAACCTTAATTGAATCCCCAGTTAGAAACCTAAATAAACCCCTAGTTAAAAATAATAATTAATACGGAACCCTAATTGAATATAAAATTAATTAAATCTAAAATTAAAGTGTTAATTGAATCTCAAATTAATACCGAATTCAATCTTTAATTAGCTATCTTAATTCATTAAAAATAGCAACTGAATCTAAAAGTAATTGAGTTCAAAATTAAAATCCTAGTTAAATTTTAAATTAAGACCCTAATTAGAAACCCTAATTGAATATGAAAGTACTTGAGTCCAAAATTAAAGCCCTAATTAAATACTAAATTAACTAGAATTGTTCTTTTAGTCTAGTATGTCATAGGTATAAATATAATCGATAAACAAAATAGATACAAATAAAAGAGGATATTCTTAATTCAATCCCCAATTATAAACTCTAATTAATTAGAAACCTTAGTTGAATTTGAAGTTGTAATTTAGAAATTCTAATTAGAAATTGTGATTTAATCATCAAATTAAAACCCTAATTCACTCCCTAAATAGAAACCCCTATTGAACATTAATTGTGACCCTAATTGAATTCTTATTTAGAACTCCCTAACTTTTCTTAAATTAATTGAGTCCAAATCAAAACTATAATTATCTAATTATTTTAATTATAAGAAAGAAATAGATATAATTAGACACGGGAAGAGAGAATTTTATTGGTTTAAACATTACCTAATTGTTTATTGGTTAAAATATTTCTCATCTATGTGGTTATAGTTCTTTATGTTAGTTGGGTTCAGCACATTTATTGGGTTATTGTGTTTGTTGGGTTCAACATTTATTGGGTTATTGAGTTAGTTGGGTTCAACACATTCATTTGAATAAGATGAAATGCCAAGGAACAATCTAATTGTTGCTCGTGATGAAATAAATGTAGATGAGCATGAAGCTTGTGATGAGAGGGATAGTGAATCTTCATATGTTAATGACATGGTTGGTGAAGGGGTAGAAGTTGCTAAAGATGATGATTATATGGCTGTGAAAGGATATAAGTTATTCAAGAAGATGATGATAATATTGTTGGTAAAGGGGGGTAAAACTTATTGAAGATGATGATAAGTTAGATGTTTACGTAGTTGAAGGACATTAACCTACATTAATAAATTTACCTCATCATGGCAATTTTCTAGACATAAATTAGTATGACACTGAAGATGAATAAGATGTAGCTTTAAGAAGACCTAATATAATAGTCAGACATGAACTCTACACTAGATGTTGAGAATGATCTTTGATAGTTTAAAGGACTTTAAGGAAGTAATAACAAATTAAATAGTAGCTATATACTTATTTAAAAGATGAACCTAAAAGATTGAGTATTGGGTGCATTGAAGGTTGTCAATGGGAACTATATACTTTCTATGTTAACAATGATAAATGCTTTAATGTTAAGATCTACAAGCTATATCATTATTACTTTATAAACAATAAGTATGTAATACCTTGCTAAAAAATTTAAGCAAAATATACTAAATAGACCAATCATTTAAAATGGTTGAGAAGTGTAGGGAGCAATTTAATTTGTGAACGAACTCTTACATAAGTCGGGTAACTATATGATTACATCAATGAGGTGAAGGTGAGCAATCCTAGTTCAACTAGGGATGACAATAGGCCCGAGCCCGACCTCATGTCAACAGATTAGGCTCGGATTGATTGGACCTTGGGCCCTATTTTTTGAAGATTTCAAATCTTAGGTCAGGCTATTTGAACTCAGCCCTAGGCTTGACAAGTAATAGCAAAACATATGAGTGGGTCCAACGAATTTGAGGCTTTCTGGAAACTACATGTTAAGGCTTTCTAAATTGGAGGCATCTGAGGCTCATTTTTGGTATGGATGGATGCTTTCTGAAAATTACATGTTAAGGAAAACTATTAAGTGAAATTAGAAGAGATGATGACGGAGGAATGTATAACATTGCTTGTACTATTGTTAAAGGTTATAATACTAATTCTTGGTCGCAGTTTATTAATTATTTGATAGTTGTTTTAGAATTAGGAGGTGGACTAACCATAATAGGATATATTTAAAAGGTAATTTATCACCTATTTTGACATTATTGCAACTGTTATTTCCTAACTATAGCTCTCATTGCATTTGTTTTGCTTTTCTAATTGTGGGGGTGAACGTAATAGTTCGATCCAAATTACCATAGGTTGTTCCTAGAATTATGCCAGATATGAGTACCATAATTGGCATTCTAATTTTAATGGTAGAGATTTGAGGAAGCAATTTTGGGAGTGTGCTTGGTCTACCTTTGTTAGAGTTCAATGAGGAGTTGAAGAGGTTAAATATATTGAAGTTTAAATAGGTTGATGCTTTGTTACAGTATCCAGTACAAACTTGGTCTAGATTATACAAAAGATTTGAGTCTAAGTGTCCTATAGTTAATAACATTATGCGATAAACATTCAACAAGTGGATTCTTCCAGCTAGAGATTGGCCTATTATTTCAACACTCGAGATAATTCAACAGTAATGATGAACAGGTAAGTAGAAAGAAGGGAATTGCATAGTTTCAGACGAATGGCATTACTCCAGAGAAAGTGAAGAAGATTGAAAAGATTTAAAGGGAAGTAAAATAATAGGATCATTTATTTTACTTGAGCTTATATGCATCAATGGTGTGAAATTACGAAATTTGTTTGATAACATGCTCTGCAAAACACAAGGTACTGCATATTCAAAATAAAAAATTTACTTGAGCAAGCCCATTTAGAAACACCTCTCTTCTTTCTATGATTTTCTTGGCAGGAAAAGGAAGAGTTTCACAACATTAAGGCCTTTGATTCAAAATTTCAAGTCCAAGAACAGGTGGGGGTATGTATAAAATTTTCTGATATTCCAAGAACAATACGAACTAATGAGAAACAAATGGGTCCGGCAAGGTTGCAAGTGCCATATTTGATGAAGACGTCAGGTCCCAGACGAGAGAATTTCCCACCAAGACAGTGGCAAGAGTTATACATGATACACTTCCGACATCCAGGATTTGTATTCAAACACTGAACTTCGGCCTTCACATCCATGCGCTTGGTGGATGAGATCAAGATCTACCTTTTCTTCCAAACTTTTGTTCTCTTTTTTCCTTGCCAAATGGTGGCATTGTTTAACATGTAGGGTAAACTTGAGCTTTTGTCAGTTGGTTTAGTAAGAACCTGCTACTTGACACAGAATTCCAAACACCATATATACTACCTCATATATAAAGCTGCCACTCGAAACGAACGTGTTGATTTACATCAAGTAGATATTGTCATAGCAGGTACACTATCAAGGAGATTATGAATTTCCATCTGCGCTAATTAATTCAGACTGATCATTACCAGGTTTAACCAAAATCCAGACCTAATTCAAATCTGAAATAGATTCATTTACTCAAGACAAACTAGAAAGAAATAAAAGATGCTAGTAATTCACTTCAAGACAAGAAACATACTGATGTTGGTGTAACAATTTTTAAACGAAAATCATGCATGATATAATTGAAAAGTTTGAGAGGAGATTTAAAGATTGTAAGGTGTACTATTTTTAACGATATCATACTACAAGATCAACAATAATTATATGATATATATTTTATTTCATAACAAAACCAACTCCAAATATCATATTACAAACCGCATAATAACTTGAAATTGCTGACCTTTTGGCTTTCAAAAGCTCATCTGTATGCCAACTCCACAACCCTTTTAACATCCTATTATGCTGGCATAGACAGGCAACTCGGGAATTAAATATCTCCAGCAATCAGCTTCATCATCACTTGAATCTTTGTTGTTGTTGAACATGGTGTTCTACTTGTTTTTAAAGTACAATTCTTGAGTTGTAGCAACCCACAGAGAAGGCTTCCCTTGGCAATCGTTCTAACCAAATGAAACAAATTGAGCATCTACTCTTACAATTTTAATTCCGTAAATTGAAAAGGAATTGTTCCAATGAGTTTTTGTAAAAAATCCAATGTCTCAATTTTTATTACATTTGAAACTATGAAGTGATAGATGGTAACAAATTGTGCTGTTACAACTTCAGAATTTTGATATGTTAGATGTTTATAATTTTAAAAGAAACTAGACTCATCAAATTATTGTAGAAGAGATTCAATCCAATAAATTCACATGAAAAAGATAATAGTCAATTTTGTATCCAAAAATATTTTCCATTCACTGCATATTAAAAAAAAATCCTCAAGATGATAATAGTTGAGATGGCAAAGGGTAAAGAATATGGAAATTAGAAATTGAATGAGAAAAAGGTATCTTTGGGTCTACTTTTAAACATAAAGGAGGTGTTTCAATCCTGAAGTTTGGAACTTTGTCAATAAACTTTCAAAAGACAAGTTCTTTGAAAAAATCCAACACTATAAGAAAATATATTGTCAGCTAAATAATTGGTTATCTCTCCCACAACAACTTGACAGATCTATTTTTTAAAAAAATTAAAATCATCCAACATTTGAATTTACAACATAACAATTCATCAGGATTTATCACCTTCATATTTTAAATGACATAAATTGAGATATAGGATCTTTAACAAAATTTTGGGCGGAACAATTCCTTTTCAAGTTATGAAACTAAAATCTTCAATCTGTGCTGTTATACCAGCTTTTCTGGAAAAACCTGCTCCGAGAGTCACAAATGGGAGATTTCGAAGAAAATGTTTCTAAACTCCAAGATTGAGGCATCTTCTTTCGTTCGAAACAGACTAAAAGGGTCTTTTTCCAACAAAAGTAGGTGCGTCAATTCTGGAGCTTCAAAATCAAACATAAGTTCTGCAAAGTAACAGATCTGCTATTTCCCTTAAAGATTTTACTTGAAAAGAATTTTTATTAAAAAAACCCTAATCTGAAAAGCAGAAATAATAAGACCCCGTTATATTACTCAAAAAAAAAAGAAAAAAGGAATCAAACAGAACTAATTTCATTAAAAAGTGTACAAACTTTAATATTGATCTAAAAATCGTAAAGGCCACATAATAGTGACAAAACCAAACCTCATAAGAACGCCACTCTTATTCTCAAGCTTCGCTATTTCGACTGTGGTTGTTGGCAAGTGGCAACACAGAAGCGTATATTTATAGTTCAAAACAGAAAGTAAAAACCCTAGGAGAGAGTACCTTATCCATTGGGCTGGGCCATTTTTAATTTCTGTCTAGTCCATAAGATAAAGAAATATAGCAGAAGCATACCAGGATTAATCGGTGAAAAAGGAAGAGTTTCGGTGAAAAAATGAAAGAATTCCAGGAACCAAGTTTACTGATTGAACGTATTGGCAAAAAACGGTAGACGGGCAATGATGTAAAACTGAATAACCCGGCCCGTTTTGTTTTTTTTTTTAAGTGTTAAAAACGACGTCGTCTTTGAAGTGGTGGGCGGGCCACGGGCTGGGCCGAATTGGCCCGTCCTCAGACCGACCTTGGTCCGTGACCATCGTGGCCCGGACCGAGCCAGGCCAAAATTAACATCTCTACCCATACTTGTCTATAAAACCTAATAAGTGTAATTACCAATTTAACACACCATTAACTTGTTATTTACACATTAGGAATTTTACACATATTTATATATTAATCCTTGCACACCTTTATATTAGATGACATGAACCCTTTAAATAAAACTATATCACTTCGATTAGGTTTTTAAACTTTATAATAGAGATATGTATGGCATTATTTACTGCAATACATGTACATCTAACATGTCCAATTGCATTTATCATTATGTATGTACATACATAGCGTGCAATCCAAAATTCTAACAATCTCATCAATCATATACAAATCTATATAACCAATTTTTATGTGCATAAAAATGAAGATATGTCATCTAAATTGATTTTTTCCATTAGTCTTCCTAATACAAGGACCAAAGGGGCAGGTGTGACCATTTTTTCAACTAAACCCACAATGATCTAATGCATCAACTTAACTAAATGACATAGATCAAATATGAATGTGTAGCATGAAAATTACGAGTACATATGTGTATTTTTAGTTGGTTAAATCTTAACCAAATGAGATCGAAATTCAGAATAAACTATAGAAAACTGAAAAAGAATTGAATATTTCATTAATGTCATGACATCAAGTACAGTATCAAGCATGAGAACATAACGTGAATTCTCACAAAATCAAATGACATCAAATGTAACGTGCCCATATAAGTAACGTGCTTATGAAAGGCCTTGGGCGTTAATGCTTTAGTGAGCGGATCTGTGATCATAAAGTTTGTTCCTATAAGCTCAACACTAACAAAACCAGTATAAACTCTTTCTTTCACAACAAGGACCTTAATGTTTATATATTTAGATCTATAAGAGCTTATATTGCTATTTGAATAATGTTGTCACATAATAACTTGAGTGGCCTTTCAATACCATTGACTACCCGTAACCCTGTAATGAAATTCCATAGCCATATAACATGATTGGAAGCCTCATAGCATGCAGTATGGTCAAAGATGCATGGAGCTCCAAAAGTAGAATATTTAAGGAATTTTATCTTTGGTAAGGAAGTTTCTACAAATCCTGCTCCTAAAAGTAGAATACTTAGAACATTTTATCTCTGGTGAGCGAGTTTCTACAAATCCTGCCAAAATTTCTGCAATTTAGTAATGGCCTATTCTTACTACTTTAAAGCAATTGAGAGAATTTCTAAGGTTGTTTGGCTATTATAGGAGATTTATTAGGAGTTATGGATAGATTGCAAGGCCATTACCTAATCATTTAAAAAAAGATTAGTTCCTTTGGAATTTTTATGCTCAATAGGCTTTTGATCAACCCAAGTATGCCTTTTGTTCAACTCCAATCTTGGCATTACCTAACTTCAACAAGACTTTTGTTATAGAAACTAATGCATCTAGTTCATGTATTAGTAGGGTGCTTATGCAAGACAATCGTCCTATTGCTTATATCAGTAGAAGTCTCAGTCCTAAACATCAAACTAATTCAACCTATGAAAGAAAGCTTCTTACAGTTTTATTTATTGTATAAAAATAGAGTCCTTATTTGTTGAATATACATTTCATTATCAAAATTGATCAGAAGAGTATAAAGTATTTGCTCAAGTAGATAATTTCTACTCCAACACAGTAAGATTTGGCAATGGCCAAATTTATGGGATATGACTTTGAAATTTAGTACAAA
>JAOQMM010000005.1:6085256-6097662 GCA_027563515.1 Erythroxylum platyclados
AAGGTTTACGTTCCATTCCATTATGAACCATTCCGTTCCGTTCCTTTCCGTTACATTAATTAACATCCAACCAAACAAAGCCTTAGTGACACTGGAATTCTAACAGATTTTAAAATTCTAAGTGGTTGATGTGCTCTTTTTTTCTTTTGCTAGTCAGATGCTTCATTATGCCTTCTGTATCAAGTTAAGTTGTTCCACTCTATAATTTGTTTCTGTTGCTATGACAGCTCAATGGTACCTGGTTCAAGAAATCCTATGTGGGGAGAAGAATTCAATTTTTCTGCTGAAGAGCTTCCTGTGCAGGTAAACATCATAATTTTCTATATTTACATTTTGTATTTAACATATAGGATTGGTGCCTGCAATATTGAGAATTGGTCAATTTCTAGGCATTCCCTGTTCCAGTTGTTCAGCTACTTATAAGTCATGTCTCTTAAGAGTAGTTTATATTCAAATTGTTTTGATTTGTTATTTTTTAAAAAGTTTATGATGCTTATCATTTATGCCAGATAACAAAAGTAATCAGATAATGCATTCGGACCTCAACTGTGTCTTTTACTAGTCATCTTAGTATCAGGCATATATGACTACAAAGTTTTCTGTCCAATGGCCCCTTGTAAAGTAGTATATTTATGTTTCCGTGGCAGATTAATATAACACTATATGATTGGGATATAATATGGAAGAGTGCTGTTCTTGGTTCTGTAACTGTTACAGTTGATAGTGAAGGTCAAAGTGGTACAATATGGCACACATTAGATAGTCCATCAGGGCAGGTGAGTTTTGTTTGTGAAATCATTACCCACTGTTATTAGAACTTTTATTTCCTACTTCACTTCTTCTATTTTCCCCTTTTGTTTCTTAAGAAGGGTAATGTTACTTTCATATTTCTTATCAGGTTTGCCTCAATATAAAAACTTTAAAACTCTCTGTAAACTCCACCAGGTAGGCTTTTGTTTAATCCTTTTCAAATAATTTATGTATGCAGATTTTTGTTTACATTATAGATTATATGTATATCTCTCTTCATTCTTCCAAAAATTAGTGGGGAATGTAAATGAGCCTGCCAATCAATTTGGGGACATAAATCTAAATTAAGCCCATGTGGTTGAACTCCTGTTCTTAAAAATTGATAATATCTTGATGATTTTGTTAAATATCATTAACTGAACTGACCTGGCTTGGAATGTTGTTGATAGGGTAATGAATGGCTACTCTGGAGCTAATCGAAGGAGGATTTCTTTAGATAAACCAGGGCCTACTGTGGTTCACCAAAAGCCCGGTCCTTTACAAACAATTTTTGATCTTCTTCCAGATGAGGCAAGTTGTGTTCTCATTTGAGGAAATATTTTGCATTTATGAACAATTCCATTTTGGTTCATACCAAGCATTCCCTAACAAATCTATGTTTGTTTCAGGTTGTTGAACGTAGTTTTTCATGTGCCCTGGAGAGGTCATTCTTGTACCATGGCCGCATGTATGTCTCTACATGGCATATATGCTTCCACTCCAATGTGTTCTCTAAACAAATGAAGGTTATTCTGTTGATCACATTTTCCATTCTGCAATTGTTTGCATATTGTGGCATCATTCTTGGTGATGATATACTGAGAATATAAAAAGCATTTATATGCTCTATCTTTAGCAGAAGAATATTACTCTTATCTCTTTATTTTCCTATAGATACTCATACCTATCTAAAATATTGACAATATTATCTGTCATCTCTTTAATGTGACACATGGCATTGACAATAGATAGTAATATTAATAACTTAAATATCCCTTGATCATCATATTAAATTCTTTAACTTACACAGTTCCCTCTACATGTTTCAAAGCACTTAATATTGACCAATGCAAAAAATACTTGCAAATATGTTGGTATCGTAGATATTAAAAGTTCAAAAATATTTCAAGGAAATGAAAAGCTTTCAAAGATATTATTTTTTATGATTTATAGCCTTCTTATATTCCAACTACAGAAAAGTTTACTTTTAAATTTTAGTCTCATTAGACTTTTGCTCTGTCCTTTCCTATGCTTTAAGAATTTTACTTCTATTCCTAGCAATATTCTTTTAGTAAGTTATTTGTTTTAGATATTTTATGAAAACAATACTTTTTCTAATATTATTTCCAAGTCTTTTACTTAGATAAACATTTTTAGTTCAATACCAAGTTTTGGATTATACCATTCTTTTTATCTTTTCCTTTTTCTCTTCTTCTTTTTTTTTTGGTTAAGGTTGTGGTTATGAAGTTTTGATAGTTAAAAATGTTTTATTAACAATAAAAAAAATCATAAGGTTATTTCACTCAAAGAAGTTTTTTAATTCAATTTTAAATTTCTTCAAGATTAATTCAATTTTAAATTTCTTCAAGAAATTGTACTTTCTCTATTAGTCTTCTTCAATATTTTTCTTTTGAAGCAAAGCAAATTTGATAGATAAAAGAGTTTCATTAAAATTATTCTCCTGAACTGATTTACATATACAATTATAATTTAAAAGTAAAGACAAATGCCATATTTTTTATTTTATTATTTGTACACATAAAATATTTTTAATTTTACAATGCATGCCTAAACATTTTTTATGGCTCAACTAAACAATACAAGAAGATAAAAAGTATTAAGTTCAATATTTTGTTATTAAATTAGATTATTTCTTATGTACTGCAATTCATTTTCTTGAGATATCATTTTCTATCTTTTCTTCACTGTTACCAGCTGCATGCTTCTGAAAGATAATTCGCTGTAAGATGTGGGAAACAAATTATTGTTATTTTATGAAAAGTAAATTATAACTCCATCTTAGAAAGCATTTGCCCAAGATTCAGGTTGAACGACTAGTGTGTGTGTATATATATATATATACATACATATTTATAGAGTGAGAGTTAAGAATCAAGGTGCGATAATGGCAGATCTTGTCCAAAAAATTGTGTAATAATTTTGTCATAACGTGCTGTGATACTTTTTGCCTTATCATGTTCATGTTGATTAAAAAGTAACTCTGATTTCCATTTGCTATATTTGACAATGTTAATCCCATTAATAACAGCAATATGATGTGCTTTTGGTTTTTTGAGACTTAACACTCACTGTGTTCCTGCAGTGTTTGTTTGTGTGGTACAAGTAATGGTTTAACTTTTGTTGTCCATATCTACAAACTTTCTTTATAAGTTAGTTGATATTTTGTTGGTCTGTTGGAGTTTATATCAATGATAAGGTTGCACAATTGGAAAGCAAGTAGTCAAGCTTGGCAAGAATCTGCTATTTTGTTAGGCAATTTTGCTCATTTCTGTAAGAGCAAATTGAATCTGAGCATAAGATGCCTGGTTTGTCTTTCAGTTGTTGATCATTTTGCTTGTGTTTACATACATTATCATCTCGTCCTTCCACATGCATCCAATTCTTTAATGTGGAATAACATATTCAATCACGTTGACCACATCATTTGCCATTGTTGGTGGTTCCTAAGTTGTTGCATCTTACTTTTCTTAATGGTACCTTTTCCCATAGGTGGTCATACCTTTTGGAGATATTGATGAGGTACATTCTCCCACTATGCTTAACTCTGATGGTGTTCATTTGTTGAAAATTGGTGAACCCAATATATTTCTCTGATTAACCTATTTTATTATTTATTCAGATACGCAGAAGTCAACATGCTTTCATAAATCCTTCTATAACAATTATCCTGCGAATGGGTGCTGGTGGTCATGGTGTACCTCCTTTAGGAAGTCCTGATGGTTAGTGGCTAAATCTATCACGCATGATTGCATTTTGTACTGTTCTTGTCCAAATGTTTATTTTAAGGGAAAAAGTACCTTAGGACCGGTGATCCAATGTGTCAATCACTATTAGTTTTTCCAACATGCAAGAGATAGTCATGTTTGTCAAATTTTACGAGTGATTATTGATTAAATTATATGTACCGGATCTTTTGACGACTTTTGCTAGTTGATATACACAGATTAATTTTATCCAATATATTGATATCTTGCACATACTGCTCTTTTTTTTCTTCCAATTAGAATGGTGACAAGTTGATTGGCATATTCTGCTTTTGAAATTCTTAATTTTCCCTTTCCTGCCACCAGCTAGAAAGTCCAGTCAATATAATGAATAGTGGGTATTTGCAGTGCTCTTTTTTTCCTATGAAGCATGGAAAAATATCAGTGTAGGGAAGAGAAAAATGATCCAAATGTTTGTGTATTCATTGCCTTGTCTTCTTTACTCGGCATTAGAACAAGTACACATTTACCTTCATATACCATCTAGATTTTGTTCTAGCACTTCCTTTGAAGCTTCCCCATGTACGCATCTCTCTTCAGGATTTTATCTTAACAGCTTGCTAATCATTTTATTCTCTCCATTTTCAGGTCGAGTCAGATACAAATTTGCTTCTTTTTGGAACAGAAATCATGCATTAAAAGCACTACAGCGTGCAGCTAGGAATTATCATACAATCTTAGAAGCTGAAAAGAAGGTCAGTTATGAGCCTCGTAACTTGTTTTTCTAAAGGTTACCTTCCCCTTGGAATCTATCATTAGATTGGTGATAAGGAATTTGAAATTATTGATAGATTCCAAATGCTAATCTTGAAGTCAACAATAAGAAAACTTCTGGAAGGTTACCTATGACCATGTGTTTGGGCTAATATCACTAATGTCGTTTTTTTTGGTATAACTTTCTAGACTATCCCATCTTTAAAAAAAAAAAAGAACTTTCTAATTGGTCCCACTGAAAAGCTCCTTCCGTTATTATGTTTCTGGCCATGGTAATCAACTCTTAATTCTGCTACGGCTCTGTAGGAGAGGGAAGAATCAGCATTACGTGCACATAGTAGTTCTGTCAGAGGTAGTAAAAGACAACCCAAGACTCCTGAAGATATTGCACCCAAAAGTGAAAAGCTTCAAACTTTTATCAAAGAAGAGGTTTTAGTTGATATATACAATGTAAGAAATTCATAGCATTCTTCCTTGACAATGTCTTCTGCAACCATGTTCTAGAGTTTGTTTCCTATCTTTTTCTGTTTCTATGATCCACGATCTTTCTTTCAGGATGTATTTCCTTGCACAGCTGAGCAGTTTTTAAATCGTTTATTGAGTGATGGTTCTAAATTTACAACTGAGCATCGTTCAACTCGGAAGGACACAAATCTTAGTGTAAGTTGGACATTGTTCCTGCAACTTTTAGAGTTAGTCCATTTCATGGTTGATTGAACGAACATGCTCTTCAATCATTATGCCTTGCATGTGTTGAAGGTTATGGGGGCAAAAGCTGGAAGTAGCTGGTTTATATTGAATGGTCACTGGATGAGATTATTTGAAAGATTTTGATATATGTTTATTAAATTTTTGCTAAGTTGATTTTGGTGCCAGAAATTGCTGCTTTTCTGGGTTATATTATCCTTTGTCTATTCCATAACTTTAGGAGTAGAAGCCTTTTTTGTTTGAAGTCTTATCATTTGTTGGAGGTTTTTCTTTATGCATCTTGTTATGTGTCTGAAACATGCTTTGACTAGAATGTTATTATCCTCAATACTGCCGCAAATATATATGCATCTGTTTCGTTTTAGGTTCTCCTATTGGGTTTGACTTTATGTGGGGCCACAGCTATTGAGAGACTTGGTGGTTCCTATGCAGATTGCTCAAAGTTGATGACTAAAATCCCTGATTAGATCATTGAGTTGTTTTGTTTCACAATTAATTTGTAGAAATTCTTCTTTTAACTTGAACTACTAGCTTCATTTAGATTAAGTTTATAATATACTTCCTATTTTAGATGCGGGTAGGACATATTATTGTTATATCTTCTTCCATTGCTATATTGTGATTATACTATCTGGCTTCATCGAGTTTGGTTCACAATCCAGAAATTGGAGGTGACGTTCGATTGAAGGATTGTATGAATTATCTGCGAAGGCTTTTGTTTTGTGTGTGCTTACAATTTTTCACCCCTTCCAGATAGGACAGTGGCATGTTGCGGATGAGTATGATGGTCAAGTGAGAGAGATAACATTCAGATCAAAATGTAATAGTCCGATGTGCCCTCCAGACACAGCAATGACAGAATATCAGCATACTGTTCTATCAACTGATAAGAAAACTCTTGTGGGACTTTCCTGTCTTCTATTTGTGTTTTGCATTAATCCTTTAACATTCTTGATGTTGTTTCTTGCTTCATTCTTCTGTTACGCTATTCCTTGATACGGTACAATCTGAATCTTTCTATTTTTCTGTGTTAAATATTTAATGTGTTTATGATGTAACTGTCTCTTCATTAGGTATTCGAAACGGTGCAACAGGCACATGATGTTCCATTTGGATCATATTTTGAGGTATATGTTATAAGATGCATCTATATGATCTGAGAAGAAACTAAAGGAGTGGTTAAGATGTAAAGCATAACCTAAATTTTCTTTACTCCCAGGGGAAGTTTGTCAAAACAACATCCAAATCATGATATGTAATTAATTTTTAAGCATCCTTAGGATGGGAAGAATTCTATGTTAATTAATTGCTGACAAAATTTGTGATCATCATTCTTTTTATTTCCTTTATTCAGGTTGTTAGGTCTAAATTTCTAAGATAGTTTAGTGCTGATATTTATCTAATTAGTTTCTATTGCTGATGCTCCATCAGATTCACTGCCGATGGAGAGTGGAGACCAAAGATGAAAAATCATCTATGATGGTTATAAAAGTCGGTAGGTATTCAGTCACCTTGTGTTGACGTCATGAGCATTACTCTTATTATCTTGTTCCCAAATGTAAACTTTATACTTTTCTAGATATCATTGTGGACGCCCATCTACTCTTTTACGAGTGTACAAAAGCATGTCTACTCTGGAATCTCCTTCTTTACAAATGATTGGAACTTCTATTTGAACATTTTTACAGGTGCACATTTCAAGAAATGGTGTGTGATGCAATCAAAAATTAGAACAGGAGCCGTAAATGAGGTTAGGTCAATTTTAAGGAATAAAACTATTTTTGTTCTCTTACCTTATTTGATTGTGTTCATGAAATTAATTTTATTGGGTTTCAGTTGTCTGTCAACCTTTAAAACCTCTATAATTTATTCTGAGAATGTTTCCATTTACCATATGCAGTACAAGAAAGAGGTAGAATTGATGTTAGAATCGGCCCGTGCATACATCAGTTCACATGCTTCTTCTGATGAAAGTGACAAACCCTTGTCCCCTCCCTCTGTAACACAAGATAGCAGCTGAAAACATTTGAAGGTGTTAGTTCTTTTTATATCATTCATTTCTTTCAATTTATTGGTAGTACTACAGGCGTTCCTTTTGACAAAATCTATAGGAGTTGGTTTTTGTGTTCGCATTCTGTGACTTCACCCTGTCTCATCTTGGAAGAGAACATGAGGTGTTCCTTTGTACAATTCCAGTGTTAAACATCGTAAGGAGCTGCTATACGCAAATCCCAGCATACCCCTGATTGGGAAGGGTAGGCCCACCACTTCACTTTCACTTAGGCTCAAGAAAAGAAAGTGGGTACGTGAGAGTTTCCCTTCATAGGGCTCGAATCATTCTCAAATGTCCGGAGAGACATCCTTACAATTCCAGTGTTAAATGGCAGTCTCAGGTTCTGAAACAAGTCATCTATTGCTTGGTTGTAAGGGCAAGATATACTGCAGACTTGAATTGGCATTTCTTAAATGTTGGCATTACAATGCGTTTCTCTCTTTTCCACTCTTCATTTCTTCATATGCATTTCTCTATTCTTTTAACTGAAATGGTGAGAGGAGTCCAAATGTTTTCCTGATGTTTATCACCGATCAGGAAAGCTTTAGGGAAGAGAAGAACTATATTAAATGAAAAGAAAAAGAAATGAAAAAACCCAGAAAAGAGTGAGTGATCTTTTCTGTAATTGGGAACCTGGAGAAATTTTCTAAGCATTGGTTGAAATGTATCAACCTATCCTGGAAATTGTATAGCTAATCATCATAACTGCAAAAACAAAATCAACATTGTGTAACAATTCTTGTAAAATCACTTCTAGAAGTAATAAAACGCGAACATTGAGTTCAGGCTGTAAAAAGAATGGTCAACATAATCACCACTTCACCACCATAATAAAACATGAACACTGGTACAAGGTACAGGAGTCATCATCCTAATCAGCAGCATGATAAGAACGAAGGCATCTTAATCACGATAAAACAGAAGCATCCTAATCACTACGAACTGTTTTATCTCAAACACAGGAAAAGAATATCAAAGATCAAATATATCCATTTGGTGGTTAATTTTATTGTTTTCTTTTCTTAGACACTCCATGTACGGAAACAGAGTTTTTTAAGTCATCATTATGTTGAAGAACACCGGACCAGACAACATCAAGAAGCTTTTATTACAGCTAGAAGATGACAATTCTATAGTTTATAATTTCTGGTTTGCACGAGGAAGCTGGTTTTCTGTCCTGAAATTGTTTGTTGCATTGAAGAACAGGACCGATTCCCTCCTGTTAAAATACTGCATTTTCAATTCTCCACCAAAATTAATCTTGTTTGTCCAACATAAGCAGGATTTATTTGCCGCAGAGTATTCAACGCACTTTGGAGGAATTAACAACTCTTATGCTAGAGCGTGATACACTCAGTCAGTAGATATCAATTTAATGAAAGGAGTATGTATTAATTGATCCATTTTGGTGGACCGCCATATATAAATTATGGTTTTGGAAATTTACATTTCACCTATTCAGAAGGGAGATGCCCGCTAATGGATGGCTAGACTCCATCACCATTAGTAGAGTGGATAAGCAACATGCTAAGCATGAATTTGTGTGCAACAAAATTCTTGTTACGGTGTTGCATCAGCCTAACAAAAATCAGTTGGTTACTCTTTACACAACCTCGTCCAGAACATGAACGATCTTGGAAAAGGTTGTCTGAACCATGATCTGTCTCATTGGAACTGTGGCATAGACTTGTCAAATTTAGGAGATGTCTTAATAGGCGCCCAGATATCTGCACCATTGCTACGGGCAATGCCTGCAGTACAGGAGATGGGAACAAGGCACAACCCCCTGCTTCTTAGACTCCTGTATTGCTCCAAATCCTGTAATCAAGTAATGGAACGATGATGGCACAACAGGGTAAATAAAATAATAGAGGCTCACATCTGAGGAACTGAAGGACATCAGTTAAACTGCCACTCTTATTCTATTTCCGTCAGTCATAAGGATGAAGCAATGAATATGAACACAAGATAGATACTGGTCTGCTATGTCTATTTGATGCTCACCTGCATCTGAGCTGGAGGAGTGCTTTCGAGGTAAGGAGCACTCAACACCTGAAACCATCCCAAAAGTAGCAATTTCTATTAGACGGAAGTAGACATTGATCGAAGAATGAGAGCTTAAAAATACACAGCCTTGGGACTACAAGGATAATACAGACTTGGGAATTCTTTAGCCACAAACGTTAATGCAGTATTGTTAATCTCATTGAAATGCAAATGTTTCCTTCCTGCTTGAGAATATAATGCACAAGTAGAAGGAAAACAAGTTAAGAGGAGCCAAACCTTAACTTGTTCATGAAGGAATCGGATGTATTCCATAGCTTCCAAAAGGACAGAAGCAGTGTCAGTCTGCATTAAATATCAAGGCCTTTGAATCAAAGCTGAGAATATAGAGACATCAAGTGAAATAATTGTATACGGTTTGTTACCTTTCCATATGGAGAAACAAGCTGCTGTAGAGCTGTTATTCGTTCACCAAGCTTCACTTTATTCTCCTATTGTCAAACCAGAACATTAGGCAAGTACGAGAAGACAAAATTTTTGCACGACAACAAGCCCGGGATACTAATAAATACAGCGAAAAGAGTTGGGACTTGGAATGTAGGGTATGCAAAATAAGAATTTATCTAAAAACCACCAATTGGCAACTGAATTCACGTGCCTGATGGTAACCTACTTTTACTTGTCTTTCATTTACATACTCGTTGAACCCAAAAGGATTGCTTGTATTGAAGCATTTCATGGAAATATCATAAATATAAAAAACAATGGTGGGATAAGGCTTACTGAAGCAAAATACTTTAATCTATACTCATAAATATTCTTGTCCTCCCCACAAACTTCACTGGCCTTGCTAGTTACATTAACAAATGAGCAGAGAAACGTTCACTAGAAACATAAGGAGAAGAGGGCAGAAGGAAGAAACCTTAGGGGAGATGGAAAGATCAGCCTTGTGTCGTTTGCTTGCAAGACAAGTGAGGCTGCCTTGATCCAGTGAGCAAGGGCTTCTTTTGTTTTCCATCATCTTTTGTAATTCTTTATCTTTTGTTCTCCCTGCACACACAGTAAACAGTTTACCAAACTGATTGGAAACTAAGGCAAATACAATCACCAGTTGAAAACCAACTCAATAGGTACCACATGCCAGCAAAGTGACAATAATAAAACCAATAGTGTTTACTGAAACAAAACTATTTCTTTTCTGTTTTTTTACCACATAGAAAGAAAAGAGATAAGAGCGAAAAAAAGGAAGAAGTCAAAAGTTCTTGAACAGATGTCTTTAAAATGTCTGATCATCTGGTCCTACTTCAGAAATGTGGCTTTCTTCTACCCCAATACGAGGTAGGGCCCTGATGAAGGATCCCACCCAGAATTTCTATGAATACGCCAAAATTCCTTTAACAGAACACACACACACCTGTGTAGCGACCCCAAATGAATAGATGATTTCGGTTGACCATACCATACTACAAGATTGTTTAAGGTGTAAGAACTAGGAAGCATCCAAGGTACTACAACAGAACTTTAGGTGATCTTCCTGTATATCCCACACTACATTCACAGGTGCATGTAGCGTACACGGCGCAAGTAAAAATTAGGAGAATAAATTGAATATGAAAGCACGTACGGGTTTGGTCAGATTTTAACTTAAAAGCTGCAATAACAAAAGCATACGCAAAATATTATGGACATACCTACAAGACACAACACCAGAATGATCTATTGCATGCTCCGAAACAGACAATATCTCCGTGATTCAATGAGATACACAATCGCCTAATCTTTAGTTAAGAAATAAAGTATTGCACGGTACCAATTAATGAGTAACTTGTGGGTCTTTCTTAACAAATCCTTATAATCAAACGAATTATTAAAAAAAATGCAAAGGAGATCATTTAACAGACACAAGCTAATCCAAGTGTTGAAATTGCAGCAACAGAGACATGTGCAAATGACAGCTTTAAATAGCAAGAGAATTTATAACAAAAGATAGATTGTGGGGCCATATTGAAAGTTCATAGAATGCAAGAAAGAGAGCATTTATTGAATCAAATTTGCATATGTAATCTACCCATATATCTCAACTTAACTACAGATGCATTGAATATCACAAATATTCTACTTTAAGCAGCTCAAGAAAAAGCAACCAGCTTTAAATAAGATAGAAGAGTCAAGAGCTAGAATGCTTGGAAAACTAAAGAAAGAAACTTATTTATATTTTACCTTGTAAACAACTAGATACAATTCCAAAAAGGAAGAACAGTCGAAAAGGAGATAAAAAGGTTTAGAACTCACCCAGAAGTCAGATACTGCATTGCCAGTGCAGCTCAAAAGAAATGAAGGCTTCAACCGTATGCCTGATATCCGTAAAGACCCGTGTCCCAAATCACACGAATTCAACTAACAACCAGGTGGAACCCAGAAATGGCTCTAATTGAAGTTCTTGTCAAGGAGCAAACAACCCAAAAGCCCCTTCTCTCTCACACACACATACATACACACCAAGTACGAGTAAAGCCTTAAACTTTTTGCTAGAACTTTGTCTGTTTATGCGTCTTGAAAGTTGGAAACTTCGCAACGTTAAGTTAGTGAACTCTTTTTTTTTCTGTTTTGCTTAGAAAAGCTATAGACAAGTTAAAAGGAAAAAGAGACACCTTTTTAACTCCACAATGAAAAGTTTTGTTTGCAATCAGAAATAAGTTGTCATCAGTAGATATCCATATCTTAAAATGGTCACAGAAAAACACTGTAGAAAAAAGCTGGTCGATGTCTGGACGAAGCAGCTCAAGCAAGAGAGGAGAGAACAGAGCACAGAAGAGAACCAAAAAGTCTGAAAGTGAGAAGTTTGAAGAGGGAAGCTAAGAGGCCTACGGAACGGTCTTTTATAAGGTAAGGTTTGTTTGATTCATAATATTAATGGTTTTTTTCTCTCTGTTTTCGAAAACAACATTCCTCACGAGTTTTGGATATAGGTTTTCTTATTACTTGACAGCTAATATCCAACCCACGGTAGAGGGAGAAGAAGAAGAAGAAGAGAAGAGTAGAGACTCGAGAGGAGTGTTGAACTAACTCTATGTGGACTGAGCTGTATAACCATGGTTGAAAACGACGTATGACCATGGAACTCTCTATGTGT
>JAOQMM010000005.1:6112970-6132741 GCA_027563515.1 Erythroxylum platyclados
AATTAAAAGGTACAATGGAGCATGCATTATCAAGCACTGGATCATCAGAAAATAACTTTAATCAACTCATCCATGATGTGAAGGTCAAAACTCAAGAACTAGGGGTTTGATCCATTATTGTAGAAGGCCATTTATTTTCGTATCAATTGAGGGATACATTAGTATTGTTCTTCTCATGAAATTTGCAAATATTACACAACATGGCTCTGTTGTTAATGCGAATAGTTGGGCTGTGCACAGATATTGCATCAAATGCCTAATGGAAAGAAATATGTTCTTTTAAATTAGGCAGTGGGATAATACTACCACAGATGTACATATGATCTTCATGTATATCCCTGAAAAACTCAAACCCAATAACCAATCCACATGTAACTACCGCTTGTTAGACAAATGTAAATGGCCAACATTCAAAACCATACAAAGAAACTGTTTGCTTATCCATGGATGTGGCAACAACACGTCAATTCAATCATCCAACTCACCATCTTTCATCTTTCATGTCTGCTGAATGTCTACCACAAAATTGAAGCTTCTCAAAGGTCAGGCATGCCCTTCCCAGTTTTAGCATCGTAAGTCTTCTCCAAAACAAGATCCATTGGAGTATCCTTAGGACCAGCTGAAAGAAACAAGAGGAAAAGCAACCTTAGTATCATTAATGTTTCGTCAAACACTAGTCCAGTAACTTGGAGGAGTTAAAATTGTCAAAAGAACTTAAATAGTTGAAGATGAAACTAATATTATGAATTTCTAATATTTTGTGTAACTGCACAAGCCAAATCATTAAAAAGTGCACATCGTCTTTGAATATCAAGGCAGTTCTTTTTCATGTTTTCTTTTCAATGAACTTAAAGAATGGTTAAATGCTTATAAATGAAATTGAAATAGGAAATAGGCTCTGTTTTAGTAAATTACCAACAGTTGGTCTTGGGGTTTTTCTTATCTTTAAAATCTCAGGGCGAGGAATTATGGATCCAGATGCTCCTTGACCTCTGGAAACTCTTACTTTCGTACCATCTTCCAGATATTTATATCCAACCTTGCAAGGTTTCCTGGCAGAAATAGCGAGTATCATATAGCTTGATTTAAAACATCAATTAGACAAGAGTATCAGCACTGACAGACGTTAAATTGGCTACATTAAGTTCAACCATACCCTGTGACTGGATCGAGAATCTGAACATTTGAGGCATGAACTGGGGCTTCCACTGTAAAGATTCCACCTTCATGGCCTTCACCTGCCTTGATATGCTTTTTCACCTGGAAACATGGAACAAGCCAATGGCAACATGTGTCAAAGGTGCAACGTCAAACTACTTCTCAAGGATAGACCACAAACATGCATTATCATGTCAGTTTCAAGAGGAACTAAACTGCAACCACCAAAACTCTATCTGTCAAAGGAAAACTACCAATGAACAACCACAATAAAGCTTTTAAAATCATAGATGATAGAGAGGAATGATTGTTAGAAGAAGAAAAAGAATCCCAACACTTTTTGATGACCATTTTAGATTTACAATTAAAAACATCAAGTTTTTGACATAAACCAAACATTCACATAAACATGTAACAAGTTGTCATAATACACACTAGTACATCCCAACTGAAGGGTATCAGCTTATCCAACGAAAAATGTGCAACAATGCAGGTTAAAGTCATGAAATCGATAAACAAGAAGCAATAAACCTGTAATTCTCTGTATATTACTAATGAATTCCCAAAATGAGAAGTAATTTAATTTGTACTAACAAATGAAAAGCCGAGATTGATTAAAAAAAAAAGGAATTTAAGAGAAATTTACCAGATTTTTGCCTTCAACGATGACACGATTTTGAGTGCGAATAACACGTTTGATAACACCAGATTCACCTTTGTCTTTGCCCCTAATTATCATTACCTGTTGTTTAACAACCAATTTGAAGATTTAAGAATTCTTAAAAGAAAAAGATAAAGGCGAAATAAACTACAATCAATCTTACATTATCTCCTCTCAGTACTTTCCAGTGCCTGATAAGTTTTTCAGCTGCTTTCCATCCCATTCTTTTCTATTTTTCCAAGCAATTGCAAAAAAGGAGGAATTCATCATTAACTAAAATATCACAAAATTTCAAAGAAAAACTTTTGAAAAAGAAATGTTGCATACCGAATTTTAAAGCGGCGGAGATAGGCGGCGCCGGCGATCGGGAGAGATAGAGGAGGTGGGAGTGAAGCAGATGGAGGAGCGAAGTAGTGGAGAGCTTTAATTTTAGGTTTGTTATAATATACAGCGTCGTTTCATAGGGAGATATAGTTTTATTAGAATACGTGAAATAAATAAAGCCAAGTTAAAAATTTTGGTAGGGATAAGGAGACTTACTACTGTTTCGTCGTGTGGAGCAACAGAAGAAGAAGAAAAGGGGGGAGAAAAATGGTTAAAACCCTGTTTCTGGGCTTAAACCCTAATTGTGTAAGCCTTTTTTTTTTGGTTTTTACGACAATTTTTTCTTGAAGTTGCTTACATGGGTTTCGTGCAGTACATTGGATTATCAAATGTTGTTCTTCGCATGTTGTTTTTAGCTTCTTTTGTTATCATCTTCAATCCAACAGGCGTGATTTTCCTTTTTCTTTTTTGTTTTGTTAATTGGCAGTTGATAACTCACAAACAAATGCAAGAAGTCTTCATTCCAAATGTTTCGTGCAAGACATCATCTTTTTCCTGTCAAATGAATTCCAGCTCTTCAGTACGTGAGAGAAGGTAATAAGAACATTACTGCTTGTGGAACCGCCGAGGATTGGAGGCCAAGTCATTCACGAGATTATTTTTAACTAACAATGTGTTAGGATTGATGGGTTTATTTTATTTTTCTGATCCTTTGCGATTTTACAGGAGATCTAGTAGGGGCTTTGGTCCTGTTTGTGCTGTGTTAGAAGGTGCAACTCCAATTCATGGTCTTTTTTTCTTGAGGCTTTAATGGAGATTGTTTACAAGTTAGACGTGTAAACATGGACCAGGTGCACAAGATGTTGGAGTGTCTTCCTCTCAAGAATTTGAGGACTTCTCCATCAGGACATCAAGTACAGGCAAGGTTGGAGAACTAAAGGTACATAACTTATCAGCTGGAAGTAAGACATTGGAATGTTATGCGGCTAGAAATTATCATTGTTTTTGACTGTACAATACATTCATTACCCTTTTGACCAGATAAGTGTGGAGCTATCTGGTACCAAAACAAGAGCCATCTTCAATGATGTCTTTGACAAAATGGTTGCTGCAGCCCAGCCAATTCCAGGCTTCCGAAGAGTAAAAGGAGGTGATAATTTTGTGCTACACCTATCGACTTTCTGGATTAGTGCAATCTTTTACGATTATAGAATTGTTTGCTTTATCTTCATAAGGTTGGCAGAGCCATTTGGTAATGTTTTCAATTATTAGCATTTGCCTAGGGCGATGGGCTGTTGTTGACTCCTACGAAGAGATATTTTATGCTTTTTATGTAGATGCTATTTAGATTCATTTGAGTCTCTTGTTCTTCAAAGATCATATGGTTGTCCATTGTAAGCTTCGTTTCTGATCACCTATTGCTGTATAACACTTTGCTATGTTGATTTCCACTATTTTGGTTTATTGTCATTGGAAAGTTCTGATTTGGTAAGGATTTTTGTGAGAAATGGTATAACTTCATATGCACTCAAAATTTCAGGACTACATTTTCTGCGATGTAAACTGCTGCTGTTATATGCTCAGCTTTTTTTTTCTTTTTACATTTATACAATTGTTTTATGTTATTTGTATAATGTTTTTTCTTTTCCTCGTTGATGCAAATAGCTGACAATCTTTTCTTCTTTCATTCACTGTGTCCTTTCTATTGGGCCCTCTGGATTTTTCAGGAAAAACACCAGATGTAAGTTTCTGTATCCATTAATCTTACTTAATATATTTGCTTGAATGTGATAGGTAAGCAATATAAGTATGAAAACTAGATACTCATTCAATTGAAGCTCATAGCGATTGCCACACTAAATAAAAAGAATCTATTGGACCTTGCAGTTTGCATTAATTGTCTAACTCTGAAAGACGTCTAGTTGGGATCTAATCACAAAATTCCCATATATTTTTTGACTCATTAGTGTAATAGCAAGACCTTAATGCAAACATTGGTGTTGATTCGTTCTCCTGTTCGTTTGGCATTGTGAATTTGTAAACAAGCATGCTCTTTTGTAGGTAGCCATTCTTCGTTTGTTCCTTCTCTGTCTACGGAGGTAAATTAGATACCACAACACTGTAAACCATGTTCTTTAATGCAAACGACCATATATGCTGAATTGCTGATGCAATATTATTCCCTGTATTTCTTTCTGACACTCAAATCTCCTTTCTTCTGCACCTTGAGTTTCAAACACAAGAATTTGACAAATTTCCTGTCATACACCAACCTTTTTCTGGATGCAATGGGAATTGATGCCTCTGATTCTGCTTGCATATTGCATACCAACTAAGGTTGTGTGATTTTGTTCTCATAATTTCTGAAAACTGGACCTATTTGCTGGGAATGGCTGTTGATTGGTGTGCCGATAAGAATTTAGACATTTATGTTAACGCATATAGCATGTTCAAAAGTTTTATCTCATAACCTGAGGATCTCTTTTCTTATGGCGTTGTATTTTGCCTAGCAGATACCAAGAGATGTTCTATTGGAGATCCTTGGACCTTCAGAGGTATACATGGAAGTGATAAAGAAAGCCATAAACTCTACTGTTGCCGAATACGTTGAAAAGGTAAGTTGTAGCTGGATCTAGTTCTGATATTTTTATTATTGTCCTTACTAGTTCTCTCTCTATTTTTCTTTTCCCTTCAGGAAGGTTTAAAGGTCAGTAAAGACTTGAGAGTTGAGCAGAGCTTTGAAGAGCTTGATGATGCCTTTGTACCTGACGAAAAGTTCAGCTTCGATGCAGTCATCCAGCTTCAAGAATCAAATTGAATCTATTACTCCAATTTTATGCTCTCTTTTTTTGTTCAAATTTTCATATCAAGATAGAGTGAGCACATTAGAGATGGATCCAACCTTGTTTTATCAGATTAGAATTAAAGATTAGCATCCGTGTTTTATTCTTTGATGCAACAAACATTAATTTCAATTTAGCAAATATCTTGTTCATTTACAAATTCCCCCACTCTTAATTTAAACAACAATATTAAGTAGAAATCTCGCTGATACGTGGAGTCTAGTATAAAGCTAAGAATTAAAATTGAAAATTCAATTTCATATTCTTTTTTTAAATATATAGAACAAAAACATGGAATTCTTTAATCATGTTTATCTAAAATCTTGATTTTGTTATTTAGTCATGCGTAAGGCAAATGATTAATTTTTTTAAAAATATTGATTTAACTATTCTTCTATGAAATATTTAATTTTCTAAATCATAGAAATGAGTTTATTAAGTAAAAAGAATGAGAAATTAAAACTCAACCAAAAACGTAAAAGGAAAATATTTTAATATAAATTAACAGAGCCCGTTGAAATTCACTTGAGTTCCAAGTCCCATAAACAAATCGAAACACTTGCTCGCTCGGCCTTCTTCCTCTATTCGACGTTTTGGTGGACTGAAAGAAGCTTTTTTGATCAATGGTATGATTCAACTTTAACACCCCAATTTCAATTCTGATTTTTTATCTCCTTCTGTCTCACTAACTAACACTTTCTGGCTGGTTTCTTAAGGTTCTTCTACAGCCAGATCCCTTCCTCAATGAACTGACCGCCATGTTCGAGAGCAGCACCGAGAAAGGCTCTGTTTGGGTCACTCTAAAACGATGTATGTATGCTTTTAATCATGGGTTTTCTTCTTCATTTCATAAATATTGGTGGTTTGTGAAAATAAAGTCGTGATCTTTTTTCCTTTTTCCCATTCAAAGCTTTGGTGGTGATGTCAATTGGTGGGTTTTGATAATCTTTTCGTGGTACTACTTTTTTTCTGTCAGCTTCATTGAAGTCTAAGGTTCAGAGGAACAAAATGAAGACTTCTGGTGAACCCATTGATTACAGATGTTTAATCCGCGCAACCAATGGAAAAAAGACTATTTCTACTTCGGTAAGCATGTTTTTGGAGTGTATCCTTTAATCCCATTTCTTTAGCAGCTTTTAGTAGACTTACTTTTGATTTTATTAGAGCTTTAAGTTTAGTCTTTGTGTAGTTTATTAACTTAATTGAGGATTAGAACGTGTTGCCGCACATTATGCTCTTAGGTAGTTGGTGATTTGAGTATGATTTAGAAGTTGGTGGGTCTGTGTGAAATTCTCAATCTTGTCGGATATGAATCTGCTTGCAATATTTGGGCTAGATTCTTGTATAAGAATGAATCAGTCACTGTGAGTGTGATGTTGGATCTACTGGCGTATTGCAATTAAAGACCAACCTATTGCAAATTCAATTATCCATTTACTACTTGAGTAGGTGGTGGTTTCCTTGTGTTTTGAAGTTGGAATTGGGGAAATGATTATATGCATCTGATTGCAGTATGTTCAGAGCAGCTAGAAAGAGATTCTTTAACCAGAAAGAATTCAGTTTAGATGTAGGGATACCTATCCAGAAGTTTGTAGGTTTTTCTTTCAAATGTATGCTTTCCAAGCTTTCACGTTCTATCTGTGATTCACCATAACTCGTATACACTTTTTATATATGGAAATATATTAGGGTTGTGCATCTGTTGATCTTAAACTTATTGTAAAATTCAATCCGGAATGTCTATGCCAAGTAAGTTGTGCATCAGACAATCTTAAGCTTATTTTAAAATTCAATCTGGAATATCTATGCCAAGTAATTATTTAATATTTGGTCAATATGCATATGTAATTTGTGGTCAGTGGCAGTAGAGGCTTGAATGCTCTTTTCCTCATCTTCCTGACAGCAGCATCAGTTTCAATATTCTGTCCCTTTGATGTTCCTTAAAAATGTGAAAGATCTTCTTATCAGCAAGAAGATCAGGTGACAGGTGCTTCTATGGATACAAGTTTTTGAGCTCCTCATCTTATAATTTTCTGTTCGTTATTACCATTCCTGTTTGTGGAAATTAAATAAATATATTACTGACCAAACCAAAGCTTTACAAATTGTTAAGACCCACTAACTCAACCGGTAAGGAGCCTGGAACAAGAGCAGGGGAACAAAAGGAACAGGTTAAACAACATGAACAGCTATAAGCCATGTTCCCAGCATATTACCGTTCTTGTATACTTTAATATGTTCAAATGGATGCATATGCATGTTTAACCTGCATAAAAGCTTTTTCCCTTTTACATGGTGAAGGTTGGGGCTAAAGATCACCAACGCTTTCAAGCTTCTTATGCAACCATCCTCAAAGCGCACATGACAGCTTTGAAGAAGAGGGAGAGGAAAGATAGGAAAAAAGTTGCAGAAGTAGATAAGAAGGATGAGAACTCTAAGAAGAAATCTAAGAACATCTAAACACCTGCTGTTGGTATGGACACCATCATGCCTTACATTCCCTTCAATTTCGTCTCCATTTGTGAAGTTGATACAATTAGTTTTGAGGAAAATACAAAAAATTTTGTTCTGATTTGAGTTATGACAGACTTAAAGGACGGGCATTTGTATCTTCTCTTGATTTTGATTTTGAATAGTCATTTCAAATGATTAAAGAGAGTTTGCAGATGATTTATTGGCAGTTCCATTTAGAATTTTCATTACAGGCAACATTCAGGGAAGTATTTGGTATGCGTATTGCATAAAACTCTGAGTATAATATATCTTTTCCAACTTTTACCACCCACATCAGGGGTAGAGAGCCAGTCTGATGAACTGAAAGTCTGGGCACATGATATCCTTTCTCGTTTCATTTCATCTGTAGTTGTTTTTGTTTTTTGTACCAAAGGAAAAAGATGTGTGATCCCACTAAAGTTAATAGCAGGAAGTTGTTTAGCACTCAGTAACAGGATACCAAATAAGGTGTACCAACAAGAAAGTAAACTTGTATGGTTGTTAGGATTGAACATTAAATAACCATTTAAAATGTTTTGGTTACAAAACAAGAAATGGCAGTCATACGGGTGTAGTGGTGATGATAGTGGCATCATCACTACTCCATAATTACAGCTTTCACATGCCATCTTCTTCTTTTGTTCCTTGTTTTATTTTCAGGTTTTCGTTAAAATAAAAAATTATATATATTGATATACAATGCTTTCACTTGTTATAATAACCAATTGGCAAATGATTCCATTCCATAATAAATAAAACACCAGTCTATGCAAATAAGATAAAGTAATCCAACTCTTGCAAACCAAAAAAACTAAAATTAGAAGTAATAGTGTACCAATGGAGTTCAATTTTAGTTTATATACGGACTGTTAAGCTGATAAGAAAAAGATAAAGAGTAGAATTTTCATTGATCTCAACGCTTAATTCGTTGTATCAAATTGCCACATTTCAGGATAATTACTAAACATTACAAAAAGAACGTATAAATCTATACGTAACATGGATTAAAATTAATCTATTTATCAAAAATTATGATAGGCCTCTTATGTTGCATACCAATGGCAGGAGAGGAAAAAAAAAGTTTGACTCGATCTGAAGTCAATAAGTTTAGTTCGATTAGACTAAGTTTTTGGTTAGACTCGAATTCTTTTATTAAAAAATTTGAATTTTGGGCTGAGTTTAAACTATTAGGTTATTTATCTTGAGTTTAATCATGCTTGAGGCTAGTATTAATGATTAGTTCAATTAGGCTAGTTGAAATGATGGATGTAGCCTTTAGAGTGGAAGTGAAGTATGGGCTTCTTAGCCAATTAGATTAGACATCCAAGCCTACTAAAGTAAACCCCAGCCCAAGAAACCAAACCAAGACTTGTCTTTGAACCTAGAACCCAAAACACCCTAGCAACCCATTGACCTCCATAATGCAGCCCTACCCAACTAAGAAAGACAATAAATACACCACACAAACCACCAAACTGAAGTGAGCCTTCAAGAAACCCATAACCTCTCAAGTAAGACGAGAGCAGGGGTTGTGCTTCCTTTGTGACGAAAAATACCACCCTGTGCATTGATGCAATAATCGTGAATTAAATGTTCTCGTCATACATGATGAGTTTGATTAGGAAAAAATGGGAGAATGTAAGGAGGCTAAGGTAATATAATTAGAGGAAGTGGCATTTGTGGAAATGGTGAAAGTGTCGCTCAATTCAGTGGTTGGTTGACGTCACCACAATCATTGAAGCTAAAGGGAGAGATTTTGGGGAGGGTGGTGTTGATCAATTATGGGGGATCCCACAATTTCATTGCCTCTAACCTGATGAAGGAGTTAAATTTTCCTTTGGAAGATATGACAGGGTACAGTGGAGTGATAAGAACGAGAATGACAGTGGGAGGTCAAGCTATTTGTAAGTGTATTCTTATAAGTTTGCAAGAGCCAATGGTAGTTGAGGATTACTTGTTGTTGGATGTGAAGTTTGAATTTAATTCTCAAATTAAAGTTGTTGGCCACCTTAGGGCCAAAACTCAGACTAATTGGCAAGCACTCACTATGAAAGTGTGTATGGGTGATATGGTAGTTATCTTACAAGGAGATCTCATCCTAAGTCGTCGTTTGGTGTCACTGAAGATTGTGTTAAAAGTAGTCCAGCATGAGAGACAAGGTCTATTAGTGGAATTAGGGAGTTTGGATGTCAATACCGAAAGCCCTTGTTAAGAGGAGAATATGGAGATGGAGGGCATATTGAAGGAGTTTCAGGATGTGTGTGGTATGCCCTTCGGGTTGCCATTGAAAAGAGAAATATAGCATTTACACTGATTCTAAATCATGAAGCCAGACTTGCTAGAATACATGCAAACTCAGCCATGGAGATACAAAATAATCAGTCAGCACAAGTTTAATTTCCATACTAGCCTCTGTGTTTTCATTGGATATAGTCTTCAAAATAAAGTTTATCATTGTTTACATAACTAAGAAGAATCTACATTGCTTAAGACGTTGTGTTTAATGAGCAGATTTTCCCTTTCCGAACCATGTTCCCTCTCATGTTTCCAAAACCAACACATCAGCTGAATCCTTAACTACACAATTTCTTTCCATGCCACTCACTCAAATTGTTTCTCAATGTGGACACAATCCTTCGAGACCAACATCAGCGTCTTCACTGAGTGGGGTACTTCCAACTTCTCATCCTACTCAAGAAGCACTTCAACCACAGTCCAGCCCTTTTCAGAACACTGAATTCAGTACTGTACCAATCTCTCACAATGAGTTGAACGAAGCAAGAGGAGGAATTGTACCCATCAATGTTCATCCCATAGTTACTTGTGCCAAGGATGGGATCTTCAAACCGAAAACATATTTCATTCAAAATAGTGTTAGCAAACTTTTGGTTCCCACAACAGTTGAAGAAGCCTTGTCCAAACTGGAGTGGAAGGTAGCAATGCAAGAAGAATACCAAGCTCTCATGAGGAACCAGACATGGTCGTTGGTACCTAAACAGAGCAACAAGAAAATCGTTGCATGCAAATGGATTTTTAAAGTGAAAACAAATTCAGATGGAACTATCTTGAGACATAAAGCTAGGCTTGTGGCAAGGGGATCTCTTCAAACTACAGGAGTAAATTATTTTGAAATGTTTAGCCCTGTAGTAAAGTTCAGTACAGTAAGGTTTATTCTCAGCCTTGTTGTGACAATGCATTGGAGTCTTAGACAAATTGACATCAACAATGCCTTTTAAACGGCGAACTCGAGGAAGAGGTATTCATGGGAAAACCCGATGGCTTTCAAGACAAACTATTTCCAAACCATGTCTGTCACTTGTATAAAGCCATCTATGGATTGAAGCAAGCACCACGTGTGTGGTTCCAAAAACTCAAGGAAGCATTATCAGAATGGAAGTTTATAAATTCAAAATGTGATAAGTCCATGTTCTATTATCATAAAGAAAAAGATATTGCCATTCTTCTCATCTATGTTGATGACATCGTTATTACGGGGAATAACATCAATCTCGTTGAGCAGATTATATTAAGATTAAAGTCAAGGTTTGCTCTCAAAGATCTTGGTGAACTTTCTTATTTTCTGAGTATTGAAATTAATCGCACAGAAGACACTTTACATCTCTCACAAACGAGGTATATTCTGGACATCTTAAAGCAAACAAACATGCTCAACTCTAAATTGTCTCCTACACCAATGATCACAGGTCATAAATTTGTGAAAGAAGGAGGAAAACGGACGAAAAATTCAACCATCTACAGAAGCGTCATTGACAGTCTTCAGTATGTAACAATTATACGTCCAGATATTGCATATGTTGTAAATAAGTTGAGTTAGTTAATGCAATCACCTTCAAAAGACCATTCGCAGGGAATAAAGCGTATTCTGCAATATTTAAAAGGAACATATGAGCTGGGTCTGTGTTACACAACTGAAGAGGTATCAGGACTACATGGATTTACAGAAACTGATTGGGCAACAGAGCCAGATGATCGCAAGTCTACAGGAGGATACTTGATCATGTTCAATACCAATCCAGTTGTTTGGAGTTCTAGAAAACAGCAAGATGTTTCACGATCGAGCACTGAAAGTGAATATCGAACTTGCTCAAGGATGCGCAGAAATGATATGGTTCAGATCTCTCATGAAGGAATTAAAAATCAGTACTCAAAAGATTGCAACTTTGTGGTATGATAACAAAAATGTTATATCTCTCTCCCATAATCCAATCTTGCATAGCAAATCTAAACACATTGAAGTTGACGTTCACTTCATCTGTGACATGGTCAACAATGGAGAAATATGTGTCGAATATATACCATCATCTGAGCAACCAGCTGATGTGTTCACTAAGACTATTTCTTTTCAGCAATTTCAATATCTAAGAGACAAACTGAACCAGAAGAAGTTTAATTTGAGGGGGAATGTTAGAGAAACAACAAATGATGTACGAATGCGAGGAGAAGGATAACAGAAATTTGTTACTTGCTGTCCTTACATTGTAACAATCGTCCTTTTGACAAATCATAGTTAGTTACAACAATGTGTATTTATTCCCGTCTTAATGATTGGATTAGCAGAGCTGATTCTTATTATCTTTCATCTTTTTGCTCTCACATCTTTCAACCCTCTCTCTCATCACTTTCTCACTTTGCATCATCTTAAAAAAGGGTACTAAACCCATTAATATATGCCCCTATCATTACCCAAACATTAAAAAAACATAGATTGAGAACGACATCAATTAAGAGACTGAGAGCCTTTTTTCTAGCCCAGTGTTGTTAGTGGGAAAAAAAAAATACGGGAGTTGGCAATTTTACATGGATTACAGGGCTTTGGAAGAAGGCAATAGTACCATCCGCCTTATGATTCCAACTATTGATGAATTGTTAGATGAGCTTCATAGAGTTCTTCTCTAAATTAGATCTCAAATCTGGATATCACCAGATTGGAGTCAAACCAGAGGGTGTTCCTAAAAAAGCCTTTTGGACACACGAAGGGAAATGCTAATTCTTAGAAATGTCTTTCGGCCTTACTAATGTGCCCGCTACATTTTAGTCTTTGATGAATTCAATTTTCTAAAAGTTATTAAGGAGAATGGTGCTAATGTACTTCGATGACATCTTAGAGTACATTCCCGCGCTTGAAGCCACTTGGAACACTTTAGGGATATATTAACTCTTCTTTGCTTCCATATAAAGTATGTTAATTATAAAAAATGTTGTGAGCATAAGCAAAATGAGTACCTGGGACTTATAATCTTAGAAAAAGGAGTGGTTGCTGGCTTATGCTAAATCATACTAAAGAAATCAGAGGGCTTTAGGGACTCACCAACTATTACTGGTGATTTGTGAAAGATTATGGTGAAATAGCCGCATCCTTATCTCAGTTGCTGCGAAAGGATGCCTTCTACTAGGATGAAGAAGCAACAAGTTTGGGAACCAACTTAAAGAGGTGATGAAAATAGTGCTTGTCTTGGCATTATCTAACTTCAAAAAAGAGTTTGTGGTAGGGGTTAATGGGTTAGGGTTGAGATTGAGAGTAGTTCTCATGCAAAATAACCATCCAGTAGCTTACTTCAGGCAAGCTAAAATTGGAAGGACTCACTTCAAAAGCGTATACGAGACGGAATTGATAGCATATTGTTAGTAATCCAGAAATGGCAACATTACCTATTAGGGAGAAGGTTTGTAGTGAGGATTGATCAGTCTAGCTTAAAGGTTCTATTGGAGTAGTGACTAGTATCAATGGAGCACCAAAAGTGGTTGTCTAAGCTATTAGGATTTGATTTTGAAATTAAGTACAAGCCAAGAACTCAAAATAGAGCGGCAGATGCTTTATCCCAAAGTCACAAGGATGTGGAACTACAAGCAGTTATTGTTGCCAAGGTGTTGAATTGGACATATATTGCAGAAAAGATCAACCAAGACCCTCAATTGATCCCTACAATAAGACCCTATGTCTAAACTAGGGGTGGTCCCTCTTTCAAGGTAACTTTTTATAAGGATAAGAGTAGTTCTTCCGAAAATTTCCTCTTATAATATGCTATGGAAGCAACCATACTTCGAATTAAGAGCTTGATGAGTAGTTAAAGGCCAAAGATGTTTTTTAAGAGGAATTAAAGGATCAACTTGTCATTGCCTATAATAGAATGAAGCATACTGTTGATAAGAAAAGAAGAGAAGTGACATTTGAAGTAGGAGCTTTGGTTTATATGAAGCTCCAATCTTATAAAAGAAAATCCTTAGCTACCAAACCTAATAAGAAGTTAACTCCAAAATTTTTTGGTAAGGGTCCAGGCTGGTCTTGAGATCTAGTCAGGCCTTATGGGTCGAACCTAAGGCCAGAGCTTGATCGAGCCTGGGCTGATCTATCTTTTAAAAAATTTTAAAATTTTTTAAACGACGTCGTTTTACTTTGTTAGAAACGAAAAAACTTAATCTACAACAATATTGTTTTGCTTTTAAAGCAAAACAACTTCGTTTAAATTTTAATCGAGCCTAAACTTGGCCCGAGGCTCGATAATACCATTAAGGCCCAAGCTTGATCAACTCGAACTTGGCTTGTTCACATCAGGATGGGCTTGGACTTAAATAAATCATGTCTTTTATGTGTTCTAAGTTTGGGCAGCCATTAGAGTTAAATATTCATTGCTAGTAAATACCTCCAATCTTGACACAACAACCAGAATGGAAATGCTACTCCGCAAAGTGTTCTTAATATTTGACTCTTAAGTGACTATTTAAGACAAAAGGTGTTGATTCAATGGGGTAGCCCAATAAAATTCAAGGCCACTTAAGATTCATATAATCCAATAGTGCAATAATTCTCAACATTCAACCTTGAGGACAAGATTCTTCTTATTAGGGAGAGTAATGTTAAGCCTCTTGTGTTGCATACCTATAACAAGAGAGGCAAAAAAAAAAAAAAAGAAGGGCTAAGAACTAATGAGCTAAAAATTTGGGGTGACATTGTCAATGGGAATATATCTTAAAAATTGTTAGGTGATTTGTTAGTTATGTAATCTCAAAGAGAATCATTTTAGATAATTGCTATTTAAGTAACATATAAAGAGAGGAAACAGATAGAGAAGGACAAAAAATGACACTTCTTTTATGAGTGATTTTATGTAAAAAAAGGGACAACCTCTTGAAAACTGTGGATCATACTGTGTACTTGATTTCATCATTAATCCACTTTTTTTTTCCTTTTTCTTTCTCATTCAGTGTCTATCTTCTCATTCTTATAATTTCTTTCGGTAGCTTCATACCACGTTCTTGACAAATTCGTTGTAAATCAATATCTTCTCGTGCTATAAGAATGTTCATCTCAAATCACCTCATGCTTTAAACTATCCAAAATATGACGACTAATCCTCAATGAATTTATTCCTGGTTGGAACTTGATACATAAGATCTTAGTAACCTCCTGTACTTATCAGGACTGTCGAACCAAGTTGTGGTATTCAGAATTGCCTTCTCTAGCCAAAACTTATCAAACTCTTTCTTTTGTTTCAACTTCTCGCAAAATCTTTTCCACTTGTACATGACTCTCTTCAGACGAGCACTCTTAGTACCTGAAAAGAGAAATTTGATGTAGTCTTTCCCTAGCCGAGTCATCTCCTCTCCACTGATGATGTAAATGTACTGCAACAAAAAACAATACGCTGAAAAGTTGAATAGATGGCAATAAACACTAAAGATAATCGTAAACCTTTATAAATCATTTCATTGATAGCCCTCGTGTTACAAAAATGTAACTAAGGGCTATCCTTCATAGACACCATTGATTAACAATGTTTTAAAAACCAATTCGAAAGTTAAATCTATAAGACAAGTGATTTAAGATTTAAAACGTTCAACTGATATTAGACCATTATAAAACAGGTTAAAAATTGAATAAAATTAAATAATTTGAAAATTCATCGAAAAGATAATCCTTACCTATCGAAAAATTTAAAGTTTAATTGAAAAAAAAGACTGTTAAAAATTAATCAGTTTATTTTAGTTTATAAAAATGTATTAGTTTACAAAAACTAATTAATTAATTAATAAATTAATCGATTTTTAACAACAAAGATTATTAAACTCAATCGAACTGAAAAGTTAAAAATCAAACTAAAAAATTAGCTAGTCAAGATTTTTACTGTTAAACTGGTTAAACCGATTCGGTTTTTAAAATATTGTTGATTACAATGTGAGGATGCCGACCAATGATAATAAATCCCATTTACTAACAGCAATACCGAGCAATTTCACCAATTTAACAACTTAACTTTAAGCTGACGATTAATGTGTCACAGCAGTAAAAGGCCACCTTCTATGAAGTTAGCTTAGGATAAACGAGGCATTGAAGTTATATCTCAGTTTTATAGACTTCTCTTCTTCAAACGTTTTCTAATGAAGAAGAATAAGCAAATATTGTAGACATGATTCATGAATGCACATAAACAGTGGACCATGAGCCATAAAACTCCAAAACTGAAAGGAGAGAAGATGCTATTACCACAAAGATGAAACCAAGGGTAGCCAAGATCACTTGGATGCTTTCATCAACAATTTCATTAAAGCCTTCATCACCAGAATCCCCAGAACCATCACTACGACCACCATGCCCTCCATCACCACTAGGTGGATCTTTCCCACCACCTCCACCGTAGAACTCTTGTTTCTTAATCTGCTCCCTTAACAAATCTTCTACTGACTGTCCCTTGGACCCTTCAATAACTTTCTCAAAATATTTCCATGGAGATTCCTGATAAAATTCACAACTTTAGACAAAAAAAAGCCACAAAGGGAAGTGGTTCAATTAAATAATTTAAAGCATCCACCCTCTTTCATTATATTGGAGCTACGTTCAATTCAATGCTTCTCCAAAGTCAGGAAGAACCAGTTTCCTTCTCTATCTCAAAGATACAAAAGAACAAAACAGAAACCACACCAGCCAAGATTTGATTAGAAATATTTGAAATGCAAAAAAAAAAAAAAAGGATGCATCCAAAACAGAATTTGGTATCAAATAAGTAGCTCATTTTGGATCTCTTGTCTTTTCAAAATGTAACAGTTCTCAAATTAAAAGTTGCATTAATTTGTATATGCAGTACAATTCCAGTAATAGTTTGGATGACCTAAGTGATCACCACCATCACTCAGTAAATGGCTATACAAAAATAAAGAAAAACTTAGAAGGAAAACAGATAAAAAAATTATCATCCACATGTTCTAATTTCCTATTAAAAATTTGAGGATAAAGGGAGTGAGATGCTACCTCATTGCCTCTTTCAGACTTGTCCTTACCACCAAGTAAGCAAAATGTTGTCAGTCGTTGGTATTTTCCTGCGGTTTCACAGTGTTGGACCTTCAGTGCAGGGCCACATTGCTGGATAAATGAAGAACAAGTAGCAAGACTAAGTGATTTTGCAGGGAAGCAACTGTCACGAACTGGTAAAATACAAGGTCTAAGAGGTAGACGAGGCAATTGCGGTACTCCCAAGGCACATAGAGTAGGTCTGCAAGGTTTTCCTTGGACGCAAGTTCTCATTTGCAACAACTTCAGCTCTATTGTTCGCGAGACATTGATCTGTAAACCCTGCATTTAACATCACATTGTATAACAAGGTTAATTGACAAAATTTTCAACTTCACCTAGACATTTATAAACATCCATTTGCTATGGGCTCGTAAATAAAACTAAAATCTAAATCAAATTCAATAATTAGGTGAAATAATAACTTCTGCTGCATGTTAATTAAAGACACACACAGCTGAAGAATATACAATAAAACATTATCAGTATCTATCAACATAGTCAGCAGGTCAATACGATCGAAATTTGTAGTTTCCATATGTACAAACTACAACCAATTTCCTCACAGGAGTTATACAAGGCATGAACCAAAATGGATCCAGCAATCTTTTTTCCTCCAAAAGACAAAAGAACCAAAAGCTCCCTCATTTCCGTTACAACAGAAGGAGAGAAACTCACACGGCTTATACCCTTCCCAAAGAGACAAACCAATTATTTAAAGAAAAGATAAAATCTCATATATCAAACTCGCATATATTCAAGAATCAACCAATCACCTTAGATGTATTTTAGGCTTAACCCCCCCAAAAAAAGACTATGCTTGGAGAGAAGTTGAAAGTTATACAAGAGGGAAATGCCGTACTATCTTCGGATTCGTCGCCGATTCCTCTTCCGAGAGGAAGGTGCTAGAAGAGTCATAACTTTGGTAGGACGATGTTAGTCAACTGGGCCACCGTCTCATGGCTCTTGTTCTTAATTGTGGCTGAAACCCTAAATCCCAAGTGGGCTTTAATATTTGGGTCGTTTAACCCAAATGGAGTAATGGACTTTGACCCGAACCGAAATTTAATGCTCTTGCCCCTTTCTCTCTCTCTCCTTTTTCGACGTCTCAGACACGGAAGAGCTGTTTAGTGGTTTCGGACATGGACTTTGATGAGTTTACGATATTGATCAGACCGTTGATTCTATTTCACTAGAGTAGGCATACGGATAGCTTAAAATCGTACCTTTTTTGGTAGGCTCTGTTTGGCTGATGAGAACAAATTTGGCTTTTGTATTTTCACGTGGTTTTTTAGATGAGTTAACTAACGAATGAATTACGGTTGAAATTTCATTAAAAAAGTTGTCTTTAAAATAAATTATATTACAAGTTTATAATTAAATAAGTAATTTAATTTAATATATCAATAGACTAATATGTCTTTGTATTTTTTTCTTATTGATAGCGTATTTGAGGATAATGAAATGTAACGCTATTTCATTGATTAAATTGTGAAATAGATAGTAGTTATGATTTTGCTCCATAGTAACACGTGATAAGCATGAAAAGAGAGTTACAATTAAAAGATTTTATATTATTAGTATAATTTATAAGAATTGAATGACATGGATAGTTAGGATCATATTAGATTAAATATATGTTATTAACCCTCCTCAACCACACGATCAGATGAGATCGTGAGGATGTTCCAAAGTTTATGAAATGTTAAAGAAGATAGAAATTTAGTCATAACATTAGCCTGACCTGAAGAAGAAATATGCCGGATGTGGAAAGCTTTATAAGCAACCAAATCTCGAACAAAGTAGATATCGATCTCAATGTACTTGGGGCGAGTATAAGATATTAGGTCTGAAGCAAGAAAGGTAACACCAAGGTTATTACACCATATGGTAGGCATAAGGTGAGACAATCGTAGTTTGTCAAGAAGAGAAGATATCCAACAAAGCTTGGTATAGGCTAGAACAGTACTCATATATTCAGGTTTAAAGTTGCATCTCGCAACTATATGTTGTTTACTGACACTCTAAGAAATGATATTAAAACCAACGTATAGATAGTCCGATGTAGATATACAATCATTAAGACAAGCCCAGTCAGAATCCCAGCCTATAAGGAAAGGGAGGTGGACCTAGTAAAATAAATGCTATAAGAGGTTATGGAATAAAGGCAATGCATAATCCATTTGACTACGATCCATTGGATGTTAATAAAGTATTGTAAGAACTTTTTTTTTTAAATGACGTTGTAAGAATTCAGAGACTTTACTAGCAACAAATTGGATGTCAAGGCAAGTAAGACAAAAGAACTTGAGAGCATTAACAGTTGGGGATGGCAATATTTTATGTTCAAACCTGTGCCTAGCCTGAAACTCTCGAGTTCAAGGCTATTGACCTAAACCCCATCTCAGGCTCAGGTGATCTGAAGCCCAATTAAATGTGTTTTTATTTTAAAAATAACAATGATGTCATTTTAAAAAAATTTTGGACAGTTCAAGTCCGGATTGAAGTTTAGTTAACTCAAGTCAAGCTTGTTGACATTGAACAAAATTAGATAAGCTTTATCATGCTTACCAATAGAGCTACAATATTTAATAAGATCAAGTAGTTGAGTGCTATAATTTTTGGAATGTGGGAGAGTAAAAGTGATAAGTGTGGGTGTACGTTTTGATTTGTCAAGATGTGTGTGGAAAAGAAGATCTTTAGTGTACTGTGATTGAGTAAGAAGAAGATCATAAGAAGTAGGCTTGACTTTGATACCAAAAAAATAATGGACGGTACCTAAGTCTTTGATGGAGAAAATTGAGTTAAGATCATAAATAAGTGAGTTAATAAAAGAAGGTGAAAACTAAAAGAAAGGTGATGTGGGATGATGTCTTGTGAATGAAGATCGAGATATCTAATTTGGAGGAAATAAGTTTGAGGTCAAGAAGCTTTTGACTTAAGTGATGAAATAAAGTCTGAGGGGCTTGCTTGAGACCATAGAGGGTT
>JAOQMM010000005.1:6148287-6162173 GCA_027563515.1 Erythroxylum platyclados
ACGAAAATTTTGCTCTTCTTAATCAAAACCTAAATGGCCCATTGCCCCTAATTGCCATAAGTAAATTTTGGTTTGATAGCCAATTAAGTTAATAAATGAAAAGAAAAGATTAATTTTAGGCAAAAATATATTTAACTTCTTTGTATTTTAACCTTTGGTATATTATGTCCCTCTATTTTAAAAATTGGACATATTATCCTATTTAACCACCAGTCAAAGGAACTTAGAATTTAAAAGACTTTTTTACCTCTTATGATATCACCATAAATATACATATTCCATTTTTTTGACAGATATATCTTTTTAGTCTTTTGTTAGCTAAAATATATTAAACACCTATATTTTTTTCCATTATTTCATTATGTCCTCTATTTAAAAAATAAAAATATTTCAAGCATGGATTACATTTTCACTGTTAATAAATAAAGAAAGGAAAAAATTATTAAAAAAATATTATTTTCACAATTGTACTTCATAATTGTTAATTTATGAAAAAATTTTAAAAAATAAAATTTATTTATGAAACGAAATTAAAAAAACGAAAGTTTATTGAAGGTGTCATTTTTTTCATTATTGTACGTTTTAATAATTAAAAATGTCATTTTTTAAAAATTGTACAGTCTGAAATACTTTTATCCTTAAAAAAAGATTTGGAAGTAATGGTGAGAAGGTAAACTGTAAACAAAAATTTATAATTTTTCATCAATTAACAATTAGAATGTACAATAATGAAGAAAATGACACATTCAATAAATTTTCTTTCTTTTTCTAATTTTGCTTCATAAATAAATTTTCTTTTTTTAATTTTTTCATAAATTAACAGTCATGAAATACAATTGTGAAGACAATGTTATTTTTAATAATTTTTTTCTTTCTTTATTTACTAACGGTTAAAATTTAATCCATGCTTAAAATAATTTTTATTTTTTAAATAGAGGACATAATGAAATAAAGCAAAAAAATATAATGTTTAATGCATTTTAGTTAACAAATGACTCAAAAGATATTTTTATCTAAAAAAAAGGAACATTTACATTTATGATGATGTTATCATAATATAGGGGTAAAAAAATCTTTTAGATTCTAAGCTCTTGTGACTGGTAGTCAAAAGGGTCAATATGTCTATTTTTAAAATAGAGGAGACATAATATACCAAGGATTAAAATATAGAGAGGTTAAATATATTTTAGCCTTAATTTTAATTAAATGACAAGAGCAGTTTCATATTTAGTTATTAAGCCTTGGTCTGGGCCAGACCGAATCTGGGAAACCCAAACTCGAGCATATCCCAATGCCCTTTTAAAAAAAAATTGGCGTTCGAAGCTCGATCAATCTAAAACTCATCTATTAACTTCAGACCAAAACGACATTTTGAATAAGTGGGAGTTGTCCCGTTGACTTGTCTTAACTGCTATGTGTTCTTTGGTAACTTGGTCAAAGTTCATTCATATATGCTCACAGGTTCTAACATCAATCTTAAATAACAAAATTCAAAGGTAATAAGACACAGCAATTCCTCGTCCTACGTCCTAGGGCCTAGGAGGAGCTGACTCTTGTTTTTCTCTCCATATTGCATGAACTTCATCGGTACGAAACCTCTGGGTGAAAGTAGAGTCCTCCAATGGAGTTGTATAACCATGAGCAAAAGCAAGAAGGCCAGTATATGCAATCATAGCTCCATTATCGATGCAGTACCTCTCATCTGTGGCATACAGAGTCCCACCCCTCTCACCACACATTATTCTCATCATCTCCTGCAAACGCTCATTGCAACCCACACCACCAACAATCAGAACATCTTTCTTTTCGCAATGCGCCATTGCACGTTCTGTGATCTCCACGAGCATCGCAAACACCGTTTCCTGCACCATATCATATGATTACATCCATCAATATATGTACATGTCCGTTGTGCATGGAGTTGTAACAACAGTGCCTGCTCATGATTCCTGATATAATTTTACCTGCAGAGAGTAGCACAAGTCTGCTGGGGTGCACTCGTTATTTTTGAGCTTTTCCTCAGTAGTAGTTTCAATATAGCTCAATATTCCACTGAACGAAACATCCATCCCTTTAACAACGTATGGCAGGTCTATTAATTTATCTCCTTTCTTAGCAAGCTGATGAAGAATATATATAACTTTTGCAGGTGAGATCAGAGAATTTGACAATATAACACAAAACATGACTAGCAGCAAACAGTATCAGGGAACACATTTTTTAATCTGATAATGTCTCAAATAAGCATACAAAATTGAAGTATATAGTACCCACAACTCCATTAGATTACTCAAAAAGAGATGCACACAGAGCAGTAACTCTATCATGACATTAAATCAGAGCAAGCATGGCCTACAAATAGAGAGTTATTGACTGACATCAAACAGCACGCATTTCTTTGAATAATGGTTAGTGTTTTTTCTCAGGGCCAAATAAAGCCTAAATTCACAATGATTAATCTTGATGAAGTCTGCATAGTGTAAATGGCATATGGCTCAGTTAAGTTCAAAACAAATTAAGCTCAGTCAACTCTACTAAAGAACAGTGAAAACAAAAATTCCTCAAAAAGAAAATTCAAACCCAGTATACCTGCTCAATGTTATATCCAGGAGCTGGATCATTTGAGAGCTGCAAGACCCTAGCAAACCGATCCAAACAATTTCCTACAGCAATGTCAATAGTCTCTCCAAAGATTCGGTATTTCCCTTCACTATATGCAATTACCTGTGTATTCCCACCACTGACATACAACACAACAGGGTCATCTGCTCCAGTCACAATCCTACCCATCTCAATATGAGCAACACAGTGATTAACTGCAACAATAGGCTTCTTCCACAACTGTGAAAGAACCCTAACAACAATAGCAGAAACTTGTAACGGTGCTCCCATTCCAGGTCCCTTCGTGTAACAGAGGCAATCAATTTCTCCAGGGCTTAACTTTGCATCATCCAGAGCTTGCTTAACTAATGGAAGAACGTGTTGCAAATGATGTTGGGCAGTTTCACGTGGTAGAAATCCCTGGCCAGGTGGGGTAATGTAGGTGTGCCTAGGATTCGATAAAATTGACCCATCTAAGGTAACAACCCCAACAGCTATCTTGTTGGCAGAACCCTCAAATCCTAGAGCTATTAATTGCTTCATTTTGATGAACAAGAAATAAAACCTGCAATTCAACCCCAAAGCCAAGAGTTATATGGATATACAAAGTAGTAACCCACAAAGAGTAAAGATTATTGAAATTCTTCTCAAATATGAAGACAAACGAAATCTTTTTGTAGCAAGTTCAACGATCAAAGAAACATGTAGGCCAACAAACCATCACATGGTACAGTGAAGATTCTGAGAGGTAAGGCTCCGTTTTAGAAATCATTTCCGAACACGAAAAAACGGGAGAAAAAGAGAAAGCACCCCAAAACAAGATCAGCATAAACCCTTGTCCCTAAGTAGTGTTACTATTACAAAACCAGAAGTTCCCTATAATTATCTTGGTAACACATTAAACAAGAAGAAAATAAAGCACAAACATACACAAAAGAAAGAAAATTAAACAAGCAAATGGTGAGAACGAAGAAAGCTAGAGTAGTGTGGGTTGTCGAAGAGAGAGAAAGAGAGTTGGTTTACCAGTGAGATGCCGTGGATAGACGGCGGCGACTTGGGAGGATTGGCGGAGTGGTAGGTTTCGTCCCAGAAGTTGGGAATGCGGCTTTAGAGAAGTTGGGAGCTTAAATTTTCAATAAACCGACAGCAACTGAAATACAGTGTTATAAAATAAATTAAAACACTAAAGAACGTGGACCCTTGGTCCCTTTTGCTTCTCCCTCCACAATTCGGATCTCCGGCATGACTCTATCGTCCAATGAGGTTAAATTCGGTTTAAGCCGCTTCGCTTCGTGTTCAACAATTATGGGTCAATGTAGAGGTTTTTGGTTTAAAGTTTGTTTCTTTTTCATGTTTTCACTTTCGTTTAAAGACCCTAAATTTATTTTTACTACCATTAGGGTTTTGAAGCCGGATTACAATTGAGCAATTGGGATTTTATCCGCTAACTTGAATTGGTGATTGACAGTGAGAAATAATGAACTCAAAGAGAAGAACAAAATAAAAATGTTAGAACAAGATAAAGAGAAAAAGAAATCATTTACATGCTAGCTATACAGAACACGGAATGCAATGGGTATCTATCAAATGACGAAAAGTTCCTAGGGATAAACTTGTGTTTATGGTGCTCCAATCAATCCCAGAACAGACCTTTCACATTCACAGCACAACCACAACAAGATAAGCTTCTGGATGACAGGATTATAGCTTCCCTCTCAACTTTCTTCTCCTACCCTATCCACCCCATTATGATCCAAAAGGAGGACGTTCATTTATGCTTATCCAAATATACTTTATATGGTTTACTAATCAATCAGAACATTTTGATAGACTATAAACACCTACATACCTAAAAAAGACTAGAACAAGGTTAGCCCCAGATATAAGAATACACAATACCCCCAACCACAGTTCTATACAACACTTTCTCCAATTTTTGCTGCTTTGGGGAAAATGAATGGATCAAAAATTGCTGGAACTATGACGAAAATTCTTCTGCTGCTCCTGCTGCTTCTGCTCCTTACTCTCCATATCCCTCACACTGTCTACTATGTGTTGGATTTTCTTTGATAAACTCTCATTATGCTCCTCAATATGCTTGAAAATCAGTTCCAGATGCCTTTTATAGGTTGCGGCTCTTTTCTTCTCTATCGTCAGCTGATGCGACAGTTCCCTGATTTTGTCATGCTCATTCTTCCAAGAAAAGGAGAGTAAAATAAGTTGTGATAACAAAATAAGAAATACGACTAAGATCAAAGCAAGAGTTCAAGGACAAAAACAAAGATCCGATAAGATCAATCTAATTATGCATGCCTTCATCTCGTAGCACCTCTAATCAATTCAATTATAAAATTCAGCAGTTGATAATTGGGGAAATTCGAATTGGTTGAAAGAGACGGGACCATAGCTGCAAAAGCGCATGTGAAATCCCCCATGTACACCTCTGTATGCAAAACATGTGTGACAATCTTGGCAACAGAAAAATTTCCAAACCTACCCAATGGCGGCAGATCTGTATGTTGCAGAGCAACTTAAACAATACTTACCCTTGGAAAATAGACATGGGAGTTTTGAGTTATAAATTTGATGATTCACTGTCAAGTGTGACCATGATTGTATTAATCCAAGGAATCTACCAATGAAGACAAATGTGGACAAATAGACGAATCGATACAACAATATCGCCATGAATGATTAACAGACTTGGAGAACTAACATATGGCAACTGTCAAATCACACAAATAATAGCTACCCACAGATAACGAGAAAACCAAATTGGCATTCTATGGCTATATATGGCGTGCAACTGAGTTGTGAAGGGATGAGCTTTCTCGTAATGACATAGCCTTTTTCCTTTTATAATGTCCAATCATTCAATTTCCTCCTTAAAACATACAGTTCTTGTCATAGTCCTACAGTTCATGTTCATAAGATTTGTTTCAGACAGCCTCTCCAAAACTTGTTAAAACAAAAGATGGGTTGATTCGTGTTCATGGACCAGTATTTTCAGACCCCAGAAAAAAGTATTCATGATAACAATGACACTTAGTAAACATTAGGTGGAGACCAGCAAATTCCATCAACTACAGAATGCCAAGTGTGTTGGTAACAATCTTCTAAATCCCTACATAATTGAATCCAAAAGTCTTTTATCTAAAATCATAAGAGCATCCTTTTTATCAATGTATCTTTAAAAAATAGCAACCAGGTAAAATCCATGTTACCTATACAGCAACCAATAAATTCATTTTAGTTCCCTCTCTTTATAACGAATACATTTCATCCTACTAATGCTTTCTCTCTAGAAAGAATGAGAATCTGATAAAAATTGTCCAGAAGAACAAGTCTTGCACTGGCCAACCATGCCAAGAATATAGCCTCACAATATTCAGAATCAGTTTGAACGCATTCAAGAATAATTTCACGAAATATTGGCAACTGTGAACTAACTTTGAATGCACAATCAAACAAGAAGCTCCAAATTAACCTAGGAAATTCTCTGTACTTATTTGAGCAAAATAGGATGTTAGAAAAGATGTTTTAAACATAAACTCAATTGAAACGTAATTTAGCAAGAAGAACCAGGGCAGATAGGACAAATAGTTGAATTCAGTCAAGTGGCTTCATGTGTGTCAGTAACAAAACAAAGTGATTTTCATAGCGATACCTGTAAAATCCTTAGCAACTGAACTAAGCATATAAAGGTCGCACCAATTAAGTTTAGTTTTAAGAACTCCTCCAAACGATTAGAAAGAAAACAGATAAGAACTTACTGGGTATTGCTCATATATACAATCTCTTCGGCCTTTACCAGGTGTCAGGGAATGAGTATGCTCTTTCACAAACTTTGTGACAACCCATTTGCCAGAACTAACTTTCCTCACTAAAATCATTGCCCTGCAACCAACCCTTGTCTCTGCCCTTTGTCTTACAATTTTTTCCCGCTTGTCAGGCATTCTAAAGCCCTCTTTATTACAAACAAGGGCTCGGCCAATGGCAGTTCCATCACGCCTTGAACGAGAGAGTTTGCTTACCCGGATGACAAATCCCACCCTTGTAGCATAGGTATTGTAAAATGCATGTGCAGCTGCCTCAGATTCAAATTCCTGTCCTATATAGGGCTCATCTGGAGGACCCATAGGTAGACCTGGAATACCATCAGGAATGGCATCATTATCCAAAGACTCCTTATCCATTTTATCATCTTCATCCTGTTGAAACTCCCCTTCAACAGAACTTGCACCAAGTTCACTTTCATCACATGCCTTAATAGTAATGTTGTGCACCTGTGCATTTCCTATTATCTCAGTGTTACCGTCACCATCAACCCCGAAGTCCACTGCATTTAGATAGACATTATTTGAATTATTATCATGTCAATAAAATGTTTATCATATGCCAAAATGCAGAAAGAAAGGTCATATCCCACACGCCACAACCAAACTCTATCTTATTATTTGGAACAAGGAACAATAGTATGTCCAAAGTTTGAGGTCAGGAACACTTAATTTGAGAAGTGTGCAAGAGCCATAAAAGAAACTAACCGGCCTCAACAAAAACAGTAATTGATGAAATTGAAGTCCTAATCATTATTAAAGATCTCAAGCAAAATATAACACCATAATATGAGAAAAACGAGCAAGAAATGCAATTGGTGAGGCTCTACATTCTTTTCTCATTTATTATACACCAAAAAATACTCCACACTAGAAAGCAATATTGCTGGGAAGTGCAAACTACACCCTTCTGGTTCTTTTCAATTTTTTGGATCTTCAAATGGTCTGACTTCACAGCCCACGAACCAAAGCATACAAATATGCATCACAAGTACAAATATAAGGAAACCAAATGATTGCTTTGAGACCAGGAGAAACTTCTACTTACTCCACTAAGGTAGCCTCAAAAACCCTTCCCAATTGCTGAAAACCTGTGCGAAAAAGACAAAGATAATGATAAGAAACACTACTCGCATAACAAACTGAAGAAGGAAATCTTACCACACCGATCAAACATTGTCTAAGGTAAAAACAAAATCAGCCAAAGAAATCATTTAATAGAAATAACTGCAAAACCTAAGACGAAAATGATGTAATTCCTAAACACAAATCAAACAGTTTCCCTACAGTACTTTTGCACAAGCCACAACCCAAAATTATTTTGCACCTTTAACCAAAAGCTAAATAAACCCCTATAATAGTTCCTCTCTTTTACAAATGCAACACATGATTGAAACTTAAACCATGAAATCAATACCAGCCCAGTGACCCGAAGGGGTGAGGATAGGACAAGCAGATACAGCAAATTTTGACATTGATGACCTGCTATGTCCATAAATTTGAAAAGCATCCATTCATTGCTACAACCCCAAAACCACAACAAACATCCAGCTGAAATTAAACAAAAAAATTGAAGATCATTTATGCACCCGCAGTTTTGCAGTTGAAAGACAAAGCCTTTAACAACGAGATTCCCTCTATCTGCATTGTTGAAGAGGAAAGTGAAGCCAATGAAAAATACCCAATAAACCCAATGCACATGGACATGTTAAAGCCATAAAGACAAAGCAAACACGACGAAGTAAGCTGCAGCATTGGCACTCCAAACAACCTAAATTTGACATAAATTGGCCGTCGAAACATTCATATACAATCAAGAAAGCTAAATTCACAATTGTATGATCGGGAAATACACAACCTTTACACACCCGTCGTTCCAATTACCACAACAGACCAACTATCTCGAACAATAAAATTACAAATTTCTTTAAAATACATAAAACCAAAAAAAAATGGAAAAAAGAAACAGCAGATGATGAAAAGAACGAGGCAAGGACTTCACAGTGTTTGGGCGGCGCCGTTATGAAGCTTCGCGATTTAGATGGAAACTGGATAGAACGGCGGCGGCTAAACGACGTTGTGTTGGAGTTCGTTATTTCCAACGATTGAGAAGAAAATTAATATCTGGGAGACCGACGGGTCGATTGTAGGAAGGGAGTGTTGGGATACAGATGGGACGAACTACGGAGGATTGTTTCTGACACCTTTGTTGTTTTCGTTTTCTTTCTGTTTGTCGAAAAAAAAACACAGAAAAGGAAGAAGATAGGGGCTTTATTGTAATTTCACTTTTTTTTTTTTGGGGATTTTCTGTTGTTTTTATGCGCCGTTTTTCTCTGTTTCTCTGTACAGTTTAATTTAACGGCAAAATCCGAAGCCATTGTCAAAATTCTCATCCTTTACTCATCTCCTCCTTCCTCTTTAATGGCAAAAGCTCTGTTGCGTGGCATACAAAGAGCTTCCTCGCTTCTTAAGCCATTGCCATCTCTAAAACCTTCCTCTCTCAGGTATTCTCTTTTATGCTATTCTCATGTGTGCACTACTTGTATACATTTTTTAATTAGCTGGTTTGGTAGTGTTGGGATTTGGTAGTTGAAGTGGCAAGACTCAAGCGAAGTGCGAAGAGACTACCGTTTACTTCAATTGTTAGTATTTCTTGGGAGACTTAGTGTATGGAATGTTTGTGAATACTTTCATATCCTCCTTATGGGCATAAGATTGAATCTTATTCATTTCCTTTGCTAATTTCACTCGCAGTTGGCAGATATTTCAATGCCAAGAAATAGTTTTTTCTCAATCTAGACACACTAGTCTGCCAAACCCAACTAAAGCTTGGTGCGATTTTAGAAACTTGAGCTATGGTCGGGTGAACCTTGTGATGTCAGAGGGGAAACCCAAGTTCGAAATTCACGAAGTTGATCCTCCGAAGAAGGATAAGTGGAAAACGAAGAAGAGATTTAAAATGCAGAGGAAGAGAGAAAAGCAGAAGAGAAAAGCGGCCAATAAAAAGGACCCCCGTAGGCTCACTGTCAAGGGCAAGAAGAAGAGATTCGAAAATGCAGAAGATAGAATTAAGTACAGGCTTGAGAAGGTTAGCATCACTCACTGTTTTCCCGGTTCTATTTGTTGCAAACTGATTTCTTTTAGTTTCAGTTGTTTACATACTGGAGTCACATTTTGATTTAAGGCATAAGAATTGCGTGGGTCTAACTAGCTTAAGATAAATGAATTCTCTGTAATGCTCTTTTTGACAATTTGATCAATGTGCTTTGTAAGAGATAAATTTGGACGTTCCACTTGAAACTTTCAGTATAAAGAATCTCTTATTGCTTACTATGTCCACAGCATATTCCCTTCTAGAAGTTAAACCTAATATACTTAGTTCAACAATTAGTAGTTAGTGAATCAGTTAGAATAGCTTTAGTTAGCAGAAGTAAAGTAGTAAGTCAGTTAACTATAATTATATTTTTTATTTTGGTTACCGCATCAGAATGCATGTAAATATTTGTTCTGTTTCTTTTTGGTTGATAAGAATAGAGCAATTCTTCTTACTTCCTTATTATTCTTTTCATAAATACTAAAATCAACTTTAAAGTTTAAAATTGCAACTATATCCCATTATCATCCATATATACCAGAAGATACCATGGGACTCTATAGGCAAAAAAATATAGATATTACGCGTGTTATGAATGTCTAGAGCTGGTCTCGTGTTTAGTGGGCATTAGCAAGTTTATATAGATGGCAGGAATAGGATAGTATGCTCTTTCCTCTTCTTCTTATGCATTAAAAGTGTGGTTTGGTCAAATTATGGAACACTCGCCTTTGCAGGGGATATCAGTGCAGTGACAAATAGATCTACCGGCAGTTTCCCAGCTGTTGAAGCCACGTTTCAAAACCATAATGTTCTTACTTCCCCTATCATCTTTCATCATCTCAAGATAATTGACAAACCTTCTAGCATAAGTTGGGCCTTGGACCTGTCGAAAATGTATCCATTAGCTCCTAAAGCAAGTGAATCAGAATGCCATAATGAAAAGATTGGACCATTAAGGAGTGAAAGAACTGGAACCATTTGGAGCAATTCCTAAATCTATTCCACAACCAGACTATTTCTCATTCCACATGATAAACTGGTTTACTAAGCTCCATAAATGATATGGTAAAGCATGCATCTAATGTGGGCTCGAAATTACATTATCAAAAGAGAATGCATTTTGCAAGAAAGGAAATTGATATCCCTGCTTAGATTAATGAGTGGATCTAAATAGCTTAAAATATCAGAAGTCTCTTTAATTGTTTGACAATTTGATCAATGTGCTTCGTAAGAGAAATTTGGATTTTGCACTTGAAACTTTTAGTATAAAGAATATCTTCTTGCTTACAGTGTCCAAAGAATATGATTGCCCTTGTTAGCTTTATTCTTAGAATGGCCTTCCTTATCCAAGATGATGGGTTAAGAAGCACTTCAGTAGATTATGTTTCCTTTATTGTAAGGAACAAAGTCTACATGTATTAGGTTCACTTCGTGATGAGAACACTATAGAATGATCTCCACAGACCAAGAACTGCAATATGGACCCCTACATTTTCAAACTGACTACTGAGCTTGATGGTCAGTAATCCCATATTTCCCTATGAGTTAGCTACTCAAGTATTTAAGGGAAGTATAAGAAGTTTCAAGCGGAAATGCAACGAAGGGACAAAGTTAGATGTATCTTATTTCATAGCTTCCTTCTTCAATATGATCACGTTTTACTCACATTATGCTTATTAACTAATGGGCTGCCAGAAATAAGTCTCCTTTGAAAGTTTCCTCTTCATGCTTGTCCTCTTATTAAGCTCAGACTTATCTGCATAGAAGTGATTAAATTTCAATTGTGTTCGTGTATACAGGCTAAAATCAAGGAGGCCCTACTGATTGAAAGACTTAAACACTATGAAGTTCCTAAAGCTCAGGGCCCTGAGGTCCATCCACATTATCTAACTGGTGAAGAGAGACATTATCTTAAGAAGATGGCCCAGAAAAAATCTAATTATGTGCCGGTTGGCAGAAGAGGGATATTCGGTGGTCTTATCCTTAACATGCACATGCATTGGAAGAAGCATGAAACTGTAAAGGTCATTTGCAAGCCGTGTAAACCAGGTCAAGTGCATGAGTATGCTCGGGAAATCACAAGATTAAGTGGGGGATTAGCTATACAGATTATTGGAGATGACACCATCATATTTTATAGAGGGAAGGATTATGTGCAACCTGAAGTTATGTCACCAATAGATACACTATCCAAAAAAAAGGTGTGTGATTTTGAACTTCCAAAATATCAACGGCCTATCACTGATATTTCAATTATCTTGTATATTGATGTCATTTTCATACCCACTGCAAATTGTGCAATAGAACTGGTTGATTAAATGCTTGTCTCTCTACATCTATAACCTTCTTTTGTATTGCCATTAGTGTTAAGCGCTTCTATCTTAGAAGTGTTAAAAGTAATTTTCCTTGCATTCATTGCCAGTTCTTTTTCTCTTCTCTTTTATATCTTGCTTTTTTGCCTTCAAATAAGTTGATATAGTGAAGTAGAGGGTTAGTAACTTAGTATAGTTACTTATAATCTTAAAATGTATGGAATCGATCTTTTGCAAATACCAGTCTGTGAACATTTTTAGAGAAATGATTCTCATATTAAATTTTTTACTTCACTTGGCCAGTGGGGTGGGTAGTTGCAATCTTGTGACAAGGAGAAGGTTCATGATTATGTTTCTTTGAACGAGATGAGATAACAAGAGACATTACATGACTCTTATGTCATCTTGACCACTTACTAGTTGGTAAATCTGTGCTACATTTAATTAAATACCTATCCTTAAGACAGAAACTGTGTTAATTACCTAATAAAGTTGAACTCCTAGCCACAGTATTCATGAGCTTTGCAATCACTCACTCCTCTGGGCATTGGAATCCTAGATTAAGATGCTGAACGTGGGAAGGGCGAAGTAAATCAGTAGTTGTTTCTTAGCCTATAATCTTATGCACCAATGTTTGTGGACATGTAAAGTCATTTCCTCTGGAGTAAATCAGTAGTCTAGAGTAGTTGTTTATTAGCCTATAATCTTATGCACCAATGTTTATGGACATGTAAAGTCATTTCCTCTGGAAATTGCTTTGGACCTTTACCGCATTCTCACATATTTCCCAAATATTTTCTTTTTGAAATCTGCATGAATGAAATGTGATGCAACTGCAGAAAAGGAAATTCTTTTAAAAATCTTTTCACAGAAGGGAGTTTCACATTGCATTTGGTTGCTTTTCTCTCCTAATGACAAAGATTGATATCCTGCTAGGTTTCTTTCTATACTATCTGTCAAAAGTCCTACTAAATTAAAATTTCCTTCACTTCGCAGGCACTGGAAAAATCAAAATATGAGCAGTCGCTAGAGTCCGTGAGGCACTTCATTGCGGTTTCAGAGAAGGAACTGGAACTCTACTACAGACATAATTCACTCTATGCTTGTCAAAATAACAATGGTCCTGCTTTCTTCTCAAATTGTCCAACTGAAGAGTTCAAGGAATCAGGGAAATCTGAAAGGGAAAGCAACGAGAAGATTTACAATGTCGTTTCCCTCCGTCCTTTGAAAGTGGAAACAGATTCCACTGATCAAGAAGTGTCAGAAACTGAAGATGGTTTTGAAGATGAGTGCCTGTCCATGTCCGCAAGTGAATCAGATTCTGAAGATATATTAAATCAGGAAGACTTGGAAGTCGAAGGTTGCCTTTCAGCAGATGTAAGGTCCTCCACGATTTTGAGTCCACCATCCATGTGTATGAATTATTCAGATACTGAAAATGAATATTGCCTAGAAGAAACGAACAATGGGCATGAGAATCCAACTTAAAGTTCTGATCTTTTCTTGTCGTCACTTTCGTTGCTTCCTCCTAAGAAGCGAAATGAGTGATGACCTTAAGAGCTACTGCGGCAATTTTAGTGTTGCTTGTGTCGTTAAAAAAAGAAAGTCTTTCCAGTAGTGATTATTTGCGATTACCAAGATTTGAAATGCTAAGAAAATATCCATATAACACAGCATGAAAGCTACTACCCTTTAATCCTTACATACCGAAACTAAGTTAAATTTGTCTTAAATCCACAAACTTACTGTATATTTGTTTGGTGATTATCTGTAATTTGTCAGGTTGGCAATATGGCCCGGTAAGTTAAATCTGTCTTAATCCACAACTTATTGCATATTTGTTTCACGATTATCTGCAATTTGTAAGGTTGGCAATATGACCTAGGCTCAGCCGGTCCAACACATGGTTAACGGGCCTCAAGCTGGGGAATGAAATTTAGCCAGTGCCCGATCCGAGGCGCAACTACCTTCAATAATAAAATGATGTCATTTTGTTTTATGACATCTTTTTTAGCCATAAACACTTAGTGAGATGAAACAAAA
>JAOQMM010000005.1:6163178-6174715 GCA_027563515.1 Erythroxylum platyclados
CCTTCAATAATAAAATGATGTCATTTTGTTTTATGACATCTTTTTTAGCCATAAACACTTAGTGAGATGAAACAAAATGACGTCGTTTAATACTTAAACTTAAAGCAAAACGATATTTCTCTTCTTTTTCACCTCTGTCACTTCTTTGATCTCTCTTAGGTTTGGCATTTTGGCTCGGCCCGGCCTAGCCCGTGTTTGGCCCGGGTTGGCTGGCTCGGCCCGGCTTGTGGGTCAACCAGTTTTGACAAAACGACGTCATTTTGACTAGGATTTAAAAAAAAATAGAAGGGTCGTAGCCCGGACCGTTGCCATCCCTAATCTCTCTCTATTCTCTCTCACCCTCACAGTTGTCGTCAGCCTATCACTCGTCGACCCTCACTATTAGTCGCCACCCCTTTGCTGCACCAATCGTAAGTTGTCACCCAAATCACCACTTCCCCCTTCCCCATCTCTCTGGTCTCCAATCGTCCTTTCGCTGCATCGTTTCCCTACCACCTCGTTGCCGTATTTTTGGCTTATCTTCACCACTTACCCACTACCAAGGTAAAATACATGCAGTGTTTTGTGAAATACTAAAATTTTTGGGATTGTTGTCCTTGGTGAGATGTCTTTGCAAACTTACACAGGCATATATGTGATTATATAAGTCACAGTGTGTTTTCGCAAACCTACAATCGTGTCACAAACACACACAGGCGTATATGCATTTTCGTAGACTTACACAGTTACTTACATAGGCATTATAGAGTTAGTTATACGGTTAATTAATGAATTTCTAATTAAACATTATATATATTATATTAGAAATAAGTTTTTAATTGAATTAAATTTAATTAGTTCAAACAATGTATTTAATTAGAAATAAGTTTCTAATTAAATTGAAATTATGAGTACAAGACTTAGAAATAAGTTTTAAATTCATAATTTAATTTGATTAGTTCCACATTTCTAATAAAAATGAAATAATTATAATTTTATATGAATCATGTTTATTTGTGAGTGTCAAGTTTGATTTTGTTCAAATTATTAAAACATATATTATATGAATGTTACTTCACTTTTGTTTTAAGTACGATAATTGGTGTTCCGATGTCATACAAATGATGATTGAGAACATATGTACTCTTTCTATTTCATAGATAATTGAAAATCAATTATTCGCAATGTGTGTGTGTGTGTGTGATATGACATTGACATGTATGTATACTATTTCTTTCTATAGAAATTTTGTGTTTCAATTATGAATACTACATTGAAGAATATTGTCGTTGAATTCAACAAGGGTGAGAAATTAAAAGTGACAATTATGAGATTTGGAACATGAAAATCCAATATATACTGGACGAGCAAGAGGTTGTCAAACCATTAAACATAACCATGGACATTCTTGAGGAAGGCAATACGACTGAGCACAAAAGGGACTATGATACTTAGGAAATATGGAGGAAAAAGAACTCATTTGGCCCGTATTACATTATTGAGTAGTATATATAATAATATCATACATGAGTTTTATAAGTATGAAACTGCTAAGGACATGTGGTCCGTTTTAGCTATACGTTTTGGAGGGACCTCAGTGACAAAAGTGAAGTTAGTCACTATAAAGTTTGACACATATAAGAAAAATTTGAATCACACAATGCAAAAAAATTTGAGACACATGTTAAACATGATAAGTGAGTTACATGATGTTAGTCATGAATTATCAGATGAACAACAAGTATAAGTTGTAATTTGTTCATTACCTCAGAGTTGAGAGCATATAGAGGTGCATCTGACTCATAATGAGAGCATCAAGAAAATGGAAGATGCTACGAGGCATCTCATACTAGAAGAAGAACGTCTTGGTTATAGCTTACATGAAGCTACGAATCATGAACATAAGCATTATGGTAGGCCAACGAAAAAAAGGTAAAAAATATACCCACTATAATCAAGATTTAAAGAAGAAAAATGGAACTAGCATGGAAAAGAAAATGTCCTTTCAAAAAGCAGAACATGAATAAAGTTAAGTGCTTCTATGACAATAAGGGTCACTTTGATCATGATTATAGCGAGCTCAAAAGGTAAAATCTTATTGTATAAATGTTTGTTCTATATATGTCTATTGTTCTATTTTTTTAATAGAATCATATCCTTTGTTGATTGTAGATTCAAGAGCAACTAACCATATAGTAAATGATAGAGATATATTCGTGGAATCCTAAAAAATCTTGTATGGAACACATTGGATTTATGTAGAAGATAACTCGAGGGTTATTGTACAACAAATTGGAACCTGTAAATTAGATATGCATGACGGTTGATCATTGATCCACATGAAGTATTGCATGCTCCAAAGATTTAATGAAATTTGATCTTTGTGTTGGTTTTAATAAGTCTTAGTTTTGATGTAAATTTCCCCATTGGTGGAATGGATTTATATCCTGGACATATTTGTTATGATCGTGGATTTATGTTAGATGGTTTTATTATTCTAGATTTTGTTTATTCAAATAATAATGTAAGTTATTCTTTATTTACATTATAGTAATTCTAATAATGATGCAATTTTATGAAATGCTAAACTATGGATTATTGGTCAAAATCGAATAAGTCAATTAGAGAAAAAAGGTCTCTTAGGTGATTTACATCAAGTGGATTTACCTATTTGTGAACATGGTCTAGTTGGTAAAATGACACAAAAGCTAAATAGAAAGGGAAGACAAGCTTCATATCAATTACAATTGATTTATTTAGACATCTATGGTCCAATGAATGTAAAGGCGTGATGTGGGGCCATATACTTCATCACTTTATATATGACTATACTAGGTATGGTCATGTCTACTTGTTTTCTCACAAATCAGAAGCATTAAATTGTTTCATAATGTGTATGAATTTGGTAAAGAATCAGTTGTACAAGAAAATAAAAACATTAAGAACGAATCGAGGACAAGAATACTTGTCAAATAAGTTCAAGATATTGTGTGATAAAAAAGGAATAGAAAGATAGTTAACTATTCCACGAATCCCACAACAAAATGGCATTGCAGAAAGACGTAATAGAACACTACTGGAAATAGTTAGGTCCAAGATGGCAAAAACAAATACACCAATCACCTATTTAGGTAATGCATTACTTATAGTCACTTATGTACTTAATCAAGTGCCTACAAAATCAGTTATGAACACTCCGTATGAGTTATAAATAAGAAGAAAACCCAACATGGAACATACAAGACTATGGGGATATGCTACCTATGTTCATGATCTCTCTTATAAATATAGGAAACTAGGCCTAAAAGGAAAGAAAAATATCTTTATTAGATGCTCTAAACACTCAAAAGGGTATGTGTTCATAGGTGAACGAGGTAATAAAGGTGTAACTGAATTTGAATAAAGAACTGTCACATTTATAGAAAATGACTTTTTAAAGTAGGGTGAAATAGAAAAAGACCTATTTCTATATGAAACTCTTGATTAGAATGATTCCATTATGTGGAATCATAAAGAGGGACTTTATCTGAGTGGAGGTAATCTAAAACTTAAACAATTTTCTTAGGGATAGTTAAGATTACAACACAATAAAAGTTTACGTACCATATTTGATCCAAGCGAGAGTAATCAATAAGTTGATGGATTTGTTTCTCATAAACCATGTTTACGCCAAATTAATCGCGACATGATTCTCTAACATCATATTGAAATAAAAGGGGAAATTCCTATGATTATCCCACAAGAAGATGATAAACTAAGAAATGTACGTGAGGCTCTTAATGGTATTACTAAAGAAGAATAGAAAAAAGCAATGAAAGAAGAAATGACTTCTTTAAGCTTGAATCAAGTATGAGACAGGCGTAAAGCTGTTGGAAACAAATAGGTTCTCAAAATAAGACAAAATTTTGATGGCAATATCAAAAGATACAAAGCATGCCTTATGGTTAAAGGATATACATAATAAGAGAGAATCAATTATGATGAGACATTTTCACTTATTATGAGGTTTACTTTAATTCATTTATAGCCAGCTTGGATCTTAAATTACATCAAATGGAAATAAAGACTGTTTTTCTAAATGGAGAATTAGAAGAAGAAATCTATATGAAACAACCTATATGTTTCATTCACATAGGCCAAAAACAAAAAGTACTTCAGTTATTGAAATCAATTTATGGTCTGAAGCAGTCTTCAAGGTTGTGGTATATAAATTTTCATAACGTAATCATTTTATATGATTTTTATATGCTTGATGAAGTCCATTGTGTATATATTAAGAGATCTAAAGATAAATTTGCAGTTTTACCTTTATATACGGATGATATTTTGATTTCTTGTAATGATTGTGAGTTTGTCAAGAAAATCAAAGATTGGTTGTCATATGAAAATGAGATGAAAGACATGAGTGAAGTTGCATATATTCTTAAAATTAAGATTTCAAGAGATCGTTCAAAAAGAATATTGTCACTTTCTCAAGTGACTTATGTTCAAAAGATTTTATAATGATTTTGTACACAAGATTGCAAACTAATAGATAATCCTATTATTAAAGGTGAAGGTCTCAACAAGAAGTTTTGCCCAACTATGCCATAAAAAAGGGAATAAGTGAAAAAAAATTCCTATTCTAGTGTATTTAGAAGTCTTATGTATGTCATGACGTGTACATGGCTAGATAATTGTTACATTGTTAGAATGGTGAGCAGATATCAACCAAATCTAGATTAAGCACATTGGAAAGCAATAAAGAAAATATTGAGGTATTTAAAAGATATTGTTGATTATGCATTATGTTATCAAGGAAACAACCTACGTATATAAGGGTATATAGATGCAAACAATGGAGGAGTTTTAGATGAGAGAAAATCTACCGCTAGATTTGTTTTCTTACTCAATAATGGTGTTATATCATAGAAAAGCAAGAAACAATCATATGTTTCTTTATCTATAATGGAATCTAAATTTATAACATTTTAAAAAATAGCACGAGAAGTTGCATGAGAAGAAGTGAATAGGAAGTATACATCTACACGAGAAATAGTGGCAGACCTGATGATAAAATCAATTTTTTGAGATACATATATCATGTATGTAAAGTCGCCAGGATTACGTATATTGAAGTGTAATTGATTAACATTTCTCCATGTATGTTCATTTAATGTATTGTCATGTATTAATACGTATATATGACATTGTTTATTAAGTAATAAGAATTACTTAATACTTGATTCTAAAATATGTTTACTTTGTATGACAAATTTTTTTCTGTATAAATCAAAGAATATGTCAGACAGATAAAAAGGTTGGCCTTCTCATATAGACAATCAACTCTAGTCTTTATGATGACTGAAGAAGAGGCATGTTTGAAGTTTATTATCAAGGTGATAATTGAGAGCTAAAGGAAGAAACTTGTGAATGCTGAATTAGATTATAAGTCAAAAGGAAATTGTTTTTAAGTGATCATATGATAATAGTATCTATCTTAAGTTGCCAGATGAGAGTTTGCAAAGTTAAAAGTAGACAAGTGAACTTAGGTTATACATTAAGTATGTGTTAATACCGTAGCACATGACTCTTACCACATGTACAAAGACGACCATAAAAGGGATTAATGTAAGTTAAAAGATCTCAAATGACATTGTGTGAGATCTTACAGGTTAAGTGAATCTTTTAATATATCCTTAGGACTCTTGTCTAATTCTTAAGAATTCAATTTAATGTTTGCTACTTTAGATTTTTTTTTTGAAAAATGAATGAATTATACTATAGTGGAAACTAATACATCAGCTAAACTGAGTTCAAAAAACAAGAACTATACAGCAGCACAATTAGCAAAAGGCTAGAGCAAAACCAAAAATATTAAGAGGAAGGAAGACTTCGAGATGCCATTTGCTTCTCATGTCTGCAGTAAGAAGATACTGCATTTCTTTAGCATAAAAGTGGGCTCCAGTCATATTGATGATTCTATCCGAAACTTGGTATTTGTCTTCTTGCTTTTCGGTAAATCTCCTATTGTTTCACTCGCACCAAATACAGTGGATGGAGATAGTGAAAGCAATCTTGAGTAGTAGAACATTTGGTCGTTTCCTATTTACCTGAGTTATCACCCAATCCAGCACTGAATCCCAATGAAAGTTGTCATGATGCATAGATAATAAGTGCACCATCCTGCCCCAAATAGTAGTTGAAAAGGTGCATTGGAAATACAAGTGATCTCTATTCTCGACTGCTAAACCACAAAGAACACAAGTATCATTTACACTTCCTCGCCATTGACCTCTAGTTTGAAGTCGGTTTTTAATTGTAACCCACGTTATGAAGGATGCTTTGGGACAGATAGGGTGCTTCCATAGGAGCTGGTACCATGGAACTACCGGTTGATCAACTTAGAATAATTTGTAGCTTGAATGATTGGTGAATTTGCCATTCCTGTTAAGGACCCATGAAATGTTGTCTTCAGTTGTAACATTTTAAAGAGGAGGGAAGAAATTCATTAGAGATTGAACACTCTATAATGCCCCTGCCATAGCGATGAGACTTTGGAGATTAAAGGCAAATGATTTATCAATCTTATCAGCTCTAGATATTGAGCGAGGGGACTGATTGCTAACCAGTTATCGAACCAAAGCCATGTTTTAACACCGTTGCCAATATTGTGCTTTATACAAAGATATATTACACCCCTAAAACTCATCATTTGCTTAAGAATCCAAGAACCCTCCTTAGAAAAGTCTACTTGCCAGAAATTTGAGTGCTTTATGTAGTATTCGTGAATACACTTTGTCCAAAGAGCATCATGATCCGTATATAGTCTCCATAATCTTTTACATATGAAAACACTTTGCATGACCAATATTGAGAGGATGCCTAGACCTCCAAGTCTCTTTGGAATGGTAACATCCTGCCATTTTACTTTTGCTTTCTTGGTGTTATCCACCTTTCCTGACCATAGGAATGACTTGATGACTTTATCCAGCTCCCTTATAGCTTTTTTGGGTAAACATACATGGGCTATCCAATGGATATGGAGACTATTAAAAATAGCAATGATGAGGGTGAGTCTGGCCGCATAGGAGAGAAAACAATTTTGCCAAGCTAGTATTCTAGATTTCAGCTTTTCTATGAGGGGCAAACAGTGTTGAAGTTTAGGCTTAGAAAAAGTTATTAGAACCCCCAAATATTTAAGACTCGAAGGTGAGAAGTGTAGACCTATGATGTTTCTGATATCATTCTGTTGCGTCACGTCTTTGGAGAAGCTAATGTTGCTTTTTTCATGGTTTATTCTCAGCCCAGACCACTCAGAGAAGATATTTAGCAAATGCATAAGAATATTAATGGATGTAGTATCTGCCCCACAGAGAAGGAGAAGATCATCTACATATAGAAGGTGTGTAATTTGCAAATCCTTGCATTGGTGATGATATTGAAAAGCCCCATTATAAGGAATTAGCTTTGATAGCAATCGGGAAAATCCTTCCATAATCAAAGTGAACAGATAAAGGGATAAAGGGTCCCCTTGTTTAATTCCTTTTCCATGTTTAAAAGGAAAAGAAGGAATGCCATTAACCAGGATACTCCAAGAGGATGAGGTAATACACGCCATAACCCATTCTATATATTGCCAAGGGAGGTGAAGAGCATCGAGGCAAATCTGTATAAAACTCCAACTGATAGAGTCGAAAGCCTTAAAAAATCAATCTTGAGCATACAGCTTCGTATTCTCTTACCAGAGTTATAGTCCTTAAGAAGATCTTGTAGAAGAATAATATTATCCCCCATGGACCGATTAGGTATAAAAGCAACTTGCGCAAGGTTCACTATAGTAGATAAAATTGGTTTAAACCTCTCAGCTAACAGTTTAGAAATCACCTTATATATGATGTTGCAATAGGAGATAGGTCTATAGTCACTCATAGTACTTGGATTCTATTTCTTGGGTACTAAACATATGTAGGTGTGGTTAATCTCTTGGAGCATCTAAGAGGAGTTGAAAAATTCTAATACAACTTCAGCAAAGAGTTCACCAGTGATACTCCATGTCTTTTGAAAGAAATGTGCACTAAAACTGTCTGGACCTGGGGATTTCGAAGGGTGAAGACTAAACAAGGTCCTCTTAACATCTAAAATGGTAAAAGGAGAAATTAATGAATCTTTCATCGCTTGATCAATATTGCTTTCAAAAAGCTGTTGAATCCTTGTGCTAGATAAAACTGAATCAACATTTCCCAAAAGATCAATATAATAGATGCGAGTAGTCTCCAAAAGCTTGGATAATTCTATCTGAACTTGTCCTCTGCTGTGAACTAACTGGGAGATTTTATTGGTGTTTTGACAAGCCATTAGGGAGGTGTGAAAAATTTTGCATTCGCGTCACCTTCCTTGAGCCAAGTTATTCTAGCTTTCTACTTTAGTATTGAGGACTGGAGCTGCAGGGCTGATTGATAATCTTTTAGAATCTGTTGTTCCATCTGTCTTAGACTAACATCATAAGGAAACTCATAACAAGTTTTTTGAGCATTGATCAGCTTATTTTTTAGGAGATGTAAGTTGACCTGCTAACTTCAAGTAAATCCCTTCATAGCCATCTTCACTTTCGTGAGTTTCTGCATTAATTAATAAGATTTAGAACCAAGTATAGGTTAGTTCCAACAATTATTGATAGTTGCAAAGAAGCCTTCCATTTCTATACACACATTAAAGAATCAGAATAGTGCTCCAAAGTTTCTGGTAGTGGATAATTTTTGAATATGCATATAAGCATAATCCGATATGAGTGGTTCCCTAAAATGTACAAAGACTCCGGAAATTGATTAAGCCAATGTGAGTTAACAAGAGATCTGTCAAGTTTTTTGCGGATAAGCCAGTCACCTTGCTGATTGTTGGGCCAAGTTAGCAACCTACCTGTAAAACTTAGGTCCACCAGGTCCACCTTTGTTAGAAAATCTGATAACTCCTTAGTGAGACCAAAGTGGAACCTCTGACCTTTTTGAATTTCAGAAGAACTAAGAGCACAGTTAAAGCCCCCAGCTATCATCCATGGGTATTGAATACTTCCTTGAAGATGGATAAGTTTAGACCATAAGAGTTCCCTTTGAAAGCCAAAATTAGAAGCATAGACCAAAGTGACCATAAAGTAGATAGCTGAGTTTTTCAACTGACATTGTAGATGTAGAAGTCGATCAATTTCTTCAATGAGTTGTACAGAGATCAAAGCAGAATTATAGAAACAAAATAATCGTCCATTATCATGGGAACGATGATTAGAAAAGAGATCCCAGCCATTACCCAAGAATTCGGAAAAGGCAAGGAGGTTCTTTATTTTTGTCTCTAGAAGGCCAATTAAAACTAGTTTTTTCTCTCTGATTACCTCCCTAACGACATTTTGTTTTTGAGGGTCATTGATCCCTCTAGTATTCCATATGAGTAAGGTCATTGAGGGGGGGATTCCCCTGACTGCTGCCGCTTGCCTTTCCTTCTTGCTGAACGCCTTCTAGAATTATTAGATTGTACTTGAAAATCATCTGCTTCAGTAGAAGTAACTGCTAATTCAGTAGAGGAGGTCCCCGTTTCATCCTCATGAGGAGTCATGGTGATATTGGATCCTAAGTCATCCACAGAATTGGCATCTATTTTCTGAATTTGACTTTCTGTAGCAGGAGGAAGCAGAATTTCACTTGTACAACCCATATTAACTCTTACAGACATATCAGTGTTTTGGTGAACAACTTCCTCATTAGGAACAATTCCAGAGTGGACAGGAGGTAATATAACTTCCTCACTATGAGTAGTTTGCTCTGTAAATAAAAGGTTTTGTGTAGGGGAAGTAACTGGAGCTTTAATACTCATGAGCTCATCATGCCAGCCAGATGCAAATTTTTTCCCAGTAGGAACTCATTTTTTTGTTGCTGTATTCAGCTTCCACGAGTAAGAAACTTGGATTTCCACCTGTTCAAACTCTCCATTTTCACCTAGTCGGTTAACTGATAGGTTGTCTGGAAGAGGGGTTTTTCTTTGTATTTCTATACAGATTTTTTCATAACAAACTCTCTGCATCAACGTCGTTTGAGAGTCCATGCAAAGAGGTTTCCCCAAAGAACTAGTGATGTATCTTAGCCCTTCAATAGTCCAAAATTCCATAGGGAGGTTATGAAAATTTACCCACAAGGGCAGTACATCCATTCCTCCTCTATCAAGTGTCATACCAGGTTTCCATTGTTGCACAAACAGAGGTTGATTACCAATATGGAATGGTCCTTACTCACTTAATTCTGTTAGATTCGTATCCGTTTGAAATTTGAACAAGATCGTGCCATCTTCCCTGAGCATCACCTTTTCCAAGCCTTTTTTTTCCCATCTAGCTTTAGCCCAAGCCAGCACAACAGGGAAGGCAGGTCGTTTAGACCAAAAGAACCCAACTAACGTAGATGATCAAGCCTTAGCTCCAGCTTGGAGGAGCTCGATCGGAGGGAAAATGACCCCATCTTTTACAACATTATGGAAATGCTTCAAAGTACCTTTATGATGCTGAAACCTCAATTTATCCGACCTAGGGAGTTCAGACTCAACTGCAATCGTATCTTTTCCAGTTGACTATTTGATTTCATGGTGCTCTGCCAATAGTTCTCTAGAGAGGATTGGAAAGTCCTCTTTGGAAAGAGGAGGCTCCCCATTTGCAATATCTGGCTGAAAGGCTTGAGTTGAGCCTTCTGGAGAGGTGGCAGCCATCTCCACAGTGTTGTGCTCCAAGAACCAGGTGAGGGGGAAGAACTACGCGAGAAAAGTTTTCCAAAAGATGGAAGAATTGAAGGGTAGAAAGGTAATATGTGGCCAATAAAGTAAGAGAGAAGGAGGAGCTTCTCGCCCTACTTTAGAATGATACTAGAAGATTATATCTGATATGATTTTATACGATAATTCTAACAAAGTAAATTAAATTCAATTTAAGAGATTTTAGAGCAGAGGAAGGTTATTTAGATTTGTAACTTGCATAAGCAAACTTGTGTATTCAAAGTTGGCTATCAACTCTTAATAAGATAATTGAATACATTTATGACACGATAAAATAAATAAGATCAAAAGAGAATAAAATGTGAGATATGACCTAGGATATAGCAGTCAAAATCTACTCAATGATCGCTTCATCAATCAAGACATCATATATTCTTAACATATTTGCGACTATGAGCTTTCATAGTATGCTAATCGCGCATGTTATTAGACAAGTATGAAAATATGTAGAAACTTCATTGACTAAACTCATCATGTGTGATTAGGTGATAATGATGAAAGGACACTACCTGATGAGTTTAGGTGTGACCTTTCAATTGTTAATTGTAAATAGTTATTTAACATTTTGACATTATCTATAAATATAAGATAATATGCACTTAAAAAGATCTAATAATAATCTTCTGAAATATGCAAATATATGAAAGTAATTTCTACATGAAAGAAAAGTTTCTTCAAGAAATCCTCTAACCCGTGGAAAAAAAGAAATTCATCCAAGTAATAAGTTTCATGATGCATATCCGATCATATGATGCTGTGAATTATTTATATCT
>JAOQMM010000005.1:6194641-6213935 GCA_027563515.1 Erythroxylum platyclados
AGTTTCGTAAAATATTTTCAGTTAAGCTCATTCGAAGAATTATTTCCAATTCATCATCACCACTTATGTCAAAAACTAGAGCTCAATCTCGAGCTAATCAGATCTGTGAGTAACCAGTAAAAAATAACTAAAATGGTCGGTATTTTATTTTTGATCGGCGATCGTTTGGTTGTTAGGTTATAACAATACTTATTTTTGGCGCCACGTCAGCAAGAGTATCTTGATCTTGGGCGAGGATTCCAGCAGCGGATCCTTCGTTTTCGCGTGTGTCTGTAGAGTGTGAGAGGTAGCGTAGAGAGTGAGTCTGCGAAATGTCCAAAAATAAATTTAAGCAACGATATTGGGAACATGACGAGATATGAATATCATTAAGCTAGTCTCACTCGCGGGTGACATAGTTTGGTAGATCTGGAAAATCTAGGAACTAAGTGGGACCTACTCAGGAATTTGTTCAAAATCTCATTTTGGATTTTGCTTTTTTTGACATTATCAGTTAACGTTTAGTCTTTTTTTTCAAAAAAAGGGATGAATTGTTTAAATTGTCCGAATTGATATTTCGTCTCGTCAAGAAATGGAAAGTTCTGATCTTCTTTTCTTCTCAATGTGTTGTGGGTCCGCAATTTTTGCATGTAATGAGGGCATGGATAATAATAATCTTGGGATTTTCCAAATAAAGCGGCAATTTCCGCTAGACGCCGTGTTGTGTTGGGTTGTACAAAGATCGCTTGTTTTCCGTGGTAGGAAGAGAAATAGCCGTCTGAAATTTTATATTTGAGATGGGTATCTATGGTTGAGCCGTCCTGTAGCTGTGAAGTCCGTGACTGTTCATCTATTAAGCAATTTTAAACCTACTTTTCAATATGTTTTGGCATGTATGTTGGACTTGGACTAGACCATGATCGGACGGCTTTACCACGTTTTTGTTCGGTAACTGAAGTTTAAAGTAGAAGATTCTCATTTAGGTTTGTCAACTAACTGACTGTTTGTTTGGGTGCAGGCTAAAGTCTTCCACTATGGATCCATAAGTTTGATAGTGGAGCCATGCAGATCAGCTCACCTCAGGGCAATGGAAGTGGCAAAGGAAGCTGGAGCTCTCCTTTCCTATGACCCCAATTTGAGGCTGCCATTGTGGCCCTCTCCTGAGGAGGCTCGTGAGCAGATACTCAGCATCTGGGAGAAGGCGGAAGTGATTAAAGTTAGTGATGTTGAGCTCGAGTTCCTCACTGGAAGTGATAAACTTGATGATGCTGACGCCTTGTCACTTTGGCACCCTAACTTGAAGCTGCTGTTGGTCACTCTTGGTGAAAAGGGCTGCAGATACTACACCAAGGTACTTTAATTCATTGTTACCGCTTCGGATCTAAAATCTCTTTTCAACAAATTTGACTTTTAGCTGTGAAGGTAGGTGGTGGATTTTTTAGTTGCTTATGCAACATGCTAGCTATTGGCATGCTTTCTAGACAATGGGACCCCTTATTTTAGCAGCCTCGCCTAAATGGAGTTACTTTTTGGGTACTCCACTAGATACAATTTCTTGAATATGAGAAAGTAATACAAGTAAAATAAACTTAAGAAACTTGACCCTTCAGTTACATCGGGGGTCTAGTTCTGAGAATTCTTTTGATTATTTTGGGAGGTTATATAGTCGCCTTTCTTTATACCTCTTAATATTTTATCTGATACATTTATCAGGCTACCTTGAATGTTTCCATCCACCACCTTGTTTAATTTATTATATGCTGGTGCGTGGTTCTTTATGTCATCTTTAATACTAAAGAAGGGTGTTATGCATTAATTAAACTTCTAAGGATATACATGGAGAATTAAATTATGCTAATAAAGAAACTGGAATTTGGATTATCTTAGCTTAACGAGTCCTATCTCTCCCGTAGGTCCTTGTAATCAGTCTATGGAAAATGCTTGGGAACTCCAGAAATCTTTATAGACCTAATTGCATTATTAGGCATTGTAAAGTCAACATTCATTGTAGAAATGCAATTGAAACTGTTCCCGAACCAAAAGTTAGGTTCCTGCTGTACCGAGCATGTGACCACGTCATTTTCTGCGTATTGTAAAGAAGTTGCCGAATCACTCTTGATATGCCCAATACTCACTCTTTACTCTCGGTCTATCTTTAATCACAGAATTTCCATGGATCTGTGGGAGCTTTCCATGTTAAAACGGTGGATACAACAGGTGCTGGAGATTCATTTGTGGGAGCTTTACTGTGCAAGATTGTTGATGACCACTCCATTCTCGAGGTAGATTAATATCAACAACAGACGCAATCCATATACTACATCTGCTAGAATGACTTGCCAGTTGTGTCCATAGACATTATTGAGTAAATGTTGTTTTGATATGTAATTTCAGGACGAGGCAAGGTTGAGAGAGGCACTTACATTTGCCAATGCATGTGGAGCTATTACAACCACAAAGAAAGGAGCAATCCCTGCCCTCCCTACCAAGTCTGATGCCCTCAAACTAATTAAGGATCCAAAGTAGAGTTTTTCTTCCCAATATCTGCATTATCTTTTTTGCTTTTGCTGTCTTTTGTTTTGGTTTCATTTTCTATCGTTAGTTTTTAGTTTTTCTTCCCAAAGCCAGATTCTCCTCAAGAATTGCATGCATTTCAATTTGGATAGAAGTTTTCAGTCTCAGTCTTCCTTTCAAGTCCTTTTTTTTTTCTTTTTTATCCCATGAGTGTAATGATGCAATGCTGCAAAGACTCCCGCCTCAAGGTCCTTGCTCTAATAAATTTCAAGTTGTTGTAAAGAAGTGAGATTACTGGTTGTGTTTTTCCTTTTCTGCTTTTTGAGTTAAGAAACGTTCTTCTTAACAAGTAATGGAATGGAATGGATGGTTGGTTTATCGTTGATGGGAAAGGACTTTGACATGTCGAGAGCTGGATGGAGCATGTTGAAAATGTGGTAGATTGTAATATCAAACTCCAAACTCACCAACCATGTTTGTAAGGTGAAGGTCTGACCCTACCAAAACCCTACCTCCTACCAACTTGCACAGCTCACCTTAAGATGGACATCGCTTCTTGCTAAATTGATCATCCATGAGGGTTTAATTGAAGTTAATTCACAGCAACCAAAAAAAGGAAATAAAGATGATTGCATTGGCTTAATATAGGATTCAAACACTTCAATAATGCTTCAAAAGTTTTCTGTTCTTTTCGCTTAGCTTTATGATAAGACAACTTTACAAAACATGGATTGTAGATCTTTTTGGTCTGGTAATGACAAGATCATGTCACTATAAATTAATTTTTAGGATCCCATAAACTTTGTGAATACATGCTCAAAAATATATTATCTTTGTGAACACATGGTCAAAAATATATTATCTTCAACAAAAGTCTCTTTCACCATGCCCTGTTTCTCAAAGGAAAGGAATGCCTTGACAAATGAGCAGGCATAATTGGAGAACAAATCACTTGTTTTTATTAACTTTTCTTTTTTAATTTTATGAATATCCATTCATTTAATAAATGAGATCTATAAAAAATAAATAGATAAATACTTATGAAACAAAATAAAAACATAATAATGAAAACATGTAATCTAACCTTCCTAATTGCCTCTAAAAGATGGATATGGATACCAACCTCCTTCCGTGCTAAGCTGCATAAGCTTGTCGTGTTGGAAATTGTGGACTCAAGCCACATACTTGTAAAACAGTTGAAGCCTAATTATCTTTTTTTTTTTCCATTTTTCCTGAATGCTCAATAATGGAATGATCTAGCATTCAATTTATCATAAACATACTTGAGTTTCTTTATCCTCAAAGCTAAATCTTAAGGTAAGGAGACTGTAAGCTGGTGGCGAGATAATTTCCTCGTTTGAAATAAAAAAGCTAGAACTTTTGAAGACGTCGTTTCTTTCATTGAACTGGGAAATAATATTTGTTCACTGATGAAGCTATGTGGATAAGGAAATGCCTTTATGGTTGTGGATTGCTGAAGCATGTGGAAAGTAAATGCATCTCCAATACTCTGAAGTTCTTAAGGTGATACACCCCAGTCAAATTCTACAATTTTACTCGGCCTCCTCCGACTGTAGTTATTGTGTTTTGTTTTCCAGAGATGTGCAGACAAACTAGTCTGTCTTTCTTTTTCACAGGCATAGAGGAAGCACAGTGATGATGCTTGGCATGCTACAGCACAATTGCTTGTGGATAGCATGCACTTACCTCCAATTGCAGTGACCTCCAAGTTAACTTGCAGTTTTCCCATTTTCGCTGCAGCTGAGCCAGAAATGCCTTTGCCCATGGTTCTTTGCTTTCTAATAAGCTCAGATCATACGGCACCGAGAAACTGTTGCAACATTTATTTGACAAGCATGCAAATTTAAAGATGCTTCCTGTGATGGGAATAGAAAATGACAAGAAAAAGAAAACAGTAGATAACATCGCTGAAAGCCACATTTTAGTTACCACCTATAACACCTAATGCTCTAAAAAGTCATCAGACTCTGTTGTAATCCAAAACTTGTACCTTGTACAACCTATGCATGCGGACTAGATCAGCAAACATTAACACTATAATCCTAGGAACCTCAGAATGGATTCAGCAGTTTGTCAGCCCACATAAAATATGAAGTGTTCCTTTCATAAGGATTTCCAGCAAGCCATTACAACTCTATTTCTATTTATCCAAGAGTGAATGTGTATTTGTTTCTGATTTCATGCATATAGGTTGCAGGTTTAACCACAAATCTCCGTGAAATTGATCTAAACAATCTTCTCTTTTCTGATCTTCTTATAGTAGGCAAAGAATAACCAATAAAGACTCGGTCTCACAGTAGACTTTCTTAACAAAAGAATAAAGTTCTTTTTGAGAAAGCATATTTAAGATTTATGCTACTGATGTTTGGCCTCTTGGGAATAATTTATATCTCTTCTTCTCAACGTTGATATGGGTGCTAGTAGGAATTTAATGTATTCAATAAGGTATGTGGCCAGAATTACTTGTCTTGACATTGTATAAATTCTCCTTGCTAAATCTTACAGAGTTTACCTTCCAGATGATTAACTAAAGTTGAATGAATGGGGCATACCTCATCAGTTCTTCTGGCTGAGATTCTTTAATGGTTGGGACATTCCTACAAGGCATAATTTAGAAGTAGATAAATATCAAAATCAGCCACTTAGAAGATATGTTTGGTGAGAAGAGAGTAATTGGACTAATCTCAGACATAAATTTCCCCAGTGGTCAAAGGAGTATATATCACTATACTGGATGCTTCTAATTGCATCTACAGGCACAATAACATTTTGCAGGTCGATGAGATAATATTGGCACAACTCACCTTCATAGATACCAAAATAAGGCAAAAGAAACTGACAGAAAGATTAAAGTGACCAAAGAAAATTAACATGCATATGATCAGTCAAATAGGCTTCTAAACTTCATTTTATTGTTAAAAAGATGTTCTTCTTCAGATTGTATACAAGTCCAAATTCATCACAGACAAGAATCAGGAAACACAAACCTGGAGACTAAGATTCTGAATATGTGAAGAGACTTGGTGGAAAGATTATATATCGCATCCTCAATGTGCTGCTTGCCAAACAGGTATACCACTGGGTACCCAAGAAGCCATCTGAAGGACATGGAATTCACCAACTTGTCTAAAAGAATAAGTAGACATTGTTGCTATTGAAAACAATTCAGAACTCACTTTTGCAGGATTGCAATAAGAAGATATAAAAGTGAATGATGCAGTCAATAATTAACTGATAAACAGAACCATTAACTACAAACTCATCTTAATACATTAGCCACTTGTAATTGCAGACATCAATAACATTCAAAATAAAGCAAAATGTTCTAAGATTTCCAAAATAGACCACCAATGTAGTAAGGAGTAACACACGCAGTTCTTCAATCAACATGTTAGATTTTATGTAATCACCATATGAATCATAGAATTCCCCTAAAATTAAGTTTAAAAAAGCACTACTAAGGACTCTGATTTACCCATTCAAAGTTGGCACAGTGACTTGAGTTTCTTCCATGCAGCCACTAAGATCAATGAGTAGAGATGACTGAGAAGTAGTGGGCATATTGGTAGAGATTTCAGATTTAGCCTCCATATCTGTCAACTGACCAGGCAATGGATCACAGCTCAATCCATCTTGCAGGAAAAGCAACGAGAACAACTTCTGAAGTTTTACAAGTTCTATTGTTAAAGAGCCCTTTTCTCCTTGTGTGACCATCTGGATCAAACATGATATTGCATCTTTATTAATAAAAGTAAACACAGAGTGTTTTGCCTTAAATAATCTAGACTTCACTAAACGAGAGCACGAAGTGTAACCAACCTTTGGAGGATCCTGTTCTAGGTCCACAAAAAGCATCTCCACTTCTGAGTTCAAGCTTGAAGTAGCATAATCTGCAAGTCCTTTTATATGTATCAGATATATCATGTCGTCTATTACCATTACCCTTAGATTCTCAAAAACAGCTGACGCCTGTCAAAATTATGTACGAAAATAATAGTGATCAGGAACATGAACTTCCCAACATTAGAAAAACACAAGGTGGGAATCAATGAATTAATATGAAATCATGATTACTGTGGATGAAAATTTTCAAACAAGATTAGGAGCATGTCCAAAATGCTGAAGACCTAAGGGATCCGTTTGGAATAAAAACTGACTGTTTTATGGGGAATTTTTTTACCAGGCCAAGGAAGAAGGAAATTTGATCATGGTATAGGACAAGCATTTTAGTTCTCATGGAATGGAATCAAGTTCAAGGAGATTACTGGAAAAGGTTGTTCATATTATTAGCAAGAATTACCAGCCAACAGCAGTACAAACTAAACTTTAGAAAGTAACCATAATGATAACTGAGAAGATAGCAACACATAAAATATAGAGAAAGAGCCTAGATGGGTTTAAATCTTTCTTTGCATTTCTGAAGGGAAGCTTATGAAATCATCATTTCTTTACTGCCTTTGTTTTCACACTAATGACAGATATGTAAGTTTTGTATACCTTCCTACAGAACATTGCAAAAGAAAAAATCCAAATGTCCCAAAACTTGAAAAGAAGTGCCAGCTAATTTCCTAGAACTTGATAACATAAGGAATGAAACAAGGATTCCATGCAATGAAGAAAATTTGATACAGCAGATGATGAGCTTATAGCATGCAATGAAGCAGAATCCAAGATAGCGGACAATATGCTTACATGCATTCCAAAGCAATGGAACTCATGACACAAGCTGAAAACAGAATATATACAGCACCGATTAATAAAGAAGTAAAAACTGTGGGAGACAACATGAATAGTAAGCTCATAAAAGCTGAAGGATTATGAACTGAGAGAATACTACGACTGGAATGTCAACTAAAATCAACATGGAGCAAGACCTGTTGACAAGATTTAAGAAGTGCACACAAATGATCCTGCAGTTCAGGCATCTTCCCTCCATAGTCAATCATTACAACAGGCCTCATTCCCGCACACAAAGCTAGTATATCTGCCGAACATAGTCCAAAGTTCACAGCTTTCAAGAGAGATATAGAACCATCACAAACTAGAAAAACCAAATCAATTCTGAATAAAGACATCAGGTATAGCATTTATATACATTTATCAACGTTTCCATAACCAAATTAAACCCAGATAGGAAACCCAATCCGGATTTCAAAAAGGACCCAGAAACGAGAACCTGTTTCTAGTCGACGTTTGGAAGGAGACTTCAGACGCCATTTGATATGGAAGAGAGAAGAATTCAACACTTTAAGTGCTTCTTCTGCCATCTCCATTAGGCTGAGTCCAAACCTCACCACTGTTTCGCCAATAATTTGCCTCTTCGCAATCGAATAATATTACTTATACTAATATAATATAAACAGTTCTTGAATTATGGATCCCACAATATAAATATAATTAATTTTTTAATAAATATGATAAAATTTTATTAACCTTAAATAATATTAATTATACGAATATAATATAATTAACCCCCTTAATATATACTTCAATTTAATCAAAACTCAAATTTTGTAAAACTCCAATTTTATCCCATACAACCCTAACATTAAATTAATTCCCAAATTTTCTTCCCTCTTCGTCTTCGTCTCCATTTGCCTGCCTTTTCAAACTTGTTGCCTGAGCATAGTAATTCTCGTAAATATCGGGTTCCATGTTTATGTGAAGGGGGTAGGCAAGAGTAGGATAATGATGGGGTTTTGAATTCGTAGTCTTTACTTCTGGAAAGCTACCACTTTCAGATAATAAATGATATGTTGTTCTTCCCTGAAAATGATGGAACGATGAATATGATTGTCTTGTGTCGAGACTTGGAGTAAGTTCTCAAGGCATTATTCAAATATGGATATAATCCATCATGGTATGTTGATTTCGGAGCCTCAACACACATTACTCCTGATTTGAAGAATCTTTCAGGTCATTCCAATTATAGCAGTGAGGATAATCCATCAACACCCACCCTTGCCCTCACACACGAGCAAAATGGCCCTCTTGAACAAGTCTAGTTTAAACTAGACTTGCGTTAAAAACCTTGTCTGTTTCTTGGCTATAGTAGCAAACGTAAGGGTTATCAAAGTTTTCAATTGGAGTCAGGTTGAATGTACATTGCTCGATGTGGTGTTTTTGATTAATCTACTTTTCCTTTTACTCAATTTCAATCTCAAAACTCTCGTCCTAGTGTTTCTTCTGTAGGCCTCACTCCCCTCAGGATTCTTCTTAATACTCTTTTAAGTTCAAGCTCAATAACTCCAGATATCCCAGTATGTCACAAAGCACTGCAAGAGAACCTTTCCCCTTCACAAACACCAAGACTTCAACTCGTCAGCTGTTTTAGCCCATACCTATATCGTTTATAAGTCACGCGCCATCAATTGTTCAATCCGAGACAAGTAAACTCCTTGATGGGCGTCCTACTCCGCAACTCTTGTCATCTAAGGCCTGATAACTTGTCGGCCATGTCCAAGATTAATATGCAAAGGTGAAACATGAATATCCTCTCTTTTAGGAGGAACGTATCTCTCTTCCACATAGGAAGAAGTTGGAGGATGAATTCATTCACAAACTTCCATCGTATTTGTTGTAAGTTGCACACGATCCCTTCATAAATCTGTCTTGCTACAGACAAAGAATTCTACCCACCGATATGTATCAAATTGGCAAAAAGTTTTTTGCATCTCCCCGTCAACATTTTGATTACTTTAGTTATATCGGCTGAATTGCACTTCAACTCCAAAATATCATTTGCATAAATAATATCATTACTTAGTAATAGCTATAATGATTTCAAATTCTCGCCAGTTGCAGACTTAGATGAAGGCAATGTTGCTTTCTCCAAAATTTCTATATTTTAGGATATAAAGCTTTCATTCTCAAGTGCAGTAGGTCCTTCTTCCCCAGTGTTGGAGGTACAAAAACTTCTTTTTCATTCCTTGTACACAACATCATAGTCCTATCGAACTTGCCAATCAACCTAAAATTCAAGCACGCCAGAAAGGAATTATCTCATAATTACATCTGACTTCTAATTAACTATATAAGTGGATTTTGGAAAAATTAGATAATAGAATTCTAAGTTATTAAAATGCTAAAGAGTGTTCAAATGTAAAATTTGAGTTGAAAAGATAATTTTATTTAAGTAAAGAACGAGTACAAAGTGTAAAAAAAAGTTTAAGGCTCTGTTTGGTAATTAGCGGATTGTAATAACAGTTAGCTAATTATATCAGCAGTTAGCTAACAGCAGATTAATATAGCTGATTTAACTAACAAATAAAATCAGCTATTTATTTAAAGATATTTGGTAAAATTAACTGTTTAGTATTAGTTGTTTATGTGTAAAATACCTTATGAGGGCATGACTTAAAAAAAAAAAAACAAAACAGGGAAAAGATGACCAATGGAAGTTTTCCAAAAAGAAGATAACAAAAAGCTTACCTATTAGTATCCTCATCGGTTGATTTACGTATGCATCACAGTAGAATTACTCTTTCAAATCAAAGAAAGGTCAATGTCACGAAATAAAGTTAAATTTTCATTTATCATAATATTATAAATTTTTTCTTTTTCGGGTGAGAAGGGAAGAAGAGAGAAGATAAATTTATCTTTATTTCTTATTTTTTATCTTTATCTTTATTTATCTCTTGAGTAATTTGTAATAAAATTTTTGAACACAATTATTTTTTTATCCCATAATTTTTAGCTGCTATTTGAAAACGCTCATATGAAGAGTGTTTTACAAAACAGCGGATTGAAGAGTCAAATAGTTAATTATTTTGTTTGGTAAACATTTTAGCCATTTTTTAGTGTTTTAGAGGGAATTAAACAGCGGATTGAATTCAAGGTCTAAAATGCTAAAAAGGCGAATTGAGTTTAAGGTCTAAAACGCTAAAAAATGGCTGAAACTTTATATATCAAACGGTGCCTAAATAATGATAGGGTTTTTGTTTGAGTAGTCTGATTTTTCTTTGTGATTTGTCCTGCTAGTGTACTTGTACATCCCTCCCAACTTCAACCACCTTATTCAGTTTATTTGTAACTAAACCTCTAACTATCTACTAATTAGTTCATGTCCTGACTAACTGCCCACACTACATATTGTTTTTAAAAGTACATGTTAATCATGTTTTCAACTTTCTTATTAATTCCCATACCCAAGAATTTTCTAAACAATCTAGCTTATTTTTAAAAATCCTAACATCTAGGTTTTTTCACCTTTAAGTCAAATGTGTCGAATTTTACTCAAGCTATCAATAGTAATAAGTTAATTAACATCATATTAATGATAGTTCAAATTCCTAACCCTAAAAAATTAGAAATCCCTAAGTTCAAATTCCTAACCCTAAAAAATTAGAAATCCCTAAAAAATTAGAAGTCCCTAAGTTCAAATTCCTAACCCTAAAAAATTAGAAATCCCTAACCCTAAAAATCGAAAACCCTAACTAGTTATTCTCTTAAATTCAGTGATTCCCCCAAAACCCTGACCCCAAAAAGTCACGCTCCTCCCACCAACTTCAAGAGAAAAAGGTAGATTGTATCGAGAAGAGGCTTTAAGGTGGATGTTTCATGTGTCTAAGAGAAGCTGCTTTATTCCTCAAAGATATATGCCACTCATCCTCTACAATAATCTACATAGTTACAGGAGACATCTATAGTGGCACAATGCCATCCTTTCCATCATTGAAGAAGTTCTTACTATATAACATGGGCAGTCTAAAAAACTGTTGCACCAGTAGTAAGGAAATGCATTTTCTTGCCTTAATAAGCTATACATTCTTCATTGTCGCCAGTGAAAACTGATTTCAACCAATCATCATGGACGACTGGAAATTTGTATGTTGCACAAGTTAAGTTCTTTATTGAACACAATTGAGTGACTATGAACCTAAATTAAGGTGTTTTTAATGGGTCTGTTCATAGGTTAAATTAGGCCTAGATCAATTCTAGACTTAACTCTTTTAAATAAAACAATAACTTTTTTAAAAAAACGACATTGTTTTATTTAAAAGAGTTAAGTATCGAATAGACATGAGCCTGAACAACCAAGACCTAAATTCAATTAAAAAAAGATGTTATTTTACACTTTTAATTTTTTAAGAAATTAGTGAGACCGCCCATGAGTCGGCTCATTATCATCCCTATCATCTGATGGATTCCATGCCTTTCTCTTAAAGATTTAAGGATAGATTATTATTGTTGAGATCCATACCAAGTCTTTAATACCTTATCTTAAGAGACATCAGTTCTAATGAGACCAGGCTCCTGCAAATCTATAAGGTTTTTTGGGGGTTACAGATTTAGGATAATCAATTTTTGGGAGTTAAAGATTTCTTATTTATAGGGTTAAGGATTTAAATTAACATAAACTTGATATTAATTTAACTAGGTTTTATTATAAAATTTAAAATTTTTAAATCAAACACATAAAATTCACACTACCACATGACTTAATGATTAAAAAATAATAGATATGTTCCGCGTAAATGATAACGTGACACTTAACAAATTCTAATATGATAATTGTAACTATTTTATGTCATTATAAAATTAATTATAAACTTACAAAAATCATTAAAATAAATATAAAAATTTTTAATATTAAATTGCAAAAAATTTAAAACAAAATATATTATAAAATATGTCAAGTATTTATTTATTAAAGCAAAAATTTTAAAATCTTATAATTTAGAAGATTTAATTTTAGAGAAATCTTATATTTTTTTTAATAAATTAAAATGAGCCCTTTATAAATTATAATGTTTTATCTTTAAAAGAAAAGGTACGTTAAGAAATAGGACTTTAAATTGTCGGAAAAGGAAATCTAATTGTGAGTAAAATTCTCAAACCTGTTGCAACCGGGGAAAGAGAAAAAAGCTTCAAAAAAAGAGGGAAATTCTCCTATTGGTGAAATGATGCAAGAAAAGTCGCACGTGCGCCACGTGTCATCGACGTCAAACAGTTAATTAAAACTCCCCATTTCTGCTTTCTTCGCAAGCATTCCTTCTCTCGACGGTGTTTTACTTCAGATCCCAAAAGGCTTTGGCGGTTCAGGTCGCAGACTATCGCCGTTTCTCGCCGACGATTACGCCTATCTTTTCCGAGGTCATACTCTCCTTTAGATCCTTCTGTTTATCTCTCCCTTGTCTAAATCTATTCGTATACTCTTACTTTTGAGTTGTGTATGATTGTCTGTGAGTGTAGCTATTAGGACTTTTATTGAGATTTGGAGTAGAAGATCGGAGTTGAAATTACTGGAAATTGATGATGAGTTTTGTTGAAATCAGGTCTAGTTCATTTTTGTTGTGATGTTTCTGTAAATCGTCAATTTTGTGCTTTCTCATTTTTATGTGTTTGTTTGAAGCGGAACTTGCAAATTGCATGAGAAACTGTGACCTGTGAAAAGTTCTGAGATTTATGTTTGATGTTTTATTATGGATCTAAATGCGCTTATTCCTTTGAAGCTTAAAAAATTTTACTCTAATTTGAATGGCTTTGAAAAAAAATTATCAGATTCTTGGATAACTTATGGAAGTTTCCGCTATCTCTCCTTTTCATTGATTGAACTTGGTTATATTTGTTGGGAGCAGTATTTGCCGAAATTAACTATTTTCTTACTTTTTCGGTTCTTTTATTCTCCTTTCTGTTGTCAATACAGGATGTATAACAATGTGGGTCCCCAGCCTGGGGTGCCAAGACCTGCAAACTCACAGCCTAATCCGTTTGGGAATGCATTCTATGGAGCTGGTTCTGGATTGATTAGAGGTGGATTAGGTGCTTATGGAGAGAAAATTCTAGGGTCAAGCTCTGAGTATGTCCAAAGTAATGTAAGTCACATGCTTGGGCCATCAATTTTTGTTTTTTGGTGCTGTCATCATGTTTTGGATTTGTTTAATAAGATTACCATCACTAGGTGTTAAAGCGCAGTTCTTTTGCACTGCAAGTGCTTCATTTGCATGCACAATGCCTTTGGCATTGTCACATTGAATGTTCATACTTGAACATCGCTTTGTGGTGGGTTAGTTAGACATTATTTCTTTTCTTGAAATTAAGATGAAATAACATTTTGCTATGTTGGTTTACAATGGTGACCTTAGCTCTGCTGTGGAATTCCAAAGCTTTGATCTTTAATATTTCAAATTTTAGGACTTTTTTCGCCTTTATGTTTTCCAGCTTGGTCTATTTAACTATGTATTTCTTCCTACTAGCCTGGCCAAAAACCAAAAGATGTTCATGTCATTTATATGATAGGATGTTTGAAAATATTGTAGATGGCACCAGCGTACTGATTTTTCTTATTTTAGGACATGGTAACACACCATTCATTATCATCAAATGGTTGGTTGTCTGTGTGGTTCCTCTAGATAAACATGTAAATTTGCTCTTGAAGTGTTTTATTGTTTCTGGAAATGTAAGATATACTTTATGATATGAAATGTGATTTTAGTTGTCATTTTCTGTGAATACACAGATAAGTAGGTACTTCTCTGATCCCCAGTATTATTTCCAAGTGAATGACCAGTATGTGAGGAACAAATTGAAGGTTGTCCTATTTCCTTTTCTACATAGAGTAAGTAGTAATCCCTTATTTTATCTGTTTGGTGCATTGGCTTTCTTTCTCTTTTGTGGCTTTTTTCTTATTGCATTTCCTTCAGGGGCATTGGACTCGAATAACCGAGCCTGTTGGGGGGCGTCTTTCCTATAAACCTCCAATTTATGATATTAATGCACCAGATCTGTACATTCCTTTCATGGCATTTGGCACCTATGTTGTGCTTGCTGGCTTGTCGTTGGGACTGCATGGAAAGTAAGTATATCATACTTTTCACTTAAATTTATTCAAGTTTTAATAGATACTATTTGAACTTAAATGTGAACTGTTTTCTTGCTTCTTAAGTGTATACTAGATGAACTTTGTGACCTGTTTGCTTTTTTATTTTTTTTCCCTTTGTCCTCTTCTTCATTTGATATCTATGAGTGGCTCTTCTTTTGTCTCTTTATATCTTGTCTCCCATTATAATAAATGAAGTTTTGGCTATTTACAGTGTTGTATAGAATGGGAATTTTTTTAGTTATAGTTAAGACCTCTATAAATTTGTTTTTGGTCTTAGATTGCAAAGCCATGTGAAAGGGTCCAAATGCTCATTAGGTTGCCTTCTTATTTACTAAAATGTCAGCGGGGTACTTAGAAGTTATCCTCATTTTTATATTGCCAAGTAAACCTCAATTAGTATTATGAAAAGCATGCTTAAAGAGTGGGAAAGATATTTGAGCATGGATTGTGCTTGGCCATGGATTTTATGGTAGCATATGTGGCAACATTACACGGTTGCAATTTCAGTTGCAAGGTTTGACTTCAACATCATCCTGCCAACTGCTCCTAGTTCCTTTCTTATGTCTTTCTTCTCTTTTATTCACTGTATTTCCATCCCATGTATTTGTGTTGTTGGGTTTGTTCTTTTCACTAACTGCTATTCCATGCATGCCTAAAAAGTGCCTGTTTTGAGATTTCCCTTTTTTCTTTTTGGGTTCTTGGCACTTAATTGCCTTCTGATTCGTTTCATGTTTTATTTCTCATATGTTCTTAGGTTTAGCCCAGAGGCCCTCAATTGGCTGTTTATCAAGGGCCTGCTCGGCTGGTTTTCACAGGTTGCACTGCTAAAACTGACACTTCTTTCACTGGGTAGTGGGGAGGCACCCTTGTTAGACATTGTAGCATATGCTGGTTATACTTTCACTGGGATTTGCTTTGCTGTTCTTGGCAAGATCCTATTTCGATACTCTTACTACTTTTTGATGCCATGGTCCTGCTTATGCATGGGAATTTTCTTGGTGAAGACAATGAAGAGAGTCCTTTTTGCGGAGGTGAGAAGCTATGATTCAAGCAGGCACCATTATCTGTTACTCTTCATCGCTTTGATTCAATTCCCACTTTTCATGTGGCTTGGCAACATTAGTGTCAATTGGCTTTTCTAAACTGCATTTCCTTATGTTGTAGCTAGAAACAATTGTGTTTGTAGAGCTTTTGTAATGTCATAGAAAATTTTGCTACTTCTGTTGATATATGAAAATGTTAATTTCGTATTCTGGTTATCTTACTCGACTTTTGGTTTCACTTTTGGCAATATTTTGAGAGAGAATAGTGATATATATGTCCTTGTGAAATTTTGAGGTGCAGAATCAAGGTAGTCATGTGGGCAAATGGGAAAATTTTCTGACTGGATTGATTTGTGAGAAGTGTTATGTTTACATGCTTTATTTCTTTTAAAGCTAGTTAATAGGCCTGCATTTGATTTTGAGAGATTACCTCACTACTAACTATTACATAATAATACTCGGGAGCATAAATCTCTGGCATGACTGCTCATCATGGTTGCTTCTCAATCACTTTCATCATTTGATCTGCCGCATTCTGAAGGAGACCTTTGTCCTCCACGGCATAGTGGAATTTCTGATGGACATCTTAAGCAATTATGGGCAAGGCTACCTCTAATTCCCACCACGTTATTGAATTGGCGTGGAAGATTTCCAATTAGAAAATTGTTGTCTAAGAACAAAGTTTTCCAGGAATTGCTTAGCCTTGTCCCATATTCTGGAGGGATTGGACCGTAGAGTTGGTTATGGGATAAGTATATTGAGGTTAAGTTCTCCACAGCAGCCAAACCAACGGGTAGATGACCACGCAGTTGGTTGGCATGTGCATCAAGCACTTGAAGTTGTGTTTCTCTTGCAGGGTATTTTATTGGTTCTATAACTGAGAAGTGGTTGACGGAGAGATTAATGCGCAAAGCCTGTGGCAAGGTGAGAACTTCCTGGCTGATGATACCTGTAAGTCTGTTGTCACTCACATCTAACCACGCAAGGCGTTGGAGAACTCTTATTGGAGAAATATGTCCTGAAAGGACATTGTGGCTTAATGACAATGTTCTCAGGTTTACAGGAAGCTTTGGTATGATTCCATAGAGCTGGTTGTCTTGAAGATCTAACGTTCCAAGTTGCCATAGACCAGAGAGGTCTGGGATTCTTCCTGACAGTGAGTTGCTTGACAGACTTAAGTAGGTTAAGCTCCGCAAGCCTGAAATATCAGGTGGAATTGAACCAGAGAGATGGTTCTGCGAGAGGTCTATGAATTCAAGATGCTTCAACCTGGTGATTCCGTATGGTATGTTGCCTGTGAAGAGGTTTCCGGACAAAGAAATTCTGGTTAGCCTTTTCAGGTTGACTATGGTATCTGGTATTGGCCCTCGAAATTTATTTTTGCTGAGATTGAGGGTGGTAAGTTCTGACAAGTTTCCGATTGCTGGTGATAGAAACCCATCATATCCAGCAGCGTCGAGATCAATTTCTATAACTCGATTGCTTGAATTGTCAAGAGGAAATGTGCATAAAACCCCCAGAAATCCCCCTGAACTTTCACATGGATCTACAGAAAAATCCCAACTATTTAGAAAGGAACTTGCTGGTATTGAGACAGGATCAATGGACTGCTGCACCAAGCGCAGAACTTGGATATCTGATTCCAGTGTGGATGACTGAACTAGTGTTGGTGCATTAGCTAAGAGTATGGTCAGAACTATAGAATATAGGACAAAAGCAAGCTGAAAGGGTAGTTGCCTGGCCATTTGGTGCAAACGTTACATTCATGATTTACAAGGTTCAGTTAAAAACTTTTTATATCAACTTCCCTCTAATACAACACATATCATAGCAAGATCATGGGAATTGCCATGCCAAGATCATAAACCCCTATGAAGAATGATTCAACTACTCTTCTTTGTAGTCCCAAAAAATATTTAGAGAAAAGCAATTTTGAGGAATTTCCACCTTTTTTTATTCCCTCGGATAACAAGAATATGACTAGTTCTTCCGGACACAGTTCTTTGGGTGCATTATTGATTTTTAACAGTTCGTCATCCTGTAATAAATACCAGTTCAATTTTGTTAACTTACTATGGTTAAATTTGAAGCAAGTTTCAGGTACATAACTCGTAAATTTACACTTCAATAATAACCAAGCATGAAGCATACTATGGAGTTCGGATCAACTTGGTCAGGACAGTATCTTAGTACATGTACGTTGGACGAATAAAGTTGGATAAAACATACAATTCTGCAAAATCCGTACCCTGAACTGAACATCTTAGTTACTATTGTAATTTATATAAAGCAGCATCTACCTCATTTGTAAATTGAACCTTAAAGTCGTATCATTTCATGTGGAGATAACAGAGGTACAAACCAAAATGTACTTATGCAAGGATGTGTAGTTCCATCAACCATTGAGCTGAAGCCGGAGTGTTTGCGTTTGACATCATCCAAGATCGGGAACAGTGAAATATTCATCATCATCAACAGCTGTGATCTTGATCCGAGGCTTTTTATGCGGCATGTTGGATTTCATGGGTCTGTATGAAGTAGCGTTGGTTGATGGAGTTAATGGCATTTGAGGAACTTCAGCTGCTGCCAAAGCCTCTTGAGGAAGTTGCTCGCCAAAAAGACCCATGTCAGCCAACCACTCGAACTCTCCAAGCTCAAGCTGCTCTTTCTACACATTTGGAGAACAAAATTGTCAGAGAAATTTTGACAACTGAAAATGAAACAACAGGTTTCTGCAAATCAAGTAAGATGGTTGAAAGCCTGCAACACTCACGAACTGATGCTAAATTTGAAGGCCTAAGCACCCAATTTCCTCAAGTGACCATGACTAAGAATGTTAAAATGGAAGAAAATTGGAAGCGCATTCGTGTATCATACAGAAGCAGCCCGACAGTCATCGGGCTTTACAGTCCAATACATATGGGCATGCGGTATATCAGTTCAGTGATTCAAACTAGGTTTGTTCTTACCTTATCATGAGATGATTCAAAGTCTGAAAACCGTAGCAAATCATCAACAGACCACGGAGAGTTAACACTTGATGGCTGTTGCGCTGGTACATTGGTGGAAGTTGCCTCTTTGTTCTGATTTGGTGGCTCTAAATGTTTCTTCTCACTGTCCTTGGTGGAACTCGAGCTTAGAGCCACTCGAATTCCAGTTGCTAGAAATCTCTGGTGATTAGCAGAAAGGCTACCAGCTGAATGGATTGGTTTATCACAATCCTGACAAAATAGGGCCCTGTCTTCAACACAGAAGATGAAAGCTGCCTTTTCCTGTGCATTAAGATTGGCGAGTTGGATGGGACAGAATAGTTAGTCATGCAAGGCTTCAAGGATATGTCAAAACTCAATAAAGACCAAAAACCTTGACAGTTTCAAAACAGAACAAAAAAAAGATGATACAGAAGCAAAAGTGAAAACTACTTGAACCATTGTCTATAAAACAAAATAGAAAAAGATTGCACAGTTCATATTATCATCATTTTTTATCTTAGATCCTATCAACCTTCTTTCTCCTCCTCCATCTATCTTAATGGTTAAATTCCTTAATAAGCATCCTTTAATCTATTAAAGAAGGGCTCTTTGAAGAAAGCAGTGACAGATGCTATACTTGATGAGAATGCAAGTGACATATGCTGCAGTAAGAATTTATACTTGACAAGGATTTTTAACTACTGGTGATATCAACGTACGAAGTTGTTGGATACATTGGAACACAGCTTCACACATGACATGATACAATATCTGTGACTATATAAAGGTAGAGACCATATGTAGACCAAGGGTGTCTCTAAGACCATTTCCGTTCAGCATACACCAAACAATACGAAGCCACACGTGTTTGAATCTCTTCCCACCAAACATTCTTCTATAGGCCATTTCTTGCCCTATACCACCGGTTCATAAGGATTCAT
>JAOQMM010000005.1:6219374-6237939 GCA_027563515.1 Erythroxylum platyclados
TTTGTGTATAAAGTTTAAGCAACATAGATACGTGTCCAGAAAGAAGAAACGATCTAATAAGATCAGCACGGAGCTTTGCTACGTCACTTCCTAATCATCGTCACGTTCAAACGTATCACCTTATTAGTTTTAACAAAATCAAACTCTGCCAGGTTCCTCTCCTTCACACTTCGTAGTCCTTTGATAATGTATAGACTCATCATTATTCCTTGCAAGTCCTCTAAATCTCGGAGCTTTTCGATTCCCGTTTCCATCCACGACTATCTGTCCTGTTCAACAAGCAGAGTAAGTGATGGATGTGTCTCGCGTCTCTGTGAATCACCTTCTCAAAGCTCAAATATTCCTTGTAAAAGTCAAGTCCCAAAAAGTTCTTCGCTTTGTCAACATTTAGTTCCAATTCCCAGACTTTCCGTATCTCAAGTTGGTTTTAACCGGGTTTTGTCGTCTGGGTATTCATCAAACTGTGCCAACTCGGTTGATTTTCGAAGAACTGAGGGTTCCATTAGGAGTTTTTGCAGCGGACCGGTTAGGGAATCTATAGAATATGATGTTGTGATCGTTGGGGCCGGACCGGCTGGACTATCGGCTGCCATAAGGTTGAAGCAATTATGTCGTGAAAAGGGTGTAGATTTATCTGTGTGTGTAGTTGAGAAAGGTGCTGAAGTTGGTAGGTGTTTCTTGTTGCTAATTCTATGTATGTATTACATTGGATGGATGTCCTCAAGCATTGACATTTTAAACAAGTCTATTCAATGTTTTCTCTCTTTTGTGGTCTCAATACTGTTCCCTTTTCCACTGGGAACTTGTATGTCCTTTGCGTAAGAGCTTCATATCCATGGTGATTGTAATGAAATCTCCAATAAAGTTTCAAGCTATTACATCTGTGCTTCGTAAGGAATTTTCTCTTAACATCCATATGTCACATGTATGTTCTTTTCAAATTTTACGTGGCTCTTACATTCTTTTAAGCATCTTAAAATTTTTGTTCGTTGCTTGCTTTATTTCCCTTAGCTTTATCAAGTTCTAGAACCCAGGTTCGGATGCATTATTGTTGTTTGATAATCTCGGTTCTTTGCATTACGACCGTAGGTGCTCACATCTTATCTGGAAATGTGTTTGAACCCCGGGCTCTGAATGAACTTTTGCCGCAATGGAAGCAGGAAGAGGTGCTTTTAATAAGTTCACACGAAAATTGTATTTTTGAGTCTTTGGTTCCACGGACAAAGTTTCCCTTGTTTTCCCACAAGTGTATGGAATGAAATCCTTTGTCATATGATTCCTGTTCATTTTGATATTGAATTAAATTGGCTGCTGTGATGTATTATGATGCTCGACAATAAACCTATGCCGGAAATTTCAGTCTGTGTAACAAGCTTTCTCTAGGGTTCATATACATTTATCATGCCCTGAATTTGAAAATTGCATTAGTTTTCCATGTTTCGCTCTAAGACTTTCTATGTGATCTTTATATTCCAATACAGAAAAGAATCATATTCACAATGCAAAATCTCTAATGATATTGGACATAATAGAAAAATTCTGGAAAGATATGTAATGGATGTGTTGTTTATTTTGAAAAGTGAGTTCCCTTTGGTTATTTATTGGTAATGTGGGATCATGGAATGTAGGACGGTCTACATAAAATTCTAATGCCATATATCTCACTTTTATTCTCACATGTTACTTGTCTCCAGGCACCGATCACTGTCCCTGTTTCTTCTGACAAGTTTTGGTTTCTTACGAAGAATCATGCCTTTTCACTTCCAAGCCCCTTCGACAATAAGGGGAACTATGTTATCAGGTAATTGTGGATTCCTGGCTCTGGAGTTCTAAAAAAGCATTGTCTCATCTGGATTTGACCATGTAAGCTTGCAAACTTTGATCGTGCATTAAAATTTGCTCACTTCAAAATTTTCATCTCTGCGAACCGCAAAATCTGCTTGGTAACTCAAGTTATAACCGAGTTTCCTGTCATCAACTGACAATAAAATGCCAATTTCCCATATGCAGTTATGTTAATATCTTCAAAATATCTTTTTTGATTCTGTATAGGGCCTCAGGCTCCTTAAATTTCCAGGATTAGACAACCAGTGGTGTTTGTTTTAATAGCTGATCATCCTTTGACTTCATCATAGTGGTTGGTGTATACTGTGGACTAATTGCAAGATAATGCATTTGTTTTCTTAAGGTTGGGAAGTATTGTTTTTGCTTTAGTTTTTCCAGCTCTTTAGACATGTGTCATTTTTCTCGTCATTCTGTCATCTGTATTATAGGTCTGCCTTCATTTTCAGTCTTGTTTTAATGGAATAAAGATGGTTGTTTGGAGAATCTTACTGACATGAGAAAACTGCTTCTTGTCTTCATATTTGCTCGTCCTTTATATGACACATCTCTTCCTTCTTCCTTTCCCTTGATTTTCTTCCTTTTATTGTTTTCCCATCTTACCTTGTCAGTGACTGAGAAGGACTGTTTCTTCTGCCTTTATCCAAAAAAAAATAAAAATAGTTTGAGTCAGTTAGTGCGATGGATGGGGGTAAAAGCTGAAGAATTTGGGGTGGAGATATATCCAGGGTTTGCTGCCAGTGAGGTACTCTTTTTTGACTCTCTTTATATCTATTGTTCCATGTATGTGTTTAACAGTTATGGAATTTTGGCAGATACTGTACAATACAAACAACACTGTCACAGGCATTGCCACAAATGATATGGGAATTGCTAAAGATGGTTCTAAGAAGGAGAATTTTCAGTGTGGTGTAGAATTAAAAGGTAGGTCTCTCGGCCTCTCCTCTCTAGTGTGATTGTGTACCATGCACATTCTATCAATCATTTTAAGGTGGCAAACTTTGACCTAATCAAGCTTAATTTTGAATGTTCTAATTGTGCTATGATGCTAAATTTAATTATATCGAACCACTTAAAAACTACAGGTCGCATAACACTTTTAGCTGAAGGGTGCCGTGGATCATTATCAGAGGTTTGCAGTACTTTATAGCTGCAGTAGTGTTGGTTTCTGAGCTTGATGGTCAATACAGGCTTATAACCTTTTTTTTTCAGAAAATAATTAAACAATACAGATTGAGGGAGAAGGTGCACGCACAGCATCAGACTTATGCTTTAGGAATTAAAGAGGTGACCAGCTTCAAAGCAGCTCTGCATTCTATTTTCTTTAATTTATGGAGATTTGGCCAGAAAGAACTTTAGTACGCTGATATATATCAAATGAACAAACCATATTTATGGCTTGTATAGCTAGCAGCTTTTGATCACTTCAACTGGTTTTCTTATTGTATTATGTACCCAATCTTATTGGTGTTTTTGTACAAAAATAATTGTTATATGATTAAATTCACAATCAGACTTGCTGTTAAACTAAGATTGATGGGACATTTTTTTGGTGGACATTGTCAGGTGTGGGAAATTGATGAAAGTAAGCATAAAGCTGGTGCTGTGCTTCACACATTAGGTTGGCCCTTGGATCATAAAACATATGGAGGATCATTTCTGTACCACATGAAAGATAACCAGGTAACAATTCTACATTTTCATTATTATGATAATATTTGGATACAAATTGTTTTAGTTATTCATGGATCATGACATTATGAGCTCAAATCACATAATCACACCCACCGCTGTATGCTTAAAGTTACTCTAGTGAGTTTCAGTTTCAAGGCTATTTATTTCCAACTATTGGCCATTTGCATCTAGGAGTTTTTGGTAAAATGCACTTCATTCTTGAACCTTGATTTACATTGATTACTTAAACACCATTAGACATAGTTTCTTCATTTGATATCTTAGTTTGGAACTACTCATCAAAAAGTGGATGCCTCTGAATGCATAGTACTCATCATTGTATTTCCTTTATTGGGTCTTTACAGGTTTCAATTGGCCTTGTCATAGCTCTGAATTATCACAATCCTTATTTGAATCCTTATGAAGAATTTCAGGTGATCTGGACCTGTCTCTTATTAGCAGTCTAAATTTGTCATTTCTATTTGGGAGCATCAAATATCAATTGATCATGTCATTCAGTTGTGAACAAGGATAAGAGGGATCTTAGAGTTCAGATATAAGTAATAACTGAAGTTCCCTCATTTATCATTTCTCTTTCTTTGTATTCCTAACTTTCCCAGTCTCAGTTCTGTTGATCACATAACCTGTAGTGTTGCCAGAACCACTGATGAAGGTTTTTATCCAATTGTTGGTTCAATTGTTACGTCAGAGCACAATCTATTGGTCATTTTGGTTATCAGTCAGCTTGTAGCCCAATCTCTGATTTTTTTACAAATTAGACACTCATTTATCCCCAGCTTGTTCTAGAAGAGAGCCTTGCTATGAAGTACATGTGACAACAGCGGTAATTTTTTATGAAAATGAAAAGAAACTTGAGAAACAATAGAGAAACTAAATGAGTGACTTTTCATTTTATGATGTTCAATTTTTTCATATTTAGCTTATCTATTGCTCGATATTGATGGGGCTCGACAGAGATTGGCATGACTTTTTCTGGTGCTTCTTAAGTTAGTTTCATAGATTGAGGAATATCTTTGGAGTTATGTCCTTGACTCCGTGTAATAGCTGAAATTCGCGAATCCAATCCCTAGCAAAATTGATGATAGAGTTTGGTTGGGCAAGTTTGATAGCTCTTTTGGTTATTGACAATTCTTTTCTTTTATTACATTAAAGCATTTATATATTCACAATATCTTCTTGGCTTCCAATTTTTCTCTCAAGCTTTTGAAATTTCATCCCACTTCTACTCATCTACTTCTGTTTTTAGAAATTTAAGCATCATCCTTCCATCAAACCACTTCTGGAGGGTGGGAATGTAGTCCAGTATGGGGCGCGAACTCTAAATGAAGGTGGTATCCAGGTGCGTATTTAGTACTGTATGATAAATTGATTTTTTTGTGGCTGAAGCATCTTATTTTATGATACTTGTCACCAGCATACGGAAAGGATTGATTTGAATTTAACTATAAAATATCATACACATACAACACAAGTATGAATTTGATGATAGGTAAATTTCAGTCTATTCCATATCCAGTTTTTCCTGGAGGAGCAATTATTGGCTGCTCTGCTGGTTTTCTGAATGTACCAAAAATAAAAGGGACGCATACAGCAATGAAATCAGGTACATTCACATGCTTACTGAATTGTGCTCGTGCTATTGCCTCTCTAAAAACATGTCCTGAGTCAACAAGATGAATCATCTTTGGAGTCATATGGTACAGCAATTTTTAATATGCCTATTTCCCTCAACTGACAGAATTTAGGAAACACAGAAATAAGCTTGATGGCATCATAGGTTCTGTATTTGAATTCCTATAATGATTATAAACAATATTCATTTGCGGATAATCTCGATGCATTTGGATCAACTATTTTAAGACAAAGCTGAAGTTTTCATTTAGATTCTGGCTTAGTTCATCAGTCATAAAAAATTAATATTGCATAATATTCACATAGGCTGCTTAAAGAAATGCTATTTTGTGGCATTTTGGACATTACTTATAACATTTCTTGTCAGAACTGCACATGTATCAGAGGAAATTGCTCTACAATCTTCAGAGAAAGCTATATTCAAATGTGTTTGAATGCCACAACTTTGTCCTTACTTTCAAGTTTTCTTCTGGGGACTTGAGATTGATGTTCTGGATGTCATGACAATCTGTAGTGTCATACTTCATGCTCATGAGATGCAGTGCAAAAATGCCCTGTTTCTATAAGCAATAGATGTATATGCTACTATTGGATAAGCAATAGTTTAATGGTCTTGAGCTATAGTTTTCTGTTATTCTTTTCTATTTCATGCTATATGCATGTGTGAAAAAGTGCATCATTTCTTCTATATGTTTTACTTTTAAAATTTAAGGATTCAAAGCAAATGGTTGATATTGTTAGATTAACATGGCTACCGTCGGAATATCATTGCTATCTCCTGTTAATATGCAGCATGTGTTTCATCATTGGCTAACTTCAAAACCATCTAGTATGGCTGCTTAAGAAATGACTATAGCATGTTAACCATGATGCATACAATTTTATTTGTCCCTTGAGTGTATTACTAGCATGACTGGTTTTTGTAGGAATGCTAGCTGCAGAAGCTACCTTTGCTACCCTTCATGAAGGTACAAATTTAGGATTGTATTGGGATACTTTAAGGAGTTCTTGGGTATGGGAAGAACTTCACAGAGCTCGTAACTACAGACCTGTAAGTGCCTTGTTGTCTTCTCTTCTTTACACACGAGATTTCCTTCTTTTTTTTTCCATGCTTATACATGCTTGCTTATGACTCTTGTGATCACTGCCAGTTTGAACTTACCTTAACCATTTCTTCTATACCATTAGACTTTGCTGCTGGTCAGTTTATGGAATATTCTTATCCTAATGATTTTATCTCGTCAATAATTGCTTAACCAAGAAATAGAAGTATTGACTTTTTACTTGAGTCAAGAATGAGTGAGCTTCTCCACTCAATGAATGACTCTGATGATACTCTAGCATTGAATTTGTTTATATTATTAGATTTTGGTTAAGAAACAATAGGGATCAGTTCCTTGAGTTCTCTTTGTGATGTCTTATTGCATTCTAAGTAGCATTTTTGGTTTTGTAGGCTTTCGAATATGGTCTTATTCCTGGATTGGCTATAAGTGGTTTAGAACAGTAAGATCTCAATGTTACTGGTCCTTTTGTTGATTGTTTTCATTGTAGGGAGCTTGCTCCTTTTTGCATGCAATTATAGAGAATACTCACTTGTCTGAATTGTGTGCTTACCAGCTATATACTAAGAGGGAGGTCCTCTTTCACACTGAACCATGGGAGGCCTGATCATGAAGCAACAGATGTAAGTAGAAACTGCTTTAGGAAAAGATATTGTTGCAATTATGATACAAATCATATTGGTTCTTCAGCAGCAAGACAATTAAGAGGGCAGCAATTAGTTTTAAGTGTGTAAAACAGATCCAAAGTTACGGTTTACCAGCTATCTTATTATTTAAAACCCTCATTTCTGCCATACTGAACTTTTCCTAAAAATATGCACTGCTTTTACATTTAGGATTGATCTGTGTGCAATAATTTGTATTGTTGATGTCCAGTGCCTTTCAATCAAACACCATACAGGAATCCCTCCCCTTTCTCTTATTGTATAAGTCTTAAGTAATTGTATTGAGGGACAATGAAACGGTTTGCTAATGTTGATTGGAGAACTTTGTCCTTGCAGATTGCACAGTTTCACTCGCCAATTGAATATCCGAAGCCTGATGGGGTTTTTTCTTTTGATGTACCGACCTCTCTGCACAGGTAAGATTAGCAACTCCTGCCTATGAAATTCATCATTCGAACTGTCTTAAATGGGGTTATCTCTTAAATTATAATTTGTATAAGAAATGCCAATTCTTTGAGAATATATGATGTGTCAATCTGTATGAATACGTGTTAACTATTGCTATTTTACATTTTTTATACCCTTATTGGCCCATTTTCGAACAGTCAGCTTCACTTGTTCAAAAGTTTCTGGCAGTTGAAGTGATTATACGAGTTTTTATCAGCTTCATTTTGCCTACATAATCATGTGATGAGGGCCTGAAAGGGCTGAATACTGAAACAATAGACTTGATGCAGGGTTGTGTGGTTGATCCTTTGCATAACATAGATGTTGTTTAATGTTGATAAATTTCTTAATATCAGTTGCTTGTTGTGGGAGTTCATTGAAGGAGTCAATACATAAACTGTTTTAGTGAAACTCATTTCACACGTCCTGAAATTCATTTGGGGCTGATCTTTAGTTATCCAATTTGTGCGGCAGATTTCATTTTAATTCCTGGGTGACACTTATTTTTCTTCAGGAGCAACACAAATCATGACCATGATCAGCCAGCTCATCTACGGTTGAGGGATCCCAAGATTCCTGAGCTTGTAAATTTGCCAAAATATGCTGCACCAGAGTCGCGATATTGTCCTGCTCGTGTATACGAGTAAATTCTATTCTTATAGAGATGTGTTGACATCTCTACGGATTATTCTTACCCTGTCTTAGCTTGTATCTTAAGTTATTCTGACATTATTCGTGACCTTGGTTTGTTAGGTATGTCTCAAATGAAACTGGTCAACCGAAGTTACAGATCAATGCTCAGAATTGCCTGCATTGCAAGGTATTGCTAGATTTCGTCTAGTACTTAAAACTACCTCTTGAATATGTGCACAACTGCAATCATAGACAGTGAATCCAAAGAGTAAAAGGTTGCACTGTAAGCCCGAGCTTGGTTACACTCTGCCATCACTTAATGGGAACAAAGAACCGTACTTTTAAGCTGTTTTAATCAACTCTGCTGAAATTGTATTTCAGGCATGCGATATCAAAGATCCAAAGCAAAATATTGAATGGACTGTGCCCGAAGGAGGAGGTGGCCCAGGTTACTCGGTCATGTAGATTGCTCGGTGCTGACCACCCAGTACAGATGATGCTGTAGGCAATGCACCAAGTCTGCTGAAACTACAATTTAGTCTGAAAAGAAAGCAAGTTGGACCAATTCTTTCTGCAATATCGTGCAGGTTGTATCAATAATGGGAGATCCAGATGTCATACTCTTGCAAGGGTCCGAAGAAAATTTCGAGTTTCCCCATTAGGCTTAATCTTTAGAAAAAGTCTCCTCAGTAACATTTTCTCCTTAACTCTCCTCAATAACATGTCTACTTTGCACTTTTCTTAGATGTTTACAAGATAAATCATGTTAAGACATTTCCAGACTTATGAACTGAGAATGAATCACATCTAAACAAAATGTAGAATAGCTAACTGAAATGGTGGAACTTTTGACGGCAAATCATTACCAATTTTAGATTCATGTTGGTCATCAGATGCGATCACGTTCATAAGTTTTAAAGGTCAAGGGGGATGAGTATCCCAAGCTGAAACCCAAAAGGGCATATTTAAAGCCTTTCAGAAACGGAAACAAGTTACTTCAGAGATGTTTTTAGAGTTGCTCCACAGAAACTAATAAGTTAAAAGCACAAAGCCAAACTGCCGTGTCCCGAGTGGGCCAAAAGCAGACTTGTACACGTTTATATTCAGTTCTTTCTCTTCCCATAATTTTGTCGCTACAAGAGGTAAATTGTTCTAAAGGGCATAGATAAATCAATAAATTCCATCTCGAGGCCTATAATTGCGTTAAGGTTGCTACACAAACTAGAGTGTGACCAATTTTTGAATATATAACAGCCTAAAATGAATATGAATGCATGACTAAGGGGATAGGAAGAATATATGGGCCATAGTCCTAAGTCAAATTGCAACTGGATTCCAATTCCAAACAGTAGCAGATACCCTTCGTTAGCTGGGACACTAGTCCTTACTTTCTCAATCTTTTGTCATTGAAGAGCTCATGTCGGATAAGTTATCTTTCTGGCTTGAAGAAGGCATCGATGTTGTTCTCATTTTCATATCTCCAGCTTGCTGCTGTTGCTGTTCCTGCTGCTGCAGCTGTTGTTGTTGAAGATGGTGCAATTGAAACTGGTGCTGCTGCTGCTGCTGCTTTTGAGAATGGATTTGAAGCTGTTGAAACTGCTGTGCAGTTAGAAGTGTATGCATAGCTTGACTGTTGGGATAAAACTGCTGACCCCCACTGAAAGAAGAAAAATTCACGGGTCCACCATTTGGCAAAGCTTGACCAGTCAATAACTTCAGATGTTGAATTTCTTCTTTCAATGCGTCATTTAAAGCTAGAAAGAAAAGAAACCACAAGTAAATTATGACAGGTAACAAGATGAGAAATCTAGAGAATACAATTGCTTTATTAAAACCGAAAAAACAAGAAGCCCAGTTCTTGCGATTAGTGAAGACTTGAAATGCAGAATACATATACGCAATATGTGGTACACATTTCCCCTAAATTTCTAACTGTGCACAAAGAATACTTCCATCTTCATCAAGATATGCCACAATCCCTTGGCACCTTAGTAAAACTAAAACCTCCTTATAGAACAGCAGAATGTCTGACTCTTTGCAACTAAACCTTGCAACAATTACGTTTCCTTAATCCTGTAAACACTCGAGACTTTAAAATTTGATCCATCCACCATGATCATCTCAACTTTCAGAAGTTGGGAAAGGGGTATGCAAACAATTGATTGACAGATACAACTGCAAGCAAACAAAATCAATCTATTCCCAGGACATCTAACACATGAAAAAATAACTAACATCAGAAACAAAAAGATATCAGAAGCACAAAAATCAATAAAGATGTCGGCAAAACAGAAATGACAAGTTATGGAAGAGAAGCCTATGATAACTGGAAAACTAACCTATTCATTGTTGACTGTGTACATAAAAGCATACAATATAATGAACAAACTCTGGTAACAGATTTAAAATCACATAATAGAGAAAGGAAATTTTAGTTCCTCAAACAATAGACCCAGTGAACTTACTAATTTAAGGAGCTTAAAATTTGCACGCAATCTTTTGCACACACAGGGATCATTTGATTTGCATAAATTTGTTAATGAAAAAGCAATTTGAATTTAGGTTAAGCATGTATCACTTCTGCAGCAGAATACTAATTCAGATTTGTTTTCTAGCTGAATGTATGCCTCGATAAGTCATTTATTGTAATGCACTTCTCCTTTTCACTTCCCTTTCCATAAACAAACAACCAAAGGAAATTTGATGGTAGTATAGACACCAGACAACTCAAACTAAACCACGCTGTATCTCCATCTCCAGTCTAACAGAATTTTTCTTATATAGAACCACACTAATAGACAATGCGACACAGTTATATTCAATTCTGATGTACTCTCCTAGTTGAAATGTAATCATCCACTTTGCTCCTACTGCTTTGCAAAAACTATATGCAATTGTGCACAAACCTACAACAATCTAGTTGACAGATCAAGATATTTCCATTCACGTGGGAACTAAGCCTATAGTTTGAATGTTCACTGAAAATTGTTATGCCAAACCCTTATTCGCAATGCCATTTTTGACAAATGAACCTGTCTATTTCATAGAGACAAAATAAATCAAGTTGTTGGACTGAATCACAAAACTCAAAACAACCTCAAATTTGGTGAATATTCACAATGATAACAGGTACAGACAGAAGTTAACTTGTATCATCAACTATATAAAGTCGAAATGAATAAATCAATATTCTGACAACTAGCCAAAGGGGAAAATAACACCTTCTCAATCAGCTGAAAAGAAAAGGGCAGTTCATAAGCACATGGCAACTGGAACTGGGCTAAACACCGATTCATCATTCAATGCGTGTAGAAGTTAGAAAATTAGAAATTGTAGATGCCTTCAACTTTATCATCAATCAATTGATATCAACAACATGGATGTAAAAGAAAAAATTTTGACATTGTCTAACAGTCAGCAGCACTTCAACGTAACAAAAAGCAGTTTGTACACACACACAAACCTTTAGTTTCTATGCAGGCAATACATCAAAGTATGGAAGGCATAAAGCAACTCCAAAGGGTGATCATCACAAATGGAAACAGATCCTTACCATCTTGCAAATGAACCTGTTGTTCCATTGTTTGCAAACGCAATTTCAATTCACTATTTTCAGCATTCAGGCCATTTGTATCCCTCTGATCACAAAGAAAAACCAAAAGAAAATCCAAACATGTTATACTCATTGCGTGCTTCTATACGTTTCAAATAAAATCATGTTGTAATTCGATAATTCTGAACAAAAAACAGACAAATTTCATCTGAATGAACGCCTCCCTATGAGAATGTGAAGCAATGTTTTACAAATCTGAATGGGATATCAAAGATGAGGGAGAGTGGAAGAGGGTTGATTAAACTGAAGTTGGACCGATGTTGAACGATATTGAACTGGGATAAAATATAAATTATTTAAAAAGTTAAATCTATCTTAACAGATATAGAACCAGACAATTATGTCAAATATATCAAATTTCTCAAATATATACAGAAGTTAAACATTGTGTTTTGGTAAGCTTCCTTTTGATTGTTGACCTTCACACCTTTCCATTTTAATGCATTAACTAATTTCAGGTCCGCAATTAAATAGCAAAGGCAGGATTTGAACAACAGACAGTCCTTGAAATAGAAAACGTGAAAACAATGCTCTCATGGTACCATGACATTAATTGAGCTGCAATACTTCTACATACATTCATATACATATACAGGTTAACTCATTGAAGGTCAATTGGACCAGTTGACTGTTCTTTCTCTGGTCCGGAGACATTGATGAAAAATTAAATTGATGAATCTTACCTGAAGCAAAGTCAATTGAGCAGACAGTGATGTAGCTTCGGTTTGCAGTGTTTGTACTTTCCTTTCTAGTTCAGCTATATACCGCATCTTTCGTTCCTTTGATCTTGCAGCTGATTGTCTATTTGCCCAGATCCTATCATATCAAAAATAATAAACAAATAAATATGCATATAAGATGCCAATCTAAAACACAAACTAAGAAAGCAAACATGTTCCCTATTTTCCTCCCATATAATTTACAACAATTGGAGGGTAGCGTAAATAGTGAGCCAGGTCTTTAAAAGGTTGAAATGCCAGGAACTTGAAGTGCTATCCATCCATAACTAAATTTTATTGGCAGTATGCGCTTACAAGATTATATATGATCACATCAATTTCACTTGCTAAGAAATGAGTTTCTAATAAGGAAATCCACAAATTCTGCAGTATACATTCTCCACAAGAAACCAAAATTCAAAAGAATCTCAAACCAAGCAATACTGGAACAGGGACATCTAACTTGGATTTCCATTCACATATGACAATAGTAGCATTAAATTACTATGCAAAACCATCTCAAAACCACAACTCCAACAATGAAATAGACAATACCCAAAAGCCGAATATACCTTTTTGCGCGCTTAGGATCAATAAGAGCAAGCTCAGCAAGCTTGGCCGCAGACACAGCCTTCTTAGAATCGGCAGGAGAGACCTCTTCTGGACCTGACATAAGCATCTCTGGCTTGATAGTGGACGAACCATCCATTGACTGGCTATGCTGATGCCTAACTCTAGGCCTCTCACTAGGCCCACCAACGTCCCCTGTCACCGAAGTTGATGCTAAACCTGGTGCTGCCCCTACTGGGGCTGATTGTTCTGCCACTTGAGCCGCCGACGTAGCACACGAAGAATTATATTTATCCATATCAAGGTACATTGACAACAAATCCTCCTCAGTCTCGTCAGACAAAGACGGCCCATCAGCACCACCAACAACACCAAGATCACTGTCAAAGCTAAGATCATCAGGCAATGTGAGAATCTCTGAATGAGCACGTCTATGACCAACATTCTTAGGTGGGTTATCAGGCATTCTGCTAATATCATGACTAAAGCTGCTAGAATCGGCTCCATGGCCAAAACGACTAGGGTCTGCGACAGTTCCTGCAGCCATTCGATTGAATGCAGATAACGAAGGCTCATGCTTTACATTAAAAGAACTCCCGGATGGTGAAAAGCTCGAGAATCGACCAGAAGGTGGTGGCAAACCACCAGTTTGAGCTTGGGTTTTATCGTTATCCATCTAGAGAATTCCAAAACCCCAATTAATCTCTGAACCACTCAAGTATTCAACAAGTCTGAATGAAGATCCAAGCTTGGATTTTTAATAGAAAGTGAAAGATGGAAATCAAAAACTATCACAAGAAGAAACATACAACAAATAGGAATCAGTATCAGAAACTAAGAAACCTAGAAACGCAGAGAAAGAAAAGAAAGAAACGGGTAAAAAGAACTCTTTTTTCTTTCTCTTTACCAGAAAGAACAAATTAAACCTTGAACATCAAGACAGATCAAACAACAGCAACCCCAAAAGAAGTGGAGATCTGAATCTGAAGCCAAAAGAGAGAGAGAAAATGAAAAACTAAATATCTACAAGGGTAAAATTAAGGAATACGCGAGAGGCAGAAAGGAAATATGTTTACTTTCCGGGAAAATCTAAGGCAGAAAATTCTGTTATGAGGCAGCTTATGATTTACATGGTTTGTGTTGGAAGTGTCGAAATCTCAGATTTTTAGCATCAAAAGAAAATAAACTCTCATCAAAACCAAAACCAAAACCAAAACCAAAACCAAACCAAACCAATGTCACTTCACATGGACACATGATCACTTCCGCCTTTTATTTATTATGCTTATTAGTTATTCCATAATTTCCCTCCTATCTCTTAATTTATTTAATTATGCAATTTTAAGTAAAGAAGGTTTGATATAATTGATATTTTAATTAATTAATTTCTATATCAAATTTAAAGAATTTATGAATAACCTGATTAGGTATAAAAATAAAGAATATTATCTCTTACAAATTAATTATGATGAAAGAGCTCACTAAGAACATTCAAGGGTACATGTCTTAAATTATGTTGTTTGCTGATGACATTGCTTTTATAAATGAGACAAAAAAGGGTATCAATGTCAACCTAAAATTTTGGAGAGATACGTTAGAGTCGAAGAGTTTTAACTTTGAGTAGAATTAAGACTAAATACTTATAGTTTTTTAACTTTGAGTAGAATTAAGACTAAATACTTAGAGTTTAACTTTTTGAGTTATAGTATGACTTCTGATACAGAGATAAAGATTGGTTCAAAAGTTATATAACATAAAGAATGTTTTAAGTATTTAAAATATATCATTCAAAGCAATGAAGAAATCGATGAAGACATTATCAATTGTATCAAATCAAAGTGGCTTAAATGGAAGAGTGTATCAGGAGTTTTATGTGATAAGAAAATACCACTCAAGCTTAAAGATAAATTCTATTATTTAGCGATTGGACCGCGCATGCTCTATTAGGCAGATTGTTGACTTATCAAACAAGTTCATAAATATAAGTTAATAGTAGCAAAGATGATGATACTCTGTTGGATGTACAATATTACTAAAAAAGATAAGTTGACAAATATAATAGTAAAAGATAAATTAAAGGTGACTAATGTTAATAAAAATTAAGAAAGACAAGAGTTAGTTGGTTGGGACATGTTAAACAGGAGACATCCTAACGTTCCAATGAGAAGATGCAGGAAAATTATTCTTAGGGACTATAAGAAGAAAAAAGAAAGGCCTAAGAAGAACTTAGGGGAAATGATTAAGAATGATATGACTCTGCTGGAACTTACTTAGGATATAGCCATCAATAAAAAAATATTGGCGTACTAGGTTAGGGTAAAGAATCTCATATAGAAAGATCTTTCTCTTTCTTATAAGTCGTTTAATCATTTTCCTTTGAGTCTCATTTCTTATATTTAACCTAAACATTTAATATGTAACATTTCTCTCTTAGTTATTTAGCCTGAATATTTCCTTAATTAGCTTAAATATTTTCTTGTAATGTGACTTGTTTGTTTTATTTATTTACTTGTTTTCTTTCTTGCTTATATATTTATCTACTTATTTTATCTTTTATTTTTATTCTTCACCTTGTTTTATATTTATTCTATTATTTATTGTAATACTTATTTTTATTTTTATTTTTATTTATTTATTTATATTTTTTATATAAGTTCATCGAAAATAATCGTTCTACCAATCAAGAATAAGGTTGCATAATTTTAGATCTCCCCAATCTTGTGGTTGAAAGACAACTGCTTCCTATTTAAATAGATTATTATAATTCTGGTTGTCTTTAAAATTGAAATTAACTACTTTTATGGGTAGTCAAAAGTCACAATCTACCAATGATTGGGAGGGGTGGTCAAAATCAGGAGAGAAAACAAAGACAAGAAACCATTTAACATGCATAGAAGTTGGACGAAAGACACAGCTCAAGAAAGATTGTTACAGCATACAATTTGATTTTTAAAGCAGATCATTGGCTATCCAAAGCCTTTTTCTAATAATATCTGACAACGTGACAAAAATTCATTTTCTTGACTAATTATTACGTCATATTCTTTAACTAACCAACACATTATTATAATAAATTATTATAATTTGTATTTTCCTAATTAATAATTTCATTTTGGTTACTTAAAACTCGCATTTTTAAGCTTACGATTACATCCTACCAACTTAATACGTATATTTTTATGATTGAAATCGCATTTTCCTAATTAGTATTGCATCTGACACTATTTTGAGTTAAGCATTATTTTTTTACCAGCTCTTTACACAATTAAATATAAAGGGAAAGATTAGCTTAGAAGTTATTTTGTAAAAGGAGTATTTTAAATATCTAGAATCTATTATTTAAAGCAACAGAGAGATTAATAAAAACTTAGTTCACTGGATCAAATTAAGGTGAATTAAATGGAGAAGTACATTAGGAGTTTTATATGACAAGAAGATACCGCTCAAGCTTAAAGGTAAATTCTATCATTTAACGATTAAGTCGGTCATGCTTTATAGGATGAACTATTGGGCCATAAAACAAATACATAGTCATAGGCTAATGATGATGAAGATGAAGATACTCTGTTAGATATGCAACCTTAGAAAGAGAAATAAAGTCAGGAAAGTAATGATAAGGGACAAATTAAAGGTAGTTAATATTGTTGACAAATTCAGAGAGATAAAGGTTAGGTGGTTTGGAAATGTTAAGAGGAGACACCTCGATACTCCAATGAGAAGATGTAAGAAGATCGTATTTAGATACTGTAATAGAAAAAAAGGAAGCCTCAGAAGAACTAAAGATAGGTGATCAAGAATGATATGATAATATTGAAACTTACCGAATACATGACCCACAATAGAAAACTTTGATATAATTCAAATAAAAGAATTCTCGTAAAGAGATCCTTATAATTTTCATAAGTAGATTTTTCAAAAATAAAAAGTACTTACCTCTTAGCTGTTTAGCTTAAGCCTTTTTTACCTACCTAGTTTGATTTAATACTTTTATTATTATTATTATTATTTTCTTTTAGAAACAGCTGCTCTACTAATAAAGAGTAAAATTACGTCCTACTAAACCTCCTCAAATTCAGCATATTAGCGAAATTTCTATTAAGTGTTTTTTTTTTTACACTATTAAGAAAAAAGGTCTTAAACCATAATGTAGATAGTGACTAATCTGCTTTATAATCACTTAAGATCATCGGACCCTAAGCTTAGTTACTCCATAATGACAACCAAACACACTACCTTGAGAAACCATATCTTCCAATAAACTTACATCATGTCAATCAAATTATGAAATCGTGTGAATGATAGTTAAGTCTTCTTAGTCACTCATTCTTGGTCAATTTCTTCGTAAATACAAAAGATCTATTGCTTATAGAATTGCCAGTCTTCCAAGTTGTAGTGTTTGCCCTGCAAAACATCTTCGCCAGCACTTGCATTGCCCTCTGGATACTCGCTATATTACTTGTACCGGAAAATGTAAGAGGGTACTTACAAGGTTCCAGTCCCCGTTCTCCTAAGTGCAGGTAAAACAATATTGAACTTGGTTCTGATAGTTGATATAGATATGAGAAAAGCTCTCATGGGGTTTGAGTCTTCGTAGTAGGTGAGCGTTTGGTAGATAGTAGCAGCCTCCTCGTGGATTTGACTGTACTGGAAAAAGAAAATAAGATTAGCTGATATTAATGTTTAAATGGCTTTGCATCAATTCATAATTAACCAGTGAAAGCCAGTGTATTAACATGATAAGACGAGCATACAGTGTGGTCACCTTTGTTTTCCTTCTTATATCATCCTATGTTTACAATATTCCTATTCATAGTTTCAGGTTAAAAAGCAGAATTGATACTAAATCCATATTTATTCATAGAGAAGAGACCAAAAATTAAAAGAAAAAGCAAAGATGTATTATCACACTTCCAAGTGTATCACAAGCAGCAATCCAGGAGACATTACTAAGATTTTTGCAGAGCGAACAACTTTCTTCACATTTGTTCAGATACCATAATATATAAATGAATGTTAAGATTACAGGAATGTTAATCTTACTGATTATCAGAAAATGTAGTCTGGTAACTGGAGCGGAAATTGATGAACTTCAACTTCAAATGCACTTCCTTTCGGATCTGCCAATCTGGAACAGCCAACAATAATGTACATCAGAAAAGATAAATTGTGAAAGGAACTTAGAGGCCCAACATGTGTAAGTCACTACCAGAATACCGGCTAATGGGTGGGTGGCTTGCAAAACAAGAGAGATTATATATCCTTAATTTGGTCATTGTTATTTTTTTGGGATGAGAAGTATAAAAAGCCTGCGAAATGCTCGCCTATTTGATTTGCTAATTTTGGTTGCTGAAATTGGAGTCTGGGGGCAGAATGAAAAAAATGAATGAAGCCACCTCAACTAAAGGGTTACTGAAACATGGACCAATCTCACTATATGCCATCAGGACTCTAGAAGTTATGCCGCAAAATCAATGTTTGCTTTGCCCAGCAGATTGTCACCAACTTATTGGGATGTGACCATTGCTTCCTAGTGTCAATATTTGCCACAAATCCATAACAAATAATAGGGATAAAATCAAAATTTCATTAACATCTCCACTTTCCGAACAATCTCACCATAGCTATGAGGATGTGCATATATCTTCTTTATTTTTAGAAAGAGCAGCTGAAATCAAGATGGCAATAACA
>JAOQMM010000005.1:6267926-6281153 GCA_027563515.1 Erythroxylum platyclados
TCGGAATCCGTCGCTTCCGCCGCCAGGTTCCCCACCCATAGGTTGCTTGACGGAGTGTCCGAATCGTCGGAGTCCCGATAGCCTGGCTTCATCGATTTCATTGGCGGTGCCATTCGCTATAAAATTAGGGTTACAAGACAAAGACAAATAAACCCAACTGGAAACCCTAAAATTTGAGAGGATAAGACAGGAATTAAAACCCTACAATAAGGACGAGGGATGTGGTATTATATATGGATAAGGCTGGTCGGCCGGCATGGGACAGGGGTAAATGTGTAATTTCAGCCTAAACGCTTGGACTGGAGGCTTCCTACTGGGATCTAGACTTTAGGAAAACATTTTTTTAAAAGAAAAAAAAAAGAGGTTAGAAAAAGTTGATTACACAAAATAATAAAAAAAGGCATCGACTTCGCTAAAATTTTTATTTTTGACAAATTATCAAAAAATTGTCAACTGTTAAAAATTATGAATTATTAAAAAAATATTACATTTGTTAACGTACTTTTCATCACATATTTATTTCTGCCGAATGTTTAATACATATACGCCATATTAAATGTATTTATAGATGTTACTGTGCAACAATTATCAATAATTAGTATATGCTTTAATCAAAAAAGTAAAATTCAAGTTAAAATGAGTTTTTCTCTTAAATCTATGATTTTCCTAATAGTTAACTTTATAAAAACCAAGTTTTCAAAATCGGATTGGCAGTGAAACCAGTAAGACAAGAGATTTAAGATTTAAATGGTTTAATTGATATTAGACTGTCATAAAACTGGTTAAAGATTGCATAAAATTAAAGAATTTGAAAAATGATTGAAAAAAATATTCTTACCTCTCAAAATTTAAAGTTTAATTGAAAAAGAAGATCACTAAATAAAAATTAATTTGTTTATTTTAGTTTATAAAAACTGATTTGACTGATTAATTAATAAATTAATCGATTTTTAATAAAAAAGATTATTAAACTAAATCAAATCGAAAAGTTAATCGGTTTAACGTTTTTCATTATTAATCTGGTTCAATTTTTAAAATATTAATAAAACAAATCTTCTTTAATTTCATTAAAACTTTTAAGAAATGAAATTCATTAATTATAATTAAAATTCTTAGGTTTATTTTTTTAATTATTTGATAATCATTTGATAATTTTTTAGTAAAAAAGTTTTATTTGATGATCATAAATTTGCTGACTTTTTTGATATTTTTTTATCAATTTTTAAAAATTTTTGATCTATTTTCCTATTATACATGGATTAAATAGATTGGATCTATCAGGGTGAGCCTTTGTCTTAGTTAGGCCGCTAAGAGCTTTTATAACAAGCACTAAGCTAGCTTGTAGCACAAGAATTCTATGGGCAGCAACCGGATCAGCCGGAAATTCTATGTTGTAGAAGCAGAACCTGCAATGACAAGTTCTCATTTTTCCATGGATTTGCTGGTATGAAATGGCTTTGCTATTTCCGATGTAAAATGCTTAAATAATCATTCAAATTGTAGCAATCTATTGACAGAGGAAAACAAAGGTCCGGTTTGCTACATGGTTGTACGTGACTATCCTACAGACAAAGCCAACTTTATGTTCTTCAGCCAACTTTATGTTCTTCAATCTTAAAAGTTATCCTTTGCTTGGCGGATGATGCCTAAGGCTTCAGCATCATCTGCTGTTGCTGAAATCCCCAGTGACTTCCGGATTTCTTCACTTGAAGTTCGAAGGAAAGGATTGCAAGCCTTCTCAAGCTTTAGTGTGGTTGGAATCTGTGGCACCACCAAGAATAGTACAATGATATCAGAAAATAAAACCAACAACGGTGGAACCATACTAGGAAAATCATTACATGGCAACACCAAACGAAGGGATTGTCATTCTCTAAGATGGTCTCAGGCCAGGTTTAGTGCACCACAGTGATCGACATAATACACACGGTAAGATACTTCTGACAAGTCAACAATCCATTCTTAAAATCACACATCCAACTGTTCCAATTCTCTAAGCTATTTCAAGAAATTTTGGAGATCGTTTCTTGATGCTTTCAAAACTCCATGAGGATTTCTAAAGGTTGATAAACAAAAAATGCACAGATTACAAGATCTTTCTTTTAAAGAGTAATCTGCTGACAGTTCTAGAAATTATCAGCAAGGGGTGAAAGTGTTATGGCAACCAATAATTCAGTTGGCAAGTCTGTTGAGCTTGCACCTAACACCTAGAGTTAAGTCCTGCAACTCTAGAACTTAATTAGTTACTAGGGGGCGAGGGAAGGAGCTACTCATGCAGTTCTGTAGAAGTATGAGTTGCATGGATTATGTTCTGTCTGCTTAATTCAAATAAGGAGAAAATGGTTAGGACTTACAGTTGGAAAATTCTTGCTCCGAAGATGGGCCACCTGAGCTGCATAGGACCGAAGTGCCTCATTGTTGGGTTCTACAGACACTGCAAATTTAGAATTACTCTGTGCACAAGAACAGCAGCTCATATTCAGACCCCCAACAGTTACATAGATTAAAGAATACCAAAAAAAAAGAAAACTGAAAGGAGATAGTGACAAACCAACGTATATTCATGACCACAGTATATATTTGTATCATCTGGCAAGGACATGATTTTCTTGAGGGAGGCAAACATCTGTAACAAAGAAAGTCAGTTCTCTCTTCGATCAACATGTCCAAAAGGTTGAGTTGTTCTCAAAAATTAAGATCAGGCATGGGAGAGTACTGGGAAGTCAGAGACATGTTTATAATCACCGTGGGGGAACAGAAAGAGACGAAGTTAAAATATCTAATTTAGAGTATGAAAAAGAAAAAAAAAATCCTTTCTGTTATCCTTCCCCACCAGTCTCTTTTCTAAAGAGAAAGGGCAAGAGGTTTAAGGTTCACTAAATTTAGAGTTTCATGTAGCTAGATAAATGGCCTAAAGGTTCATCTTTGCATACAAAGTTTCAATCTCAATAATCCAAAACATGAATAAAACAAAACACACAGGACACTCCATTCCATTCAAGGTTAAGAGGGTATTAAACCCAATGCAAGTGAAGTTGTCAACCTTGGTTCCTACTGGCATTTCCTCAAAACACCACTTATACATTAAAATTATGCATTTACGTACCTACGGATCCTATATCTATGAACAAGAAAACACGTGTTCCTTGTTAAGCACTACATGCTAAATGATCAGAACCAAGAATTGCCCATAAGAATAAATGAAAAAGAGGCTATTGGTGGAGGCTCCCAAATCCTGGGGCTTGGCATGGACAAGCCTGTATGACATAATTACCTGCTCTGGCGTTCCTTCGAATAGCTTGCCACATGATAAGCTAAATAACGTGTCTCCAGTAAAAATTGCCCCAGATCCAGGGAAGTAAAAACTTATGTGGCCTACAAGTAAGTCACTTGTATCACATAAAATCATTAAGAAAATATGCATGGAATGAAAAATAAACAAATAATAAATACAAGCTGTTCAAAGGTCGAGATATGATGGTCAGGCAAAAGACGTAACAAAGTACAAGTTGGCTAATGCAGCAAGTTCTAATCGACAATAAAAATAAACATGACCAAATACATGGACTTTCTTCAAAATCTAACAAAATATAACCTCGAGTATGACCAGGACTTTCCATTACATGCACTTCATGGCCTGCAAACATCCACTTGTCACCATCATTCAAAGCAATATCTATGCCAGGAATCCTCTCCCTGTCAATTCCAGAACCAATCACCTGCACAAAAGAAGTAGGGTCGATAACCTAGTAACTTTATGAGCATTTAGATAATTTACATTAAGAGTAAACAAAGGTTGAATTGCATTGTGTTCACTATGTATACTTCATAGTACATTTAAAACCTAAGATTTGAAAACAGTGAGATGTTGTTTATAATAATGTTCCAGTGAGTTGCCCAAGGACAGCATCAAATGCATTCCATTCTAAGCCAAAGGTGGGAGAGAATTTAGGAAGCACATACACATGTAAAAATCAGCAGAGTTCTGTTCAACTCAAATAACTTGACCCCATCTATTCTGTTTGCACCAAACTAGGTGCTAACTAACTAAGATTTCAGAAGTGCTAACTTGTTGTATCAAGCAAATGTGCAATGATCTTATGAAGCACCTCTTGTTTAATTTCTTTTACTTCTCTTCCACATCATAAAGAAACCCCCCCAAAAAAAAAAAAGCTGAAGATAAAAGGCATATATATGACATTATGATAATAGTGAAGCACCACAACTTCTTAGTAAAAAAATAAAAACAAAATAAAACTGACAATCCTTCTCTCCAGTTTAAAAAATGGTCTGCACTTTGGTGAACGAAAAAATGAGTCCAAACCTTAGGTTCTTGATTAGTATAACCATGCTCTGCCAAGGTTGAATTGCAGCACCCCTAACTCATTAAACATGAGAGAAGAAAAAGAGTTTTCACTGGGAAATATTAACATACCTTTGCACCATACCTTGCCTTCAACTCTTCATTGCCACCCGTGTGATCATAATGATGATGAGTGTTCAATATGTAAGTCAAATTGCGATTTTTTCTACTTAAAGCATTAATAATTGGTATAGATTCAGAAGGATCCACAACGCCAACTGTGCCCGTATCCACATCATGCAAAAGATATGCGTAGTTGTCACTAAGACATGGCACCTGGAAAAGGTGTGTTGGGTATGGTAATTGCAAGAAGCAAAGCAAAAGCTTGAATTATTACGAAATGCTAACAAATATTCTTACTAATTCAATTTGCAATGAGGAAGACACATTAGAAACACTGCAAAACTGAGTAATTCTAAGTGTTCGACCAGCTCCACGCAAGGTTTTCAATGGCAAACACAACAACTGCATGAATCCATACACTAGGCCTTTTCTTAGGCAAAGTTGTCTCGTGCCTGGCCATACACAGAGCCCCGTCCTTGCCTGAAATATGAGATCCCAAACTCAGGTTTTGCAATATTTAAATTCTCTTCAACTAGAAAAGTGAAGCAAGGAAAGTTTTGACATGATATGAAGTGGAATTAGAATGAGAATGTTCTGAAGAAAATTCAACAAGAAATCAGGCGATCAAAATGAGATTCTGTAAAATAAGGATAAAGTAGAAAATATGAAACCTTATATAGGTAGTTCTATAGCTAACAAGAAAATCAGCATCCGGATTTGCATTATGTGCATACTGGAATTACGCAAAAAGTGAAGTCCAAAATGAGAAGGGCATCAGAATTCCATTAATTACAATCCTCCTGTTAAGCCACTATTTTCAAGATTTCAAAAGGACTCTTAAAATGTCATCCTCTCGCAAGAAAAACACCAAAATATTCCAACATCAGTTTGAATTACTCCATTCCCACATCACAAAGTTTCACAATTTTCATCAGCAAATCAATTCGCTATCATCCATCATCTAGTTTTACAGAAGAAAGCATGACACGACATAATCGAGTACAAAAAGAGTGAATTCCCACAATCCCACTGCACGCATCAGGCAAAACTGGTGAGTGGTAAAAGACATTTGCCTAAAGAAGAAGAAAGGGTATAAAAACAAGCCAACGCCATGCCCAATTCCACATACAGAAAATGCCACAACTTTAACCCAGAAAAAGTACAGCAACTACAACACAGTCCAATAACAAAAATTAGTGGAAACCCAGTTCCTAAATGGACTCAAACACACAGATCAAGCATTTGACTCAAACGGTCACAACGTAAACAAACATGAAGCCCTTCATTGAATTCACCAAAAACGAAAAGGAAAAAAAAGTAAGTACAAGACATGTAAGAGTTAAAATTAAAAAAAAAAGAGAGAGAAAGAAGAAGAAGAAAAAAAGGGATAAAAGGGAACAAACCCTGGAACAAGTAAAGGAAGCCATAGCACAGGAGGCTTTGGAGATCATTTGCATCCCCAACTTCTTGAAGCTAAATTACTTTCCTTTATTATTTTGCGTTTTCAGAGAGAGAGAGAGGGAGAGGGCTGTCCGTGGGGTGTGGGGTTGTTGTTCAGTATAGGTGCGTGGGTTGGCACTTCGGGGGAACCTTTTTCAAGCGGCAGTTGGCACCACTTGATGCTTAATCATGTCTTTATTACCAAAATTTCTGATGATTTATAAAAATAAAAAGAAAAAAGAGATGGTTGGATGATAAGACATAGTTATACAGGACGGGTGAGATGCGGGGATCTCACCCACCGCTTTATACAAATATCATGCTTGTTGCGTATACCATGTTCAGTCCGTGTGAAGTGGACGACTCAGGGACTTCCAACCACTTCACACCAGTGTTATTCGCACTTCCTAAAACGTAATTCACATATTACAAAAGTTGTCTTCTTATTATCACAAAATAGGGTCATGTTCTCCTCCATCAATTTGAAGTCCACCAACGTTAGGACGTGAATGACTTAAAAGCTGTGGGACCTTACGTGCAGTCACTATCAGTCATCATTCTGTGTGTTAGAGGGAGAGTCCAACAAGGGTGACTATTTTTGGTACACCCAAAGACCTTTCATTTGGATAGTAGGCAAGGTTTCATGTTGTAAAGAGAGAATCATAAAATGAAATTTCAAATAAAGTTTCTTTTACATTGATCCTCAGTCAGTAAGGATTCATTTTCCAGGCAGCCAACCTGTTTTTTCAGTCTGTATAATATAAAAATGCCTTCTTCTTCTTGTCCATCTATACATGAGTGCCACTGTGAAGGAATTTCATTTATGTACACCAACTACCTCTCCACTCCACCACACTTTTGTTGGGTAAAAGGAAGAGCAGCACTGCTTATAAATCTTTAAACCCTATTATCATATCATATCATATATGCATCATCACCCACGACACACTTCATGCATCCAAACTTAAGCTAACCTAGCAAGACAACTAATAAACTCACTTTCTTGTTTTAGTTGTCACCGGAGATGCTTGTGATCCACCACCTAGTGCTGCAGCTGCAGATTCAACGTGAGTAAGCAGATACTCGTAAATCTTCTTCCTAAGACGGTCCACTGTTTCCGCTGAAACATAGGCTGTTTCACCAATATTGTCTAACCAGTCGTTCACACTCTTGAGTTGTGTTAGCATTCCTGCTATTTGGCCATTATCTGTCAGAACAGAGGTATCCACATCTGTGTCCAAGAACCTCTCCACATACCCCAAGAACCAAGCCTGAGATTCCATCTGCAGCTTTTCGGCCAAATCTGCAGCCTCACTAAGGCCGTTTCCTCTTATCCACTCTGGTGTTGATTGGGGCTGCACCTTTTGACTACTGATGGCAGAACCATCCCCAGGCTTGCGAAGTGCTCCAGTTGCCACAAGCTTGGATCCAACTGCCGGACGCATTTTTGGTTGGCTCTTCGTTGTGCCATTCTTATTAGAGTTTTCAAGTACTAAAATAGATTGATTACCATCACTACTCTTTTGAACTTGAGTGGAGGGACTAAGTTCCTTGGTGAACACAGAAAAGGGAGACAGACTGGTGGTCAATGCAGCCTGCACCCAAGAGGCTGCATGCTTACGTCTATCTGATGTGATATTTTGTGCTTCTTCTGTCGGACTGTTTTCAGAATCTGCCAATGAACCACTTGGAATAACTTTAGGCAGAGAATTGGCGATCATGCGAGTATTGTTCAAGCTTGAGTGGAGGGTCAAGAACTGCTCCACAGCAGGTTGCGGATTTTCTTCCTTGGCAGATGAAGTCAGCTCAGAGTATATACTGCAAAAGTAAAACAGCACAAAACAAAATTTTAAGATTCAAAATGATTTGACTGTATTGCGTACACATTTTAACTCGTATGAAACTAAGAGATTTTCCAAAAGTAGACCTTGAACTTTCATACAAGACTTGCAATGCTTTGTCCACTATCTCCCTAGCACAGAGTATGTATTACTACAGGGTAAGAGGAAACACAATATCAAATCTTGATGGGATTGTTTATGTTCATGAATGGGTTTTTGAATTATTTTTAGGATTCTGTTCTACTCCAAGTTTCTCATTAGTAAGTTTAGTCAATGCTTAAGGATCATTACCCAAAAAAACTTATATATATACATATTCTTTTACAGTCGTACTCAGGTTTTGATATGATACTGTAAGGTGTTCTAATCTCAAATCAACATCATGTAAACTGTATCTATTTCAGAATTCTTGGATTATTAAGTTTGACATTCTGCCCTGACACATGTCTAGTGGTGTAGAAATGCCATTTTGTGATAACACTTCTACTTATTCAAAACCCTGAACATTTTTCAGGCTGTCAAGATATTGAAGAATATTCAGACCTTTATCTTCCTATTACACAATTAAAACAAAGATTTCATCATCACCACATTTGCTTAATAAACCTTTTTCAGTTTTAGTGGTGATGTAGCAGTTTAAAGAGTCATTGTTCTACATATATATTTAGACTGATTCTTAGTTTCTCAAGTTAAGCCATCCGTGCCACTATTTTCATCTAAAATATGTGCTAGATATAATTTTGAGCTTCAACCTATCAACTAAGAATGTAAGACAAGCTCTAGAAGTAAATTGATATCCCCAGCTCAGAATCTTAGACTCCATCAAACAACGTTAACAAACATATGAAATCACCAAAGATGAACGGTAACAGACAAACTTCCAAAATTGCAGTTAATCCTTCACCCACCTCAGACATCGAAGCAAGCTTTCTGCGACAGAAGCTTCTTGGAGAGCATTTACCGCAGCTGTCTGTGCAGCATCTCTATGCCTCATAACTTCCTGCAACAAGATTTTCACTAAGATAAGATGGGAAATGGCCAGGAACAGAAGGGTTAAACTTAGCAGGCTCCAGGTTAGAATGCATTGAACTAAAGACTCCTGGACTTGACTATTTGTTTAACCTTCATAATTCAAGAAGAGTTCTTATTCTTTCACCCTTTTTTCGTAATGAATCATAATCTTTGTTAAAGGGAATGCTGCATTCAGAAACTACCGTTCCGGTTCCCGTTTACATGTGCATAGGGCAACAAAAAGGTCAATGAAAGAAACTTCACCAAAGCATGTAAAAATCAAAGGGAAACAAAACAGTATACTCATAGAGAAGTAAAAATGTCCATGAACTTACTAACAAACATTCACATTACCTTTCCCAGCTTTGACAGAGAGGAGGGAAGTGAATTCCATGAAACACTACCCTCAGTCAGTCTTTTATTATTTGTTGATACCTTAACCAAGTTTCCAAGTCCATTATTCGCAAGCTCTCCCGACGATTTCTTCCCGATAAACATTCTTGGCTTATTTGATTTTTCTTGATCATCTAAATGTCCATTTGAAGTAAACTTTTTGTTAGATAAATGAATTTTCATATCCTCCTTAAAAGCCTTTGCAGATATTTGGGCCTTGTTATCTTCTCTAGATGGCAACTTCTCACTTGATGTGCTCTTTCTTGGAGCCTGTAGAAAAGATTGGGATAAGTAGAAGTTTGACTTCAAGAAGACACCCGGAGCGAAATTCAACTCAAGAAAATTAGCAGGCAGCATGACATCCAAAACATTTCAAGAAATTGGCAAAAATGAAGAAGTATCATTAATGGGGCATAAATTAACAGTTTCATCCTGCAAATAAATGACCCGAGTAAAGAAACCCTCGTCAGAGCTTCACGATGAAGCAAGAATTCAGAAAATCGAAAACATAAACAACTAAGAAACAACAAAAACAGTTTCAACTTGGTCAAACAGCATATGCAATATGAACAATATCAGCCAAATCACACATTTCACAATTTCATGACCAACAAATGATACTTACAGAAATACTTCGAGTTTCAAGCTTTGGAGCAAGTTTGGCAGTTGTTTTTTTCGAATTTTCCTTATTCTTTACCTCCATGTTCCCTTCCCAACTCTTCCTCAAAGCCTTGGCCCCTAGCTCAAATCCATGAACTATGTTCTTAAACACTGGCACCCTCTTCACTGTTGGACTTGCTGAGCGAACAGAACTTGCTTTTTCTGCCGCTATCAACCTGGGTGAACCTTTCTCCAATCCTTTAATTTTTGCTTGCTGGCTAACTCCACTAGCAAACTTCTCAAACGAAGTGGGCAATGAGTAACAACTCGTTGGAGAGGAAGGAATTGATCTTGAACTAGATGTCTTCAATTTTGCCGAAGAGTCCCTCTTGACATCAAGCGTCAGAGCAGGTTTTGACAATTGGGACTTTGATCTACTCAGAGAAGATGATTTCTTGTCTGAGAAATCCTCCTTAGGACTTCCATTCAATTTACTTAGACTCCTTGAAACACCTTTTTTAGGTGATTTGACTTTCTCTGAATGTTTTGGAACTGAACTTGTATCATGACCATTGTTGAGGAACCCAAGAGAGTGAGTTGCCACAATATCTTCAGGGCTACCGACGCATGGGTGTCTCCCAGGAACTGGCCTTACCCCTCTAAGAATGGGGACTGGTGAGGCTGATTCAAGCCTTTCAACATGAATAAATTGTCCCAATTGGATCTTATCACTAAGAATTAGATCATCATGCTCATCAGGCAAAGACACATAGGTGGCATGAGATGAATCTGACACCTTGAGATAAAACCCCTGGTTAGGGAACAACTCACTACCTGCTAATGCCGGTACAATGCTCACAACTTGCAACAGAGAAGACCTATGCTCACCAGCTACTTTCACGTCTGTGTTCATATGCTGCAATAACTTGAGAAGAACTCCAGGGACAAGATTTGCCATTTCTTGCGATACCTTCAATTTGCATCACTCTACCAATGCCCAGATGTAGATTTTTGTTTTTGGTGTATAAACCCTAAGGCACCAAGAGGAGTAGTTGGTAAAGGACCGGTCATTGTCAATACCCAAATGGAAACAAGGAACGAAAGACTGTGGACTTTGACAAGTTACTGAGAAGGAAATAGAAGATCATACTTTAAAGCTAGATAATATTTATTGCCAGAACAGGTGTCTGACGATATCAGATTCAGACCAAGAAGAGATGAACAGCTCTAGATTCGTATTACAGGATGCTTAAGCTCGCGGAAACATGTAACCCCAACTCTAATTTATTCAAAAGCAACAATAAATGGGCAACCAAATTGAGACCTGTAGTCAGGATGATGCATTAATTAAAGAAACCAACAGGAAAATTCGCAAAATCAGTAGAAACACTAATAAAAGATGAAACCTTTTTTGTCAAGAAAAACAGTGATCATATAACCCAACTCCTAAACTAAAATAAGGTGTTTAATAATGATGGACTAATAATGGCGTACAGCTTGTTCAGGGACAAGCGACCTGTACTAAAAAGCTCAACAACCCAGAAGAAAAAGGGACTGCATCTCAGAAGTAGCAGTTAACATTTTATGGGAAAACAATCAAGAACAAAAGAAAAACCATTAATGCACAAAACCCAAAATGGAAAAGAAACAAAATTTTTGGAAACTCCCCCTAGCTGGGTTTTTGTAGTTTTATCAGAGACCCATCAGCCATGAGAAAACAAATCCAGATAAGCAAAAAGGGCAAACCTTTTACCTAGTAGACGAAGGAAAAAGAGAAAAGGAAAGCACAAAACTTGCTTGCCGAAGTTTTCCGAACATGATATGATGTGGAGCAGAAAACTAGCCAGAAAAAACAGAAAAGGGTAAAAAGGAATAATAGATGACAGGCCTATAGTATGATTGCATTACTCAATCCACAACCATCTCACATTGAGAGAGAAAGAGAGGTGTCAGCGCCTGACACAAACACATAAAAACACATGCAACATTTACAATGAGTACAAAACAAAAGAACTGAAACTGACCCCCCGGTACCTAAGCTGTATAGGTCTGAAGTAAAAGCAGAAAATACAGCAAAAGAATTCCTAATCCAACAAAGGCCTCTGTTGAATTCTTTTAAACAGCAACCAGAGCAGAGGGAGGAATCTTAACAAGGGAACTAAAATTTTAACAAATCTGTTTACTCCAACATACTTGTGGACCCTTTTCAAGAACACATCTATCTAACCAAATATTTTATGTATTTTTTAAAATATCTATTGTATTTTATGATTATGGTAATGCAAATGGAAATGGGTGCATGTGCAAGGTAATGTGGGGTGTTAGGAACAAGGTAATGGCGTGTCGGCTACCTGAAAAGGCGTCACAGCTCCAAAGATAGAAGTGCACTGCAGTTGGGCTGTTGCATTCTTCCCAATTTTTAATATTATTTTGCTTATTTGTTTTATTTTAATAGTTACTTGGCAAATGAGCTCAAGCGATTCACAGTCACCATGAAACTGAATGCATGTGAGACGAGTGTGGACCAATCAACATTCTTATTCTTGCAAATAAATAATGTCCTCCATGTTGAAAATGATAGACGAACATTTTTTCTATTTCCCAATTATTCATTTTCAGTCAACACTGACGGGTGCAACATTTTCTTTTTGTTTTGAAAAGGAGACCAAACTTAAGACCAAGTGAACTTGTTCAATTGATAAAATAATTTATTTTTTAAATAAATCCTATGCTTATTTTTAAAATATTTTTATTATCTTCCATTTTGTTACGATACTTTTTATCTTGTGTCTGTTTTCTCTCCCTCAAGGTCCGCATTCACTCTCTAATTCTGCACAACTCAAGCAACGGTGAGCAGAATTTTGAAGCATATCAAGTATAATCAGAACTTTGCAATATATCATATATGTGTCTTGTTATTTTTTTTAAAACCTTGTCTTTTAAATTTGCATCACCTAATAAAGATCTGTAGCTGGTTTTTTTTCAAAACTATTATTATTCTATTTTAATTATTTATTATTACTTTACTCTTTTTTAAAAGTATTTAGTTATTTTATTACATCTATTTTTGTTTTGTTAATCTTCATGTCACATCTGCACGTGAGTCTATCGGAACAGCCTCTTTATTATCTTTACTTGGAATATATCTTCTTAAAAAAAAAAAAAGCAACCAAAAGCAATGATGAGGCATTTCTATGGTTTAGTGGTTGACATGGCTCGAGTCAAACCACATAATTTTAAAGCAGCATGACATTGTCCATCAAGTAGAATCATAAACGAAATCCTGTTTGCAACTCTTATGGCTGCGAAATTTCCATGTGAAGTTACCAACACTATTCTTTTTCCGTTTTCTTTAAGTATCTTAAATATATGATGGATATAGACGTGTTCCATATCGTGTTCTTCACTGTAAATTGGACTCATGTTTGAAGAATAAACACAGGATGGGACATGTCCCGGGTCGTATCCCACAAGCTCTAAACTGTTTAGTGAAGCACAGCCTTGTTTTGCCTTCAC
>JAOQMM010000005.1:6282099-6309238 GCA_027563515.1 Erythroxylum platyclados
ATATAGGACAAATCGGTCCTAAGGTAGTAGCACACAAGTTAAATGTTAATATGGATATATATATGGTAATGGTAATCATTCCTTAGTTCTAACTAACCATCATATTTATAATGATTATATCCATTCCTATTCCTCACTATATTCATTCCCATTCCTATTTCCATTCCCCTGTTTGAACCAACCGCTCCCTTACTATTTGATGTTAGATACTGGTTGTTATTTAGATCTTTTCTAAACATTTTATATTCCTATTATATCTCAAAATTTAATTTCTTTGTCAAAACTTGATACAGTTAAATATTCTTTTAAGTTTGTAAATGGAAGTTGTAGTTTATGTAAGAATAATCAGTTCATTGGTTTTGATGTTATTTGTGATGGTTTATACAAATTAAACTTAATATCCTCTTTGTTGAGACTCTATTAACTTTGCATTATATTGTTGGAATTAAATATGGTTTAACGGATAAAAATTTAATTTACTTGTGGTATAAATGTTTACGTCACATATCCAAAGAAAGAATGCAAAGATTAGTGAAGAATGAAATCCTTCCTAATTTGAATTTTACCAATATTAGTATATGTGTGAATTTTATTAAAAGAAACCACACAAGGCACATAATTAAGAAAGAAATCACAAGTAGCATATAACTCATTAAACTTATACACAGTAATATATATGGACCTTTTGACATTCCATATTTTGGTGAAGGAATTTTATTTTCTTTATTAATTATTTTTCACATATGGATATGTCTATTTACCGTACAAAAAATATCAATCAATAAATACCTTATATTTGTTTAATAATAGGGTTGAAAGATAATTATACAGAAAGGAGAATGTTGTCAGGTCTGATATAGGTAGCGAATATTATGAAAAATATGATCAAATTGGGCAACTAACCCATTTGCTAAAATTCTTAAAAAGTTTGGCATATGTGCTGAATACATAATTCTTAAAACATTAGAATATAATAATGCTATAAGAATTGTCCTTCAATGGGATGGCTTTAAGTATATTAAGATATTCCTTATTACCCTTATCATTTTGGTTGTACACTTTGAAAATCTTCATGCATTTGTTAAACAAGGTTCTTAATAAGGCAATTGCAAAGACTCCATATGAATTGTAAATGGGAGGAAAACCCACTTTGAAGCACCTGTATGTTTTGGGTTATTCAACAAAAGTAAGAATTAAAAATAGAACTCAAGAATGACTAATAGTTCTTTATTGTTTACCCAAAAAAATCTAAAGGGCATATATTTTGTTTTCCTAAACATATATGATAATTATTGAAATTAGGAATGCAATATTTATTAAAAATAGTGAAATCAGTGGGAGTGTGGAACTATGTAAAGTTAAAGTTCAAGAAGTAAGGGTGGAAATTCCTTTTCCTAAAACTTCTTCTTAATTTGTTGTTCTAATAGTTGTTAAACATTTTGACAATATACAGGAACATTAAATGAATAATGAAGCACCCGATAATGAAGTTATTGCCAACAAACATATAGTAGATGAACCGCATGAGATAGTATTAAGAAGGTATGAAAGGTAAAGAATGTATGTTATCTCTAATGATTATATGGTTTATTTATAAGAATAAGAATTTGACTTGAGAATTAATTATGATATAGTTTCATTTTCATAAGCCAGAAAAGGTGATGATTTTGTCAAAGGATTAGACATCATAAAAGAAAATATTAGATTCATGGATCATAATAAAGTATGAGAACTTGTTAAATTGCCTAAAGGCTATAAAAGAGTTAAGTATAGTGGTTCTTTCAGACCAAGTGCAACTCTAATGATAACATAAAAAAATACAAGTCTAAACTTGTTGTTAAGGGTTTCAACCATAAAGATAATGTTGAGTACAATGAGACTTTTTCTCTATTTTGAAGGACTCATTCAGAATTATCATAAAATGGGTAGCTCATTATGATTTATAGCTTCTTATAAGTATAGCAATTGGTCAAGTTACTTATGGCCTAAACTTGGCCTGATTTTTTTCTTGACCCGAACCTAGTTTTGACCAAAAGTCAATCAACTTTGGATAACCCAAAACTTAATTAGTTAAGGCCAAAATGATCTTATTTTAGAAAAACTTAACAAAACACAACATTATGATTGATTGGTTCCTAAGCCGTTTGACTATAAAATGATATTGTTTTATCAAGTTCAAGTAAAATAATATTGTTTCAGTCGAATCATTAGTTCGAGCTATTTGGTCTAAGTCAGTATTATTAAGCCTAAATTCGACCTATAACCTAGTTACTAGGGCTTAGACCATTAATTTCTGGTTAGGTCGAGCCAAAGTTGTCATCCCTAGCTCCATCATATAAATGTAAAGATTGGGTTTGTAAATGAGAATCTAGATGAATAAGTGTACAAGAATCAAATTAAAGGTTTTGCAATTGAAGTAAAGGAATACATGATATGTAAAGAAGTCAATATATAAACTTAAGTAAGCTTCCCAACAATAGTATATTAAGTTCAATAATAAAATCATTTCCTTTTGGATTTAAGAAAAATATTGTTAATTGATGCATTTATCTAAACATTGGTGATAGTAAGTTTATAATTATCATTTTATATGTTAATAATGCCTTGCTAGTTGCTAATGATCTTAGTTTAGCATGAAATTAAGAATTTTCTATTTAAGAATTTTGCAATGGATGATATGGGTGTACCATATGATGTAAGTGGAATAGAAATATTTTATGATGAATCATAAGGATTGTTATAATTTCTAAGAATATACTAATAAAGTTCTGGAGAGATTTAAGATGAAAAAGTGTGTTGCAATTATTATTCAATTTAAAAAGGAGAAAAATTAAGTCTTATGCAATGTCAAAAGAATGAATTTGAATGCAAAGAAATGGAACAAAATCCTTATACATATGTCATTTGTAGCTTGATATATGTTCAAACTTGTACTAGATTGGACAATTTCTTAGCTCAAATGTTAGGCAAATATCAAAATAATCTAGGATTGGATCATTGAAAAGTTGTAAATAAAATATTAAGATACATATAAGAAATAAAGGATCATATACTCACTTATAGAAGATCAAATCATCTTGAAGTGATAAGATATTCAAATTCAAACTATATTAGATGTGAAGATATAAGAAAATCCACATTTGACTATTTATTCCTTTTGGCCGGAGGAGCAATCCTTTAAAGAATGCAATGTAGTTAATCATTATTGCATCTACTATAGAAGCTAAGCTTGTGACATGCTTTAAGACTACTATTTTATAGTAATAAAACTTTATTTTAGGACATCGAACTGTTAACAATATTGTCAAGCAATTGAAAATTTGTTATGAAAATATTATAGTTTTCTTCTTTTCTAAAAATGATAAGAATTCAATGGTACTAAATATATAAAAAATTGCAATACTTTGCTATTAAAGAAGAAGTTCAAAAACACAAAGTATCCATTGAATATATTAGCACCAATTTCAAAGTTTTGGATATGTTTGCAAGAGGATTGCCTCCAAAGACATATAGTGAATATATCGAAAGAATGAAAATTACTATAAACCATTGTTGACATTACGATGATGTTTTATATTCTTTACTTTTTTAACACTTCATACTTGTTTATTTAATGTTTCTTATACTTTAATGGTCACGTTTCATTATACTAGCAAGTGTATATACATGAATGAATTATATTGACATAACAAGATTTGTCTCTGACAAAAGACATTATTATTAGACCATTACGATGTCTTTTATTAAGTGTAACATCAGGTGTATAACTAATATTGTGATATATAAAAAGGATTATGTCGATCTAATAACATACAATCGTTATAATTCTTATTAATTTTCTAATTAATAATAATTTATGATTTAACAAATTTATAAAGGGTTGTGGTTTATGATTTTACGCATTATGTTCTATTATTAGTCAAAAAATTAAATATTATTATATGGAAAAAGCGGAAGAATGTTAAATATTTTTTTATAGTGGACGACATGCCATATTTTTATTAGTTTTCTTTTATTTAATTAAGATTTAATTATGGTTTAATAATTGTTGTGTCAAAATTGTATTGATCAATAGAAATAAACTATTTTTAATTAGAACATATATCAATAGAGTATGTAAGATTAAAAAAACAAATTAAAAAAGAATCTTATTTTGTGATACATTTGTCGCTTAAAAAATATAAATTGCCAAACAAAGGACTAAAAGAAAAACAAAGTTTCTTTTGAGACCTTCTCAAAATAATTACTATGTTCAAGACTCTATATATATTTCTCTTATGAATAGTTATAAAATTATATAATTATAAGATCTTAGATATATTATATTTTCTAAGAATTTGATTTACATAATTAAGAATATTCCTCATAGTATTACATGTGCCAAATGTTTATTTTGATGGTTATGAATTACAATGTTAACAAGCGTTAGAAATGATTTGCTGATACACTTCAAATATTTAATTTTATGTACAAATGACATTAAAGTTGTGTGTGACACATCCTATATCTTTGGATAAAGCCTTCTTATGAGAACAAGGTCCTCTGATCTCGTTAGGGTGTTTTAACTCTGTGCTATTTAATTTTATCAACACATTTGTATGGACCCTACATAAATATATGGATGAGATCTAATATAATATAGTAGGAATTGGTTAACCGAAAAAAAGGATTTGTTCCCTTTCTTATGATTATAAAAACGTAAAACGCTAATCACATTTGGAGTTAATGTGTCATGTTTTTCTGTATTTGTTATCTTTTGAACATTATAAAACTTTGTTAGAAGTTGCAATTAATAGACTATCCAATAAATATAAAGTGAAGTCAAATTCTCCCAACTAATTTGATAAAATAGTCGTACAAAATCCTGTTGTAATGTATTAAATTTTAGATCATTTGGTCTAATCTTGAATGATTAAGGGACAAAATGATCAATAAATGGCTAATAGGGACAAGTTTCAGGACAACACATCTCGTGTTGTTGGAACTGATTAATTAACGTGTTTATTGATTGTAATGTTGCTTCAATCTCAACTAAATCTGTTAGGATTAGGGATTACTTGCTAACAAAGTTGGTTAGTGCCCAAATCTTCTCGCTTTATTAGCCACTTTAGCATATTCTTATACCTAATTATGCTGCTTTACTCCTCCATTCATTTTGCCGACATTTTGGCATGCTTCTCCTTACTAATCATTGATTGATTTAAGTAGATCGAGTACGACCTGCTGAAACTTCACTTTTACACTTTCTTTTAGGCAACAATATAACATTTTATTTTCCAAAAAAAAAACAATATAAAATTTTCTTTGAATATTATTGTAAAAATAAAAACTTGAATGATCTATTTAAATAAAACTCATAATAATTTATTTTTAATTAGAATTACACCAATTACATATTAATTGACATTTGATTAATTATTTCGATGTAATTAAGTATTAATTGGATGACACTTGCTAATTTTTTTAAAATTAAAAGTGTAAAATAATACTTTTTTAACTGGATCCAAGTTTGGGCCGCCCAGATTCTGTTTACTTAAAAAAATTAGGTCTCAAGCCGATCTGAGTCTGAATTTAACCCAAAGTCGGCTTATTGAAAACACCTAAATTTGGGCTCACGAGCCGGCTGTTATTATCCCTAATTTATTTTTGCAAAATTAAAAAATAAAACAAACTATTTCTTAAACATCCCTGATTTTACGATACCTTTTTTATTCGAAAATTTTAATATCAACAATATGTTATAAACAATAGAAAATCAAGTGAATTAAATATTTTTTTTGAAAAATTAAGATTTTTTTATGTTTGCTATAATTGCTTCAAAAGGTTCGTGCTTTTTGATTAGGTGAAAGAAAGTATAACACTGAAGAGACGCCAGCTCATTTTCCTTTTGCTTTGAGCAAGGATTAACCTTTGTTAAACTTCATAATGGAATAGAAGCAGCTTTCTCTGAATGATTTGTTCCAAATTTGACAAAATCATCAGCACCTAAATAGTAATAATGCTAATGCTCATGCCCAGCAAAGATCAATCCAAAGGATAATATCTTGTAATAATTCTACTTTCTTCCATTTTCTATCTCCTTTCGTTCGTTTTGTGCCAATCAAAATCATTTTTTGTAATGTTTAGAAAGAAAGCCAATGCTTTTATGAGAAACAGCACTAATTCATAATTCCACATTAATAACTTAAGCTCTTTTTTTTTTCTTTCTGGACAATCCATAATCACTATATGCACAAAAGTCATTTTGAGTAATATATACAACAATAACAACAACAATAATCTTAATACACAAGATTCCTTGTTTTGCAAGGGTTGAGAAAAGGATATTAATTATATATAATATTCTCTTTGTATTTTACAAAGAGATTTTTTTTGTGACTCAAACATGTGACTTTTTTGGTCACAAAAGAGTAACCTTACTAGTTGTTCTAAAACTCGCCCTCATTTTGAGTAATATATAAATATAGAAATTAGTTTTTAGTTGAAAAATCATGTATTAAGGTACAATCTTGGTGTGAAATTCTTGACAAAAGATTTGAGGCATGGCCCATTGCCACCAATGGAAAATAGCCATGGCAAGAATTAGGTTCATTTGGTAAAGGGCGATAGTGATACTTCTTTTTCTTTAAGCACCAAAGAAAGAAAGGTGCCAAATATCCATCCTCACTAAAGTCCAAGATGCTCCTAAACTAAGCAACCTGGCAGTGATATAATGTCTTTAGGAATCTTAACCAATGAAAGACCATCTAACTATCGACCTCATTCTCGACTCTCTAACTTAGTATTTAACATTACTTTTAACAATTTCCAATTTTCCCTCGTTATCCATAACTTATCTTCAAAAACAACATTAAAAGAAGAGATTCTCAACATTGGACAAGCTAGAAACTCTTAAGTGATTGATACGCGTGGACTAGGTGACAGGTGTGGATTGGAGGGTCAGAGGTTGGCCGTGTACCTTCTTTGACAGAGGAGGCTGGGCTAGGAGTAGGAGGACGACGTTCACCGACAGGAATAAATACAACACAGACCATAGTATATACGTACCACTTCACTGGCTGATCTTTGCCTAACTTAACTAATATGCTTCGACTAAGATACACTAATTACTTTTGAAAGTCTTTAGGTATCGTCTTGTTTAGGATATAATTAGCTGTGGAACGTTTGAAACAATCTCTCAGCTCATGTTTGTTCTAGAAAAGGTTCATATAAGTTGAAAGTTGATCTAATTAGGGTAATTTATAATAATGATAATCATAATTATTATAACACCACAAATGGAGTTTGTACTTTTTTCAACGAATATACACAATTTAACTACATAAATACTATTGTTTCAGAGTTGCAGACTGTTCTGAAGCATCGTGACCCCACAGCCCTTCTTCTGAAATCTTCTTCTTTATTTCTCAATTCAACGGGCCATCCCAAAATGGTTAAATAATTTAGTATTATGGGTTCCAATGACCTACATTTGCTGTATGTGGTCAAGAAAGAAAATACTACTCAAGTTTCTGGTACGAGGACCTATTGATTGAAGTTTCTCCTACCAAAATCAGTAAGAACAAAGACATAGGCACATGAACAACCTCACTGTTTAATTATAGATACCAGTGGAGCAAATAAAGCTTTGAGTAATGAAAGAATGGATTTGGCTCATATATGATTGGAATTTGGGTTATTCAGTTGGACGGTGCCTTTCAGCCGACCACGAAGGTATGTGCCCACCATTACCGTATCAAGTGGGCTGTAAAGCTAACAAAATGAGTGATGAATGCAACTATATTAGCTCTCTGGCGCACCAAATTCATGATAAGGAAATGTCATGTTGCTTGAATGAAAAGATCAACACCAAGTCAAATGTATAATGTGATCTTTTCATTTATGTATGTTGGACCTGAAAGAGACTACAGATCTCACAAATTAAATGAATAAAATGCTGAGATGAAACTTCAAATTTCTTATCCTATTTGGTTTCTGATATAAAACACCAACTCACAACCCAAACCTTCTCCTGTAAACATCTTGCAAGATACAACCACTTATCAGTATGACTTGACTATATTTTTATCAAGAATGCATCAATGAAACTAGTAACTGAAAACCCATATTTGAATTTTGCATCTGTAAATGATTACCATACAGGCAACAAAAGTTCCAATGTTACATAAATGACATGATACCGTTGGTACTTCAAATATTGTATATTTGATTTTTCCTCAATGTTAGAAGGGAGATGGTATCCCCTTCAAAACTTCTTATAGGCTCTTTGCAACAAAAGAGGTACCACCAGAAACGATTCATTTGATCTTTGACTATTTTAACAAAAAACATCCAAAAGAACTCAACACTACCTTATCACCAATGAAAATAATGCAAGAAGCATGCAAATGAAACCAAAACAATGAGCCTAGGTGCTACAATTGGCTAGCTCCTCTCGAAGATAAAGGAGGAAGAAATCATTTTTGCCATTTGAACAACCATTGGAAGCATAATTGACCTTCAGTTTATCTTCACAATAACCTGCTAAGGGATTTGATAAGTGCTTTTAAGTTACGTCTTGTGGCCTCATCACCGGTGAATCCCAGGATATCAGAGCTTATATTCTGACATTGTTCCAAAAAGAAAAATAGGAACAGGTTAATTGAACATGATCAACCATGATTATGCAATAATGCAAGATGTACAAAGCTAATGATTAAGATCTCACCTCAATGTTTTTCAGAGTGAAAATCAAACTATATATGGATTTTTGAATCAACTCTGTGTTCTCTGGAGTCATAATGGATGTATGCGCCTTTCTGAATTAAAAGAAAATATAAATACTATCAGATTGTAAAAGATATTAAGCACCTTGGGCGTTAAGGATTTAAATTTTGTTTTTTCTTTGTCCTCTAGGAATAATTGAAATTTTCTTGCTCCAGGCTGATAATACCAGCAAGTATCATCAAGTAAATTCAAATTCCTCAACACCCCAAGTCATTGCTCAACTTTCAGTCTCAATGTAAATGGATAACTGGCTTCAAAAATGTGTTTAACAGGCAAAAGTTAACAGAAAGGAAAGGAAGATGAAATAAGAAGGCAGGAAAAGGATACCACCAATCATCTTAGACATATCCGTCCCTCAAACCTAACACAGAAGGAAATTGATTGAAAAAGGAGAAGCTGCCAGAATGAACAGGAAGCTTAATTCAACATGCTACAGGGTCTTATAAATGAATGTAGCAGGGAAATTTGAGTTTATTTCAGTTAGCCACAGCCACCATTTGTTTCGCATTCACCAGTCAAGCAGAAAACATCAAGCCAAATCTTTCAGGTACTTCACCTTAAATCTTCAGAGGCTTGGGTTAGGCTTCTGGTCAAACTCTCAACTTCTTTTAGCAGACCACTATCTCGAACATCAGTAAGCAAAGGTTGAATATCTTCAGTCATGGCTTGGATCTGAGGGATCACTACATCAAATGCAAAGTGTGCATGAGTACATGTACATGTTCAGATTAGTGAAGCAAGATCATCCATGTGGCATCCAGACATGCAAGTAGAGCTCGTACAGCCATTTCGAAATTAAGTGACAGCCTTTCAGAACTTACTACATTTTAAAGAATATGTTTCACTTGGTATACTTTCCAATTTTATGGTAAAATGAAGGGCAGTCCAACCACCTGCAGCAAAGGCCTCCACCCAGAATAGTTATTATGATCAATTGCACTAAAAAATATGTTAATAGAAAGACCGGAGGATTGGAATATTAAATTGAAAAAAGTGATGCCACCTGAGTCTTATTCAGTAATTAAATTAATTAGCAGGCAATTCAACCTAGTTTCTTATCACTTTAAGTTACATCACCATGCTAGCAATAAAATGCCTCCTTCAATTAAGAGCAATCAATCAGGGTTAAATTTTTTAACCTTTCCATACAAGGGGATTTTGATAACAATTTGCATATCATGCTCAAGTAAATGGCATCCTCAAAATTTATTAGGAAGTTTCTAGTTGAGTTTTCATCAGCTTCTATGTTCATCAGTGAACATCTCATTTGCAGAATTAATAGTCCTGCACAGTCCACAAGTCAGAGAAGAGTGGGAAAACAAGAGAAGAAGATATTAGAAGGGCACATCACACCTTTGTCAGGAGAGGTTTAGCATCCTCAATCACAGCGGCAACACGCTCGGCCAGTGAATAGCTCTTGGCAATGCCAATTTCCTCCATTTCACGTCCAAGGCGAGTTACTATTCCAACCAATTCATCTAAACTTACCCCTTGATATCCCTTTATCTTTTGCCTATCACATAAAATTAGACCTTCTTTAATGCAATCAGCATCAAGAGGTCCCACAGAAGGTGTAGGAATGGGATCTTTAGGGGTAATGTCTATCAATGTTTCCATAAGAAGACCTGACTGGTTCACCTCAACGAGAGAATTTCTAGGTATAATAATTTTGTCATCTTCAACCTACGAAATATATAAACATTGTGTTACTAAAAGATCATACAAATTGTTTTAAGTTCAATTACATGACCAGCAATGCATATACCTCGACAGTTGCTTCTATATTTCTCAATGAAGGATTGACACGAATGACATTGCCAACAGTCACTCCTCTAATCCGAACTGGTGTTCCAGTGCAGATACCACTTGCCTTATCAAACTCAAATACAGCCAAGTATTTCCTGAACTTAGATCTCAACTGAAATCCTCTAACCCAAGCCAAGCTGAGTGCCAGAAGCACTGCACCAGATGTAAGAAACAGCCCCACTCCACCTTCCCATACGCTCCTCCGACCAAACCCAAAATCACTTAATGGCTTCAGTGTCTGCCTCCATAGTTTTTGAGGAACTTCCACGGCAACTGCAAGTGGACTTTTTGTCTCTGATGAAGAGGGTGGCTGGCTGGGCTCAACATCAGCAGACATAGCTCTTACCCTTGAAAAATTAGATGCTCGCCTGGCCGGAAAATGAGGCAACAAGTTTGAAGAACCGGGAGAGACTGTAATCAATGAAGAAGATAGCACACTGGGACATGACGGCACTTGGACTATTGAATTCCCAACCATCTCCCTAACCAATTGATATATATATATATATATACACTGAAGGGACGCTGCCCGAATGCCTCTAAGGATTTAGAAGGCAAGAATTCCTTAACTACGAACTATTCTTTCGCCAAATCAAAATGAACTACAATTGGGTTTGATGAGCGCCTCCAGCAGCGAAATCTTCATCAGTCAATCCATCCAACTGCAGAATAACAACTTGGGAAGTCAACAATCAGAAGCAAATCAACAAAGAGAGACAGAGAGAAGTCAGTATAGTTTACTTAAACAGGACACATGCAAGACTGAAAATTGAATCGTGAATCACGTTTGTCCCTCGGTAGATTTCATCAGCAAGCAAACAGAAGAACAAAATTGAACAAATTATCATAACATTGATCGAAATAAATAGGAAGAAACTAAGAATTAGAAAGCAAAGACGAAAAACTTACGACCTTCAAGTGAACGAAAAACTGAAATTCAACTCTGACTTCACATCAAAACCCATATGAGAAAAGACATACAGAACATCAGAAGATACTTTCTCAGTCACCAAACGGGTAAAACGGACAAAAACAAGGCAAATACAACCAAGAAGAACACCATTAACTTCGATTTCTAGCTTATTAACATACCTAGAAGCTTGGGTGACCAATGGGTCTTATGGCTTACTCTTCTCTACTTAACTACAGTTCGGCGAATCCGAGGAAAATTTGGGAGATGGAAAGCGTGAAAGAGGTGGCTAAATTTCTGCTGAGTTATATGTTAATACTTCTTAGGAGAAATGAAAAAAAAGGGAGGGCTTCTTTGGCTTTTCACATTCTTTTAGGAGGTAATTTTAGAAGACTGAAAATAACAAATATATATCAACTCATGGTTTACACTGTTTTCCCTTTAGTCCTTAGTTTTTAAATATTATGAAATACTCCATAAAATTTTGATACTATCTCACCTATGCTCCCATGATGTAGCAGATATAGCCGCGTAACGCATGACCTTCGCTCTTATTGTCCCAAAATCAAGAAATCGTTTATATACAGAACAAATTTATTTGAGTCACCTATTCAAACTACACGATATTATTTTTCTATTTTTTGTTAGCAATCTAGTAGAGAATGACATTAACAATAAAGTGAAACAAAAAACATAATTTAAGGGGGCATATGATAGTTTTAAAAAATTGGAGAATGAAATGAAAAGGTTGAAACTATAAGGGGTGTGATTTAATTAATTCTGTGTTGAAAAATATATTCTTAATTTTGTTATTATTTATAATTAAACATTTAATTTTAACATATTTTTTAAAAATAATTAATTTTCCAAAATTTTCAAACTATAGTACTTTATAGATATTTTATATTTATAAAATTATTAAATTCATAAATTTTTATTTTAAAATTTTTATTAGAATTTTTAAAAATTGCCATAATTATGACTAATAAATAATATCAAATAATTAAATAATCTTTATTAAATTAATAATAAAATCAAATTATAATAAAAAATTGAAAACTGAAAACAATTTTTATAATTCATGAGAAGTAACAAACCATGAAATAAAAAAAACACAAAGTAGGAATAGAAATAGATAGACTTCCAATTTTTCATTTGAAACCAAACTCAGTCGAAGTTGTCCAACAACAGAATTCCCATGTATTTTACTGAATTGGAAGTCTATCTACAACCGAAAGCTTCCGTCTTCAAAATCTCCACAACCGTAAATCAGAAACAAACAATTTTTTTTTACTGAATTTGATGTTTCCTTATTGGACTTCGAGCATATAAGCTATCCATGCAAAATCATTAAAAATTAAATACCATACTTATATATGCTCCAGATAATCCAACTATTAGTAAATTACCGTAACATGATGTATAGGTTAAAAGCATCATAAAACTCTGAAGGTGCAAACGTTTCTATGTTCAGAATACCATCAATAAACTACTCATCATCTCTGAAACAATAACAAGTTTCAAGCAAAATACATTATAATGCATTTCAACCAAAAAAAACAAGCAGAAAAATTCTTGTTGAAAATATAAAACCAGGTCGCCCACATTCACAGGTCTTGTACACTCAAACCTGCAACAATTGGACAAATAGATTAGTAGTAGCTAGACTAGTCAGATCAATTAGTGTCAACAAGAATTCTTGTCCTACAACCTGGTAAGGAAAAAGTGAACTAAAAAACGACCAAAAAGGAGCTGGGTGAAATAGTTTAAAACAGCCATTTGAATTATTTGCGACATCTCAGGAAGCCAAGTCCCACGTTAGCATAAAACTTCGTAGTTCTTACAACCCACAAAACAACACTGAATGGTTAAGCGCCAAAAAAATGGGGTTCAAGAATTAACCTGGTGGAAGAGACTGCTTCAACTTGTCAGCCTTCTCAGAGTCGAAGACACAAAGGGTATACAGGTACTTGGAGCAGCGAACCTTGAACTTGACAACATCCCTGCTTCTCTTGATCTTCACAGAGCGAGCATCTTTCCTTCTTGCAGTGAGAAGGAAATCCTTGATCTCATGGATTTGCTTGGGCTATGCATCAAAACAGAGAACATACTGATAAGGCATAGAAACACAGAAAACATAATCTTTGAATTAAAACTCAGACAACAAACACCCATCAAATCATCAACTAAGAAGAGCAGACTATGCAGAAGACAAAAATGCGAGGAAATGGGAATAATATCTAATCAATTGCTTGCATTACAGCTTCCCGCAATTTTCCCATATTTTTATATATTTATGAAGAATGTATTTCGAATCTATCTTTCATATTTGCTGAAAGACCACTTCTTCTACATGGTCAAAACATCCAGAGGTACGATTTCCTTTAGATTACAAAAAGCTCATAGCCATATCGATTTATGAATAAACTCAATAATGAGATCCAACAAAATCTAGCCAATGCTTTCCTCTCTTCTCAATGAGCTAATATTTTACACTTGACTGGTCTGTGTTCTAAACAGCACAACACAATTGTGGTCTCACTTGAAAACAAATCATCCACATGCAATGCCATAAATATCGATCTATTACACACCACAACTGAATTCTAACTCACACACGTCCCGTTTTGAACTCTTTTATTCCTTCCTACATGTTTGATCCTAACAAAAGATGTATAACCTACTAACAAAATACCAATCAGCCGTAAAATACTCCAACACAATCATTCCCCAGAACAGTCAGTCATGGTTCGATAAAAGAACTAATAATTTGAAGGAAAAAAACCAATTGAGAAGGAAAATAGAACAATCCCAAATCAAATCAAACACAGACATAGCCCAGTTCAAAACTAACACAATAAGTCAGTAAAATGCGTGTAAACAAGAAATTAAAGAAAACAAACGGAGCAAGAGATATTACCATTTTGAGTGGCGTTTCTCAGAGCTCAGGTTAAAAAGATGCACACCCCAACCCTAGCCCCTCACTGCTTCCTCGCAAGAATATATAGGACAGCTAGCGAAAGGTTTATTTTTAAACCCTAGCGTTCTATTGAGTTTCCTGTTTTGCCCCTAAACTTACTAAGAAAATGGGCCTTAACTATGTTATGACAAGGGCTAATGTTATTAATCTTAGTCTGTATAGGCTTTGGCAAATGTAAATCCAAAGTTGTTGTTGAAGTTGTTGGGTTCATTGGACCAGACCAGCTTCTTCAAAATCAGTCTCATTTATTTTTAGGGGAGGATTTGAATAACACTTCCTTTTTTGTACGAGAGTTGGGGTTGCATGCTAAATGTTTCCTCAATCTCTTCTAGTTATTTTTGGACCATTGTGTTTTGGTTAGATTTGTACATAGGCCAGGTGGATTAGATCTAATTAATATTTTAAAAAACAGACTGAAAGTTGAACCAATAAGACAAGAGGTTTAAAGTTTTGAAAAGTTTAACTAGTATTAGATCATCATAAGATCGGCTAAGGATTGAATAAAATTAAAGAATTTAAAATAAGTTTGAAGATATTGCCTTTACCCATCAAAGAATTTGAAGTATAACTAAAAAAGAGATTGTTAAATGAAAATTAATTGATTTATTTTGGTTTATAATAATTTGTTAATTAATAAAAATTGACTGATTAATTAATAAATTGATCATTTTTTAATAACAAGAGTTATAATAATAAATCAAATCAGAAAGTTAAAACTCAAACTGAAAAGTTAGACAGTTCAAAATTTTTACTGTAAAACCAGTCAAACCGATTGAGTTTTTTAATCATTGGATATAATAAAGTCTAAGTTATTAAAAAGATAACTCATATATTCGATTAAATTCAAATTAGAATTGTTATAAAAATTTTAACTTTAAACTCAATCTATAAGTTCATAAAATTTCTAATTAAAGAAATAAAGATAAATTCTTAATAACTTTGATAAGTTGTAAATATTTCACTTTAATTAGATCATCTTGCTATCAATTGGCAAGTATTGGGCTTGTTAATGCTTTTGGACCTTGCTTTTCTTGTTCTTCTAATATTAAAATTTATCTTTCTTTTTCTTGCCTCGTTGTGAAAAAAGAAAGAAAGAAAGAAAAATTTAGTATAAGAGTAGTGATCGGATTTAAGTCTTAAATTGGTGTTTTTGTTTCTTCATGCAGGTTCTCTTAAAAGATAGACTCTCCCATGTACAAAACAAAAAAGAAAAAAAAAAAGGCCACATATGCTCTGTTGATAGAAGGAATATTGTACTTCTTAAAAAAGAAGATCTATCATATCAAACACTACAAAGATGAAAGAATCTAACTAAGATCTTTCCTACAAAACCAGCAATGATTTTGTTGGAGGTTGGTCGAACTTTAAAAAAGAACAAAATAGAGTTCAAGAGGCCTCTCCCAACATTTTCGTAGAAAACATCAGCAATCCCTATAGCAAAAGCATCAAAATCATCATATCACATGATCCGGAGGACATAGTTCTATGAGTAACTTCATTTGCTTCGAGATCAATATACGCGAGTAACTTTAATTTAATACCCACAAAGGAAGTATATGAGTAACTCCATCTGCTTTTCGTTGAGATTTGAGAAGCAAGTTCTCGTGTTATGTATGTCTCATCAATCCGAGCATACATATACAAACAACTAAGAGAAGAATTCGAGATGCTACTTCTCATTTAATAGGTCTAGATAAGCAAGTTTTTTCATTTTGAAGTTCTAATGAACTCAAACATACATATGCATACTACTAAGAGAATAATTTCAGATGCATAATTGTTAATATCATACTAGACTAGTAACAATATTAGGATATAAATCAAATTTAAACAACCTTATGTACGAAAAGAAATGTCAAATCAATTAATGTTAAAACATATTCTGATCAGATTTTATCAAACTTTAGTTTTCTCATTACTTATTTAGAAAACTCTTCATTAAATTTTAAATTATATTATCACTTAGTAATTTTTTAAGAAATTCAAACTACATTTAAGTGGTTTATTGCATAAGAAAAAATATTAAAATTTACCCTCATTTATATGAATTATTTTTTATCATTTTGTACTCGTTGATGTGATGTAATCAAAAACTTTATTTATGAAATTATATTTAGACATTTATTATTCTAGATATTAAATTGGAAACAGATCTTCTGTTCCTGTAAACCAGTTTCTACTTTGTTTTATTAAATCTTACCCACACGTTTATGTAAGATTCATATAAATGTGTGAACAAAATTAAATGGTACAGAGTTGGAATACCATAATGAGAGCAGAAGATTTCATGTATAATAAATTGAGGGCATCCAGCAACCAATTATTGAAAGCTAGCTAAATACAAAAGGGTTGGTGGTTTTAAATGACGAAATCATATGTATGTATGCGCGCATGTGATGATGCAATATGAAAACTTTGATGTGTATGTTATAGGCTTCAGAAGATAGATTCATGACACTGAAATATATGTGGAGAAAGCAGCACAAGTCTTATCTAATTCTAGAAAGTTGTTTTCCACTATATAATGTTGGCCAAAAGTCGGTACATTAAATGCTTACTATTGTAACTAAAAGCAAATGTGCCATTCAAATCACTAGACATAAAGGCAAACATGGGATCTAGTTGGTATTCCCATCTGTTTCCCACCAATGTCTCTTCTTGGTCCCTCTCTAGCTAATTCCTATTCCTCTCCTCTTTGTGTCGATTTTAGTTGTATGTTTCCTCGCCATCTTGTCCTCTTCTTATGCACGAGCTCCTCCTGTCCTAAGCTTGTATAATAATTTGATACATCAGTTAATAAGATCCAATTATACTAAAAATACAACAGTACTTGTGTGTCCAAATTGATTTTAGGTCTAAGATGCATTCAATTGTACTTTAGCATATAATTAATAATGTGTCTTGGAAAGACAAAAGGATAATGTCACGCATGTTTGATACGAACATGTTCTTGGGAGTTTGATAAGCCTGAAACTTGAACTACAGGTGTTTCTGGATTGTTTTCTCATATATGGCAGAAAATAACTAACGAGTACAAATAAGAACTATAGTCTATAGGGTTATCTTATTTGTTATATACCCAAAAATAGTGTGAAAGCTAATAAAATTTATAAATTATTTGTTTGAAATTAAATTATTTGAAAGCTGATAAAAGAGTATAAAGTTATATGGTTGAAAGGCTACTTAAAAAGCATCTTTTAATAAGAGAACATATATTCTATTTGGCATTATATGATATGTTAAATTTGGTAATATCATTAATTGATTAAACCATAGATGGGTATAACTAATATTGAGGAGTAAGACTACGTACTATTAAATTTCTCCTGTCCTTACATATTAGTGGAATTCATATTAGATGTTGTTATTGTTGCATTAGTTTTCAAGTTAGTTGAAATTTTATATAACCTTACAACATGTAATTACTTTATACAATGAACAAATAAACTGATGGTTAAGCAGGCCACTCACTAAACAATCTTAAATTCTGAGATTCATTGGTTAAACTAAATGAATTGTTTATTTATTTGTCTCTCTTTGTTTTATCTATTTATTTTCTTGTTCCTCTATGTAGTTATGCCGTCAATAGCCAGGTTGGTGGATGGTACTTTTCCAAAGTTGAGGGATATGACTTGTTCCTATTCCATTGCACCAGAAATCAATTAGAAGATTTAAAGCAAAAGAGGGATGAAAAGAGTGGGTACAGTTAACTTTCTCTGTTAATTTAATCTTTTTTCACAAATTACTTGGAAGAGCCAACTTTGCTTCAGGAACTAGATAGTTATATCTTAATGTAAAAATGTATGGACATATGAAGAAGTACAAGTAAGTGACATAGAAAAGTTCAGGTTTTTAGGTCATTCATCTATAACTCTAGTTCTTCTTATTACAGAATACCCACTATTCCACTAGGGGTTGAGGGGAAAGATACTAAGGAAGCAAAACCAAAAAGGAAATGGGATGGAGAGGTTCTGAAAAAGAGGCACAAGTGCAAACACCTTCAAACAAATACAATTATCTAAAAGCAAGCCAAAAAGGAACACAAACTCCCAAGCATAAAGCATAAAGAAAAGTTGGAGATGAGATAAGCTCCATATTTGCATGAATGATGAGATAAGATTTTGAAGTATACTCCATAAGCTTGTGAGTAAATTTGTAAATGCTAAGCCTTCTCCTTGGTGTGTAGATTAATCCACAGATGCTGTGTTTTTAGGGTTTCCATGCTGATGCCCATACCACAGGTTCCTCCTTCCATGTTAAGTAAATTCCTGATTCATCTCCTTGAGGGGGAACAAGTGACCATCCTGCCTTGTACCTTTTAAGCAATGCCTTGACATCATCAACAACATCGTCGCTAAATCCAACCGGAGAAAAGGCAGTCCGGAGTCTCTCCAACCATTGGCTTGCCCTCTCCCTTCTCTCACACTCTCCACCTCCATTTTCCTCATCACAAGCCAAAACCCTAACCATGCTTCTTGAGCACTCCCTCTCCAACATCAACCTTTCATTACTTGTTGGCAGAAAGCTTTCCTCTAGCATCTCAAAATACAGTGTGTAGTATCGAAGACACTCTTCAAAGCACTGGACAAAGTCGTATCTAGAGCTGGTGAAATCAGCTTCTTCCTCAACAACTGTCACAACCCGAGGATTGAGTGATTGAAACATTCGGATCACTTGACTTCTTTCATCTACTTCAACTCTTCTCAACGCCCCTATGCAATTAATTGCAATAGCTTCATCTTCTTGAACACCTAGTCCTTCCTTTGTAAGTTCTCCTAGATTGTTTAGTCCACTTATAACATTGAATTCAAAGGGAACTCCCATTAGTCTAGCAAACTTTTCCATTCTTTGGCCTATTTCCTTCATGACTGATCTTACGAGGCTAGCTGTTACTACAACAGTGAGCTTCAAGTGCGGCGTCTCATCGTTTCTGGTGGCTAAAGCTTCTAGTAGAGTAGGCCACTGGGTGCAAAGGGTATTGCTAATATCGATTATGTGAAGTTTGCTTTCACCATCTAAAGCCTCCAAGATGGCACCATTTGATGCTACATGACCAAAAGTTGTCCAAGGACTTACCTCCTGGAATTTCAGTATCAACTTTCTCGCTGAGTCAAAGGAGTGACTCTTCTCAGCTGCTGAATTTAAGGTTCTGAAGCAACGTTGGCCGGATTCGGTGGCTTTACAAAAGAGAGCTTGCAAGAAATAAGATGCCAATTTTTGGTCACAATCTCCATAAGGGGACGCAAGCTCATTCAACATCCATAGAAGGTGGTGGATTTTGGTGGAGTCCTTCTCGGATATGGCTCTTGCACACTCCCTAAGAAGCTTTCCTGCCCATTTGTTACTCGAATCGCTTGGCTCGCCTGAATCCGATGAACGGCTGGTCGATGTATGGCTGTTCTGAGGCTGATTACTGTTGTTGTTGCTATTGCTTTGCATGTCTAGAACTGCTGCCTGATCATGGCTTTGCTGGTGGGAAAGGAAAAAGCGTGTGTGCGTGTCTTTGAGGGTAAAGAGCGATATGTCCATGTGCGATAGGAAAGCTTTCTTCGACTCTAGAGTCTAGACAGGACCCTCAGTACAATTTGATCTCATTTGAGCTTGGAAATGGTCAAGTACAAAGCTATATGCCTATATGATATAGAAGGGCCTTTAATATATTGTTGTGGGTAGTCACTTCATGACATTTTGTTATTCATTTGATATCCAGTATTTAAAAGCAAACTCTCTATGGTAGCAAATATATATAGCTACACCCTTCCTATGCAACTTCTCCAACATCGTAACATAGGAATTGCAAAAAAGAAAAAGAGCCTGGACTGCAGTTCTCGTTCCTTTGTATATAAACAAATAAAACACAATAAATGGGTATATAATATATTTATGTAGTTGTGTAAAGGCTGGGACAGCGGCACAATTACATTCCAAAAGATTTTGACTCTAACAGTGCTTGGAACAAGATCACAACTTGCAAGAGCCCTAAGTAAGGATCGTAGAATAGCATTGGCTAATTACATTATTAATAGTTTCTTTTTATATAGAAGTATGCATGATTCACATTAAATAACTCTTTAATCCTTTTTTCCTTATACACTTATTATTTAAGATTTAAACTTAGATAAGTGAAGCAGTATTATGAACTCTTTTTCCTAAGAAGTTAAAAGCACAGAGAAAAGATAGTTCTCCATTAGGGACATTTACTTTCATATATAGTCTAAAATCACTAGGACTAGGATCTCTAGGCATCTGCACTAGCTCGAGCATAGGGCTCAGTTTCTGATTGGTTAACCCTCTACTTCAACAGCCCTGCTGAAAACACTTTGCAGCACAACCTCAACGAAAGACTTTCTGGAAATAAACCCCGTTTGCAGTTAATCATGAGTAACTTGAACTGTTCAGACATATGTGTTCAAAGCTGCCATTACAAGGTTTATCTTCAACTACATTGCATCTTTAAAACTTTTATCTGTCAGGGTACATTCTTGGTATGAATCCATTTCAGGAGGGATTAAATCCTAGGTAATTGATTCAAGTATAAAAAAGAAAGACAACAGGTTTATTTCTTAGTCTAAAAAAGGTTTTTTCTATAGTTTTTATTGATCATTGGTTTTTCCAATGTACAGCCACTTGACAGTAATGTACTTAAACCATGCATTGGAGTAACTGCATTAGTTTTTGTAAGAAGCCATGGTTACATAGTAAACTTGTCTGATAACTTAATGAAAGGTGAACATAATGTCTCTTGTACCATTGTGATCTCACAAAGAAAGGTGAACATAATGCCTCTTGTACCATTGTGATATTCCAGTTCTCGGGATTAATAGAATAGACACAGAGAACTTACCTGCCCTACCACCACCCATTCTCAATGCGCCTTATTCACTACTCTAGAGCCCTGCTCTTCAGGCTCGTTCCAAGTTCGAAGTACCATTTGTACAAATAAGAATCCTCTTCGTTACATTCTTTCTTCTTCATATAGATAGATAGAGGACAGGATTATCTCATAAAAAGACCGACTTGCCATATAACTATTGTATTAATAAATCTATCATTATATGAATTATATGAAGTATGGAATTTTTCAATGCACCCAAGACATATGACAGGGCAGTAACCATTTAAAACGATATTTAAATAGCACTAAAATTAGAAAACGATTAGGTCCATGTCATTGCAGTAGTTATGGAAAGGAATAAAACATATATTCCCAGAAAATGATATAATACTCCAAAGGAATCAGCATGGCTCAATAGCAACTGAGAGAAGTTAAGGGGAAAAAATAACACAAAATACATTCACTAGTAATTAGTCGAGCACTGCCAAGAAGATGATGATACAAGCAATATAAAGCTTGAAATAGATTGATAACCTTGTCCATCCCTTTAATCTGATACGATCTTTACCTCCATAAGCTTTTGTCAACTTTAGTAGTCACCAGAGTCTAGATCATGCATTGCAGATAATTCCTTGCACCTAACTCCCATAAAATGAATCCATTAAACGGTAGAGTTCATGTTAACTAATTACTTGTCCAAATGGCAAAAAAAGAAAAAGAAAGGTTACTGAAACTCATAGGTTAATAAGGAATGCTTTTAGTTGACTTTGGAGTTTATAAGTAACAAGTATAGATGAAAGCTACCGAGCATATATAAAGAAAAAATCAATTAAACTTGATCAGGCAATGAACTCGGTCGTCATTGGTTTATTATATTCAATGGATGATCACCATCAGCAGTTGTTTTTTTAATTAGATTATTATCTGTTTGTGGTCAGAAGCAGATTCAAATTGAGCATCTCTCTTTTTCTCTGCGCTTCATCATGTTACCAATGTCAAGTCAATCCTTGTCAAATTTGTTATTTAAACTCATGGCTTATTAAAGCCATAGACAATAGTCCAAGCTTATTATATAGTTCAAATGGAAACTTACTGTCTGTTGCAAGAACAGGATAAAGAGAAACAAGCACTTTAAAAAGTGACTAGAAAGGACTTGTCAATAATAGTTGGTTTTGCCCAATAAGTGCTGCTTGTTGAACTTCTCCAAAAGATGTCAAGCTCATGCTTTTACTTTACAAAGAAAAGCAGAAAAAGGGAAAGGAGAAAGAACAAAAGGAAGAAGGCCATTTTAGATGGTGACTTGAGTTGGAAAACTCAAGAAAGAAAGCAAAGGGGGAAGAAGAGAAACAGAAAAGTCACTTTACCAGAAAAACACATTTGCAGATATCTCGAAAATCGAGTACCATTGATGTCTCAATAATTATCTCCTAAACCATCCAATTATTCTCATTCAGTTCTTTCTAAATCTTCTCATCATTAAAAAATATGTTTGAACTTATCGTGCCTTTAGGGCATGTCCTAAAGTTGAGAGATTAATAATGGTAACCAATATGTTACACAAATATTACTAAGGTAAGCGTATTTTATGCACAGTATTTTTTACTTTGCGAAGGACGAAAGACGCAAACTTTTTTTGTAATTTTTATAAAAAAGTTATTTTTATGATTCGAACCTGTCTTTTATAAGTTGCTCTAAGAGTCTTTCCTCAAATATTAATGTTTCAATTATTATAGTTATGGGACATCTAACATAATCTATATTTGTGGTGCAGACTAGCTGATAAAGATGTGTTTTATACAACTCAAAATCATATCCCATATAGAAAACATATTTGGAGAGACTGAAAATGAAAAGAAAGAAAAGAGATAAAAGATAACACCAAAACTAATGACATCTATTGTAGTTTATTCCACACTGATGATTAGACAAGAAGACAAGTTTGAGGGCTCCTGTTTCACCATCCAATCATTGGAGAAAGTCTTAAGCGGCTTCATCTCATCTTTTTATATATATATATATATAAATTTCTTTGTTAATTTTTTATTTTTTTTCTTACTAAATAATATATAGCCTTTGCTGGGGGGTGTTTTCCTTTCATTGTGGTCCAAGATTTTGTGCCCTACCTTGTCTGCATGTATTTCCGAAACATCTCATTTTGCCTATATATATAAGAAGCATTCATAGAGGAAGAACAAAGCTTCCACAGGGCAGATTATGGCGTGCATTACATGTGTTTTGCAGTGTAGTTATTCCAACTTTTGCCATGACCTCCAACAAGATTTGGCAAAGCTAGCTGGCCACCATATGCGTGTGTTAGAAACCCTTCATCTTTTGTTTTATAGTTATCATCTAAGATGGGTGGAAACTCTACAGATAACTCAATATTTGATTTGTATTTTCCTTCGTAACGAAGACATGGAATCAACTAGCTGTTATACCAAGAAGGTGAAAAGGAATTTCACAACTGGAAATAAGACAAGAAGCTAAACTTTAGTCCAGTTTCGCGAAAAAAATCAATGATTTATAACTTAGTGAAGGAACCAAAATTTGTAGCCTTGTGTACAATTTCAGTCAAATGGTAGATCTTTAATTGCCATAACTACATGATAAGCATGGAAATAACTTATGTCGTTGATGTGCGGTAAGTGAAATTGCTATAACCAAAGTTTGGTGAAAAAAAAGTGTCAGATTTTTTATACTCAATGTCCTGTTCTAATCTTGTTTTGCATTAAAAATAAAATCGTTTTATTATTGTTTATATCTAAAATAATGTGGTGTTTGGTGCAGAATAAGCACATCATTTTATATCTGTTTACATCCAAAATAATGTGATATTTGATGCGAAATAGGAATAAAACAGAGTATTAAATTAAGACGATCTTAACCTAAAAAGAGAGGAGAGCTCAATTTTCATGTGACCTTTTTACGCTTATAGCAAATAATTATAGAAACCATGCTTCATCCCTATGCATATCTTTTTATCAATCCTCTTTAATGATATAAAATATATTAAAAATACATTAACAAAGTGGAGAAACAAAACATAAAGCTGCTGCGTCATGTCCTGAAAAGTGACTTTATGATGTTTTAATGCTATTCCCTGTCAGCCTTGGATATGCTACAATAGTTTAACAATTAGCTGATTTTATTAACAATTAGTTAATTATATGAGCTGATTTAATTATCGAATAATATCAATTATTTATTAAAAATGTTTGATAAAATTAGCTATTTAGTATTAGCTGTTTATATATAAAATGAATTATCAGATCATGACTTAAAATCTCATAAGAAATTAAATTTTAGATATTTAATTTTACAATAATTATGTTTATAGATTTAATAAAAAATATAAAACATACAATAATAATAACAACTAAAAAATCATTATCATAAAACTATATATTTTAATGTATTAATTATATTTTAATTAATTAACTAATTATATTTTAATTAATTATTATAATTAAATGTAATTAATTATATTTTAATTAATTAAAAATTTGAAATTTGCTAATTATATATGTTAAAATAAGATTATGTACTATATTGATCAAATTAAAAATTTCATAACCTTTTCTCTTTACATAGTCAATTATATTGTATCTTTTAACATTTTATTTCCTTTTTTCATTTTATACGTTTTATGCTTTTTAATGTAAGTTACCTTAATCATGCATGACAACATCATGACGTACACTATATATGGACAAGAGTACCACTTAAGGATGAATTGTTTTTCTACTTTTTTTATTCGATTTTTGAGGAATAAGACTTGAGAAAAGCCACCAATCCTAAGCAAATTAGTGAATTTGAAGGGTACCTAAAGCAGAGCGAGTTCAAACACAAGCTTACATAAAATTTCATTGAGAGCATCGTTAAAAGAGTTTGATTTCAAGAACTGAGCAAGTCTCTTCCATTAAGGTAAAGTTAGTGATCTCTTAGTGGAGACAGAACAAATGCCAAGAAGACAAAAACCGACTGTTCTTAGGAGTTTAGTTTTATGCTCTATCTTCACTTCTTCTATTTGTTGTATCTCCAACTTGAATGTAACGTTTCAATAGTGATCTTTTCTAGTCAGTAAGATTATGATGTCGAACGGATTGAACTGAAATGCCGCATGATATGTCCAATAAAAAGTTGCTCCTATCCTAAAGCACAAGCTTTCAACTAGATAAGCTAGCTTTTGGTTGGTCTGAAGCAACAATAATGGAGCTGCCAACAAAAGATATTGATAGTTCGAGGGTTCGTATGAAATGTCATATTCATGAGTTACGTCTCTTGTAGCAAGTTCCAGAACTGACAAGGATATATACTTCGCAAATGCTGTCATACAGTACAAGGAGAAAACTTCCCACAGTATACATCAAATCATTCTACTAGCAGAACTCTGAGGGCCTTCAAGAAGTAGCAACTTCGCTGAATAGTTGAAATGCTGCAGGGAATCCAAAACGGGTAAAATAAGCCAAAAGGAAAATTTGCTGCGGCAGGAACAAGATGATAGAAGTACCGGCCACTCGATACAAAACGTTTTGCAGCAGTCCTGGTAGGAGACAACTGTAATGCACTAGCAGTTGAGGTTCCAAGAAAATGGTTCGACTGTGACAACAAGGTGGTTACTCAATTCTTGCAGTATTGCTGTTTAAGGAAATAGCATGACAAAGTACAAGTTACTCGCGGACAAAACAACCCAACATATGTTGGACTGCTATCTTTCGGAGCTTGGAAAAACATCCACTTCTTGGCGTATCTTTAGATGCTACACTCTTCTGTTTAAATTTTTCTCTTCGCAGTATATCCCTCTCCGAAAATTTCTACAAAGGCACATTTTCTTGGAGTCCAGAAAATCAAAACCTAGCATGGAAAAGAATTTTTGGTACAACACCCCACAAGGGTGCATGTTGGAGGTAATTGAAATGATAGAATACTGAAGGGAAAAACATAAGTTCATTGATGAAGTTAAAGCTTCAGCAGCTTTTCCTGTAAACATTCCAGAGGCACCGTACCGATCAACTTATCTGTATACCACAGTAGTCAGATACTACTCAGATCCCCGCTCCAAAAAATCGAAACGTATAAAATCCGAACTGGGAACTGTAGAGTGCAAGTGTCACGCGGTTTAAATTGAAAAGCTGATTTCAATTGATATAGTGTCGTTAGTTCACTTTTTTTAATTTCATAATTTTGAAATTGAGTGCTGCGTTTGTTTTGAAATAACTTAAAATGAACACACACACAATATAACATGAAAATTTGAAAGTTAAAGAGAGAGAGGAACGACGCAGTCGATTTATACTGATTCAACTTATAACCTAAACTTACGTCCAGTCCCTAAGTATCCAACTTGAATGTTTTACTAAAATCTCAAGTAGTAATTTGACAAGTTTCTTCAAGTTCATGAGTACATATTTTCAAGATTCTTCAACCTCCAAACTAGTAGTATTTAGCTAGCCTCTATAAACTCTTAACAAATGAAAAAATGATTTGCTTGATATGAGCTTTAATGATTTCTCTCCAGAAGAATTTTCACTTTCTAAATCACAAGAGATTTGATAATAATATGAATTTCAAGAGTATTGATGCTATTGATGTATTTCGAAGGTCTAGCATATGTCTCCCATTTGTAAATGCAGTAACTCTTCCTTAAATAGACATCTTCTTCAACTAGCCATTGCTTCTCTTATATCTTGAATTGACTTTGAATCTTCAATACCATATTTGATAAAATCTTCTAGTATCCGAATGTTAAGACAAATGATTATATCACGGAGCTGATTGTGATTTGTAAGATCCTTCCAGATATTGTGGAATCATTTCTAATAAATCATGTAAGTTCATAAGG